>NC_069429.1:24237301-24259666 GCF_026875155.1 Cherax quadricarinatus
AAATTAATACATAGCATGAGAAATCTTCCTTATGAAGAAAGATTGAAGACTCTTAAGTTACATTCACTTGTTTAGACGAAGAATGAGGTAGACCTGATACGAAGTGTATAAGTGAAGATGATTAATAAATGGGAGTATAATAAGGTCTTGAGATGTCTCTCCAAGAGAGAACCACCCTGCATAATGGATTTAAAATTAGATAAGATTTAGATTTAGAAAGGACATAGGGAAAGTATTGTTTGGAAATATGGTAGTTGAATGAGTGGAACAGTCTACCTAGTCGGTTATTGAGGGCTGGACTTTGGGTTGTTTTCAAATCTAAGTTGGATAAGTACATGAGTGGGGAGGGGGTTGATTTGAGTGGGACTTTCACATCAGAGCTTATTTCTTAGGTACATTGAAAATTGGGTTGGCAAATGTTTTGTTAGTGGATGCATTGTAAAGGACGTGCTAGTATGGGCCATCAGGCCTCCTGCAGTGTTCCACCTTTCTTATGTTCCTTATGTTTATGTAATGGGGATAAGGTGAGACGACCAGTCCAAATACAAAGGGAGCACTGCAAGAGAGCTAGGTGCCCACAGAAGGGAGAAGCAAGCGCATCAGAGGTGCGTAAAAGGGAAGTGGGAGATATAAATGAAGAAGGAACAAAACACGCGACCAGAAGAGAGAAAGACAACCAGAGGAGAAAAAGGAAAGAGAAAGGGAAGAGGGAGAAGAAGAAAAAGAAAAAAAGAAAAATGAGGAGTCAGGTTCAGTCTCGGTGTTCTGAAGTTTGGAGCATTTTACAATGTAGTGAGAGAAGCATCTACAGAGATGAAGCCAGGGCCTAATATTCATACAAGGAAAGTTGTGTATTAGAGAGATTCAACTAGATGGCGACTGTTCGAGTTGGAAGTAGGGAAACAGATTTTAGCAGAAGACCAGTCAATAGGATGCTTGACTCTGGACGTGACCTGAAAAGAGCATTGTTTAGTGTCGGGCAAGCCCCTAACACTATTTATTGTCTCCCAAAGAAGTCTAGTCAGAAAGAGATCAACCAGTTTCTTCTCCGAAGTATTGAAGAAGGACAGGAGGAGCAAGAAATAAAGTAGATCACCAGAACATCGTAGAGGGAGGAAGGGTAAGAACGAATAGTGCGAAGAGTGTTAGTCCTGGCGGAAGGTAAGCTTGATGTCTAAGACGGAGAGAATTGTTGAGATTAGAAAGACCGGAAATGTAGGGAAGAGCAGAGATAGAAGAGTCCCAGGAAGTAGAGAGGTTTGGGGAGAGAAGAAATTGCGTTTTAGCACGTGAAGGCAGAGTAATTAAATGGGAAGGGTAACCAAGATTGAAAACGAATTATGAAGAATGGTAATTTCTGCTGGAAGAACTGAGATCACAGGATGTATGCAGAGAGTCATGGAGAAAGAGAAGATAAGAACACTTTTCCTGAAGGGGAAGCATGAAGGAAAGTCGTAATGTACATGCCACTGTGCATAGGTTTTCGGTAAACAAAAAGTAAAAGCCTTAACTGACCGTGAACATGGACATCAAGGAAAGGAAGCAAGGAATTTAGATTTTCCATTCAGCTTCAAACTTAATGCAAGGGGCAAGATTATTAAGAGTTTCAAAAACGGTGGAAGAGACTGGAGTCCATGAGCCCACAGACAGAGCAAAGATGTCACCACATGGCGGAGCCAGAGTGAAGTTCACATCGAGGGTAAAGAAAACAGTCTCGAAAGTAATCCATGTAACGATTACAAGGACAGAGAACAGGAGACCCCATAGTGACACTGAAGGTTTTGAGAATAATATTTCCTTGGAAGGAAAGGATTAGAGCCACACAGACGGATAAGACAAGAAAGACATCAGTAGGTATAGGGAGATGTTAGAAACCTTCATCGGGCCTTCTCTCTAAGGAAATCAAGGACTTCATCAAGAGGGACATTGTGAAAGGACTCAACGTCAAGACTAAGCTCTTACAGAGTGGGAGAGAGCGAACCCGTTCAATGAAGCCTTGAGAGTGAACGAGGTGGCAAGAGAAAAAGTACCAAGAAAGGGAGTGAGGGTTTTGACCAGCCAAGAAGGCAAGAGAATAAAGACAGAACCTCTAGAGGATATGATAGGACGAAGAGGAATATCAGGTTTATAAAGTTTTGGGAAGGCCATAGAAATAGGGAAGAGAGGGACAGATGACACGAAACCGTTGAACAAGGTCAAAGTCAGGAGGACAGAGGTCAGAGAGAGTCCTTAGTTTCTTGTTGAAAGTTCTCTAGTGCGATCAAGAGGGTTGGAAACGAGAGGAGTGTAGGTACGTGAGTCAGAGAGCAAGACATCAGCTTTATGGAGGTAATCCTCGCGATCAAGGATAACTACCGAATTACTTTGTCAGAAGATAGTATGACAATGTTAGTGTTGGATTTAAGAGAAGAAAGGGCAAGTTGGTAACGGCGTGGAAGGTGGTGATTTTTAGAAAATAGACTAACAAGAGCAGGAAGGAGAGTGCCACGAAAAGTGGACAAGTCAGGAAGATTACGGGATCGAGATTGACGAAAGGAATCAAAAGAGCTAATCAGGGCAATACCAGCACAAGGAGTATGCGAAGTGGCAAAGGAAAGGCCAAAACCAAGAAGTTCAAGCTCATACTGAGAAAGGAACAGAAGACAGGTTAGTAACACAGCCAGTGAGGGGGAATTTAGACCAAGGGCTAGCTGAGATGAGAAGTTGAAGTTTTTTCTGTAAGTGGAGCAGGACAGCTAATAAAAGGCAGGAAGAGGAGGTGGTGGTAGTAGTAGTAGTAGTTAGTAGTATATAGTAGTAGTAGTAGTAAAATATAGTATAGTAGTAGTAGTAGTAGTACAAGAATGGTATATTAATACTGACAAGATGAAATTAAGACACATGCACAACACCCGGGCATCCCTATCGTAGATGTTTCGCCATCCAGCCAGCCCCTGGATGGCGAAACGTCCACAACAAAGACAACCAGATGCCGCACATATGTCTTAATTTCATTTTGTGGGTATTATATACCATTCTTGTACTACTACTACTATGACCACTACCTTTTCCCTTCCTTATAAATAGAGGGCCCCTGCTCCATTTAAATGGTTTTTGGGGATTTTTGTAAATGGTCCAATTTTGGACTGAAACGTCTTTGCAAGTTTTCTCTTTTTTAAAGTGCGGGTTTATTTGTGTATCGTTCCTTCAGGGTTTTGTCCCTTTTTTAATGTTTTTTTTTGGAACCCCATTAAGCGTCATATTTTTCCCAAACTTTTTTAATGTTTTTTTCCCTTTTTAAAAAAAAACCCCTCTTTCGATCTTATGAGGCTGCTCTTATTTTTTCCCAGGCGTCGAAAGGAAACAGCTTCGCTTCCTACATGACTGTTTTTCCCTGAAAAAGGGTTTTCTCCCCCCTTTTCCTTCCCATTTCCAAAAACCCACCCCACTGGGCCCCTCCCCCCCTTTCCTGATAAATGCCCGTCTCCAACTTAAACACTCATTCTTTCTACAAAAAAACACGGGTTTGAAGATGCCTTCTTTTTTCCGCCCAATCCCAAAACACCCCCCCCTTCCCCTTTGGGGGTTTCTACCACAGGATCTCGAAAACCTTCTCTCTACCATTGCCTTTGACATTTGCCCCACCTGAAAAACAAAAATTTCCCATTTTTTCTAAACTACAGAATAAACTTCAGCGTCTCATCTCAGCTAGCCCTTGGCCCAAATTTTTCCCTCACTGTTTAAAAAACCTGTCTTCTGTCTCACTCTCAGTATGGGGCTTAAAACTTTTTGGGTTTTTGGGGCCTTTTCCTTTGCCACTTCGCCCTCCCCCCTTCGCGCGGGGGTTTTTTCCCTGATTACCCTCTTTTTTTTTCAATCTAAATTTCCCCCGTAATTTTCCTGACTTGTCCATTTTTTCGTGGAAACCTCCCCCCTGCTCTTTGTTAGTCTTTTTTTCTAAAAATTTCCCCCCGCCTTCCATGCCATTCCCAAACTTGCCCTTTCTTCTTTTAAACCCCAACCAAACATTGTCATACTATCTTCTGACAAAGGTGATTCGGTAGTTTCCTTGATCCGAGGTTTAAACCCTCCAAAAAGCTGATGTCTTGCTCTCTGACTCAGTACCTAAAAACCTGTCGTTTCCAACCCCCCTTGACCCATTAAGAAACTTTCAACAAGAAACTAAGGACTCTCTCTGCCCCCTCGTCCTCCTAAACTTTGACCTTTTCAAGGGTTTTTGTGTCTTCTGTCCCCTCTCTTCCCTTTTTTTCAAAGGGCCTTCCCAAAACTCATAAACCTGATTTTCCCTCTCACCTACCCAAAATCCCTAGGGGTTCTGTCTTTTAAACTCTTGTTTCTTGGGCTCCAAAACCCCTCACCCCCTTTTTTGGGTTATTTTTTTTCCTCCTGCCCCCCCTCCTCACCTCAAGATTTTAAACTAAAATGGGTTTGCTCCCCCCCAACCTGTAAGATGTTTTAGTTTTGACTTTGAGCCCCCTCTTCACCCAAGTCCCTCTTGTGATGTCCTTGATTTCCTTAGAGAAAAGGGCCCATAAAGGGGTTTTCTAAAACTCCCTAAAACCTACTGATGTCTTTTGATTTTAAATCCGCCTCTGGTGGCCCTTAACTCCTTTTCCTTCCAAGGGAAAAAAATTCCCAAACCTTAAAATGCGCTAGGGGCTCTCCCTCTCTCCTGTAAATTTGCAATCTTACCATGGAAATTTTCGAGACTGTTTTTCCCCTTCCTACCATCGATGTGAAAAACCTCCACTCGGGCTCCGCTATGTGGTAAACATCTTTGCTCTGGGGCCTCAGGGAACCCCCAGTCTTTTCCCAAACCCTTTTTCTTGAAACTCTTAATAATCGCCCCTTCCATTAATTTAAAAAGCTAAAATGGGAATCAAATTTTTCCTTGTTTCCCTTTTCCCTTTGGGATGTCCATGTCCACCGGTCAGATACGGGTTTTTCCTTTTCCGTTTACCGAAAACCAAAGCATGGCTTTAAACATTCACAACTTCTATAAAGTTTCCCCTGTCAAGAAAAGTGTTCTTATCCCCCCTCTTTTCTGTGCCTTTCCACACCCTTTTATCCTCATTTCCTTCCAGCAAAATTTTTCCCAACTTTTCATAATTCGTTTTCCCGCGGGAAAACCCTTCCCTTTTTCATATCTCTCCCCTTTCCCCACGTGCAAAAACGCAATTTCTTCTCCCCAAAACCCTACTCCTGGGAATTTCTTTACCTTTTCCCTTTCCCTACATTTCCTCTTTCTAACCCCCAACAATTCTCCCCCTTCCCCTTAACATAAAGCTTCCCTTCCGCCAGACTAACACTCTTCGGCCCCTAATCTCATTCATCCCCCCCCCCTCCCCTCTACAGATTTTCCCTTTGGTGTCTTCTCAAATTTTTTGTTTCCTCCTGTCCTCTTCAATATTTGGGAAAACGGTTTGATCTCTTTCTGACAGACTTAGGAGCACAAAAATAGTGTTGGGTTTGCCGACACTAACAATGTTTTTTTCGGGCACATCAAAGATCAAAGCCATCCTATTGTTTGGTTCTTCTGCTAAAACGTTTTCCCCTACTTCCAACTCAAACAGTCCCCCTCCAGTTTAAATTTCCCTCTTAATACAAACTCCTTGTATGAATCTTAGCCCTTGCTTCGTCCCGGGAAATTTCCTTCCTCTCCCCTACCTTTTAAAAAGCCCAAAACTTTAGAACATTCCCTGACTTTAAACCCAAATCCCCCATATTTCTTTTTCTTTTTCTTTTTCCCTCTCCCCCTTTTCCCCTTTCCTTTTTTTCCTCTGGTTGCTTTCTCCCTCCTGTTCCCCGTTTCTGTTCCTTTTTTCATTTTTTTTCCCACTTCCCCCTTTTAACCAAACCCTCTGTGCGCTTGCTCTTTCCCCCTTGAGCACCTAGCCTCATGCGTGGGTCCCCCTTGTATTTGACTGGCTCGGGCCCCCTTATCAAACCCCTTTTACAACTACCACTAACAAACCCCCTTTTGCTACTACTAAAATACTTTCACTACTACTACTACTTTTAAATAATACTGATAAATTAAGACACATGTGCGGGGATCTGGGGTTTTCCTTTTTGGGGGAGTTTTTTTATCCCCGTGGCTGGCCCGGATGGGGAAACCCTCTTTGATAGGGATGCCCGGGGGTTGCGCATGTGTCCCTTAAATTTTATCTTTTTTTGGTAATAAATACCATTCTTGTACACAAATACTAAATACTACTACCCCCACCTCTTTCCCGCCTATATATAACCTCCTGCTCCACTTCTGGTTTGTGACTTTTTTTAATGGTTTCCCAAATCGGACCGAAACGTCGTCGAAATTCTCTTTTTATATCCCGGGGGAATTTTCGTACCTATGGGACCCTGTACCATATGGGACCATTGATCATATGGTGCCATTGTACCAATTGTACCCCATGGTGCCCCTTGTATCCTATGGTGCCATTTCACCCTATGGTACAATTGCCCCCCTATGGGCCCCTTGACCATATGGAAAAAAATGGTAAAATATTTTATTCCCAAAACAATAACCACACTAATATTTTCATCATTTTTTCTACAATAAACTTGTAAGCAAGTTTTGGGGAAACAATATAAGATAAAAAAAAATTAGTGCAGTTTTTGTGTTTTAATACAATGATTTTTACACCTTTTACAATAAACATTTTTACTGGCTCAAAAAGCCACAAATGTTTTTAGAAAAAAAATTTTTTTAAAGAAAAAAAATATAAAAAACAAAAAGAAAAAATGGGGGTTTTTCGGGAAATTACTGATTTGCCCCCACCGGGCCCTTTTGGGGCAAAATTTCCGCCGCTGTACCGGGAATGCCCGATCAAAAAAATTTTTTTTTTTTTTTTAACCCTTTACAAAAATATTAACTTTTTAACCTGTAAGAAAATTTTTTTTTTTTTTTTTTTTTAAAATTTCTTGGACAAAATGGACACACTTCAGATTTTGGCCTTGGACCCCAAAGAGTTAAAAATATTAAAATTATTTAAAACTTTTTTTCCCGTCCTTTTTTTGTGAAATCCGAAACATGCACTTTTTTTTAAAAATGGTTCCCTAGTAACGTGATTCTTTTTTTTTTTTTGACACTGGGAAAATTAAGATGTAGGTGGTCAAGTATGATCTTTTGAGTTGTAGCCCCTGTTTTTCCCTCAAATTTTCCAGATCCCCCTTTTCCCTTGGCTGAACCCAGATGATCTGACAAGGGCTCCATTTTGTGACCCTTTGTATCGGGTTTTCTGGTTTGGGGGGGAACCCTTTTTAAAGAGGGGGTGTACATGCTCTGAATAAAAGGGTTTGAAATCTTTTCATGCCACAACTGGGTTCAAACATAACAAATTTTGAGAAGGACCCCCAAAAAAGGTTTAAAAAAAAATTCCCCCAAAGTTTTAAAGTAATAAAATCATTTAAAAAAAATTTATGCAGGGAACTAAAAAAACCCTCTTTTGCAAAAAACACTTACTGAAACGATTTTTTTTTATTTTCCTGATATTGGGTGCAAAAATTGAAGAATATAAACGTTTATAAAAAGTATTTTTGAAAGGGGACCCATTAGAAAAATTTCCCCCATAACAAAAAACCAACACTCACTGAAAAGTGCAACATAAAATGGAGGACAAAAAAATAAAAAAGGTGGTGTAAACAGCAATAAAAGGGGGAAACAGTGATAGAAACAAGATCCCCGTCCTCTTTTTTTTTCAAACCGGGTTCCTAACAAAACTGTGATTGGGCCCGGAAAAAACCCCCCCCATAACATGACAAGTGTGGAATCCACAATGATATAAAACCCAAATGCAGAAATCCCCCCAAAAATACACAATATTTCCAACTAAGAAACTCGTGTTACCACCACCACCTACCCCCCTGCCAGGCCCAAAATGAAACTCCCCCAGCATCTTTCCCAAATTTGGGGTTTTCAACTGCAGCAACACACCTAAACCCAAAAAAACCCAAAAAAAAAAGCCGCATTAAAAAATAAAACACCCCAAATCCCATCCCTGGCAACAAAACTCCAAAACTCTTTTAAGATCTAAACTTAAATCCCCGTTTTAAAAAAATCCACACTTACTACTGTTCTATCTATATCTACAGGAAACCCAAATTCCCAAAAATTTAAAATTTCCCCAAAAGCTTTTTTGAAAATTGTGACAGGGTCCACAGGGATAACACCAGAAAAACAAACTCTCTATGACAAATTTCCCCCTGTATTTTAAAGGACCTAAAAACTGGGAAAAAACCCTACCCCAAAACTCCAGAACTGAAGACAAAATTCAAACACTTTCAAAACTACAGTTAGAAAACATCCTTTTCCCCTGATACACCCCCAAAAACTAACTACATGATAACCACCTGGGGGTTTCGCATTACACTCACCCCCCAACAAAAAAACCCAGAAAAATAATCTTAAAACTTTAAAAAAATAAATCCTAACTAATCATAATTTTTCCCCATGATACTCCAATATAGGCACTTTGTATTTGCCAAAAAAAAAGAATTTACATTGCTTTAAAATCACAAAATTTTGATGTAGTCCTTCCTTAATACCCCTAACTGTAAGGGGTTTAATGTTAAGAATTAATTTTTAAGTCGCCCCAAAAGCCTAGCCATGCTAGGGGGTCCTAGGCCCCCCCTGTAAAATTTGTATTTTATAACCCTTTTAAAAACCCCAAAAACACCCAAAACCTGTAAACCCCACATTGTAACCTTTATTTAAAAATAAACTTGAACTGAATTAAAATTTTAAATTAAAAGGGAACTAGCCTTCCCCAAACCCCATTGAAACTTTTCCCTTTTGCCAAAAATCTTCCAAGATACCTAAACCCGCCTAAGGACTTTCCCAAAGGGCAAAACCCCAAATTCGGGGTAAATAACCCGAAGCTGCAAAAGTTTGGGGGGAAAAGGGTGTTTTTTAAAACAAAAAAAGTTGCCCCAAAGGGAACATCAAAACATTTCCCAAATTTTTAAAAACCCTAAAATTTCCCCCCCCCCTCCGGAAACCCGGGTCTCCTTTTCTTTTCCCAAATTTTCAACCAAAATAGGGTTTTCTTCATGCTCCCACTTCCAAAAATTCCATCCTTTCCCCCCAAAAACCTTAAATGCCACAAATGATTCCCCTTTTCCAAGCTACCCAGTTTTAAACCTCAACCCATTTTGGTACACATCGGCACATTTAAACCCCCACCAAAAAAAAAATCCTTTCCTTTCCCCCCAAGTTCTGTTTGGACTTGAAAAAAGTGTCCTCAAAAAACCCTTTTTAAAAATTTGGTTTTTTGAGGTTAATACCATTTACAAGCTTTTGTGACAGTTTTTTGAATTTTTGCAATAACCTGCGGTCCGGGGCGCTGGAGAGGAGGGTATTAGGAGGCCCAAAAACCTTCATCTTTTAAAGCTCATGTCCCCAAAAGTCGCCGCCACGTCGAGGATACCGGGGGCATTGCCCAACACCAGGAGGCATTTAAAGGGTCAATTTCTTTTCAATTAAGTAATTTTTCACATTGGGGAAAAATTTTGGGTGTCCATCAAAAAAAACTCCCATGACCCATGCCTTACTTTTTCCCTCCACACACACACAAATTACCTTGAGGATATTTTTCCCTGAACGCTCTAGATTTTCAGAGTGATACACAATAAAGCTTCACTTTGCAACACCACTACATTGGCACACATAAACAGATAAGCCTTCTTTCATAGGCTTAAACCGGGGAGTCCTTTTCCCCTGATAAGTAGGTCCTGCTGGGGAATTTTCTTCCAAAAACAGGCCTGTTTCATCACAATTAAACATTTGTTCATTTTTCATCCTTCACTGTCTATGATTTCCTTTGAACCCTGCACATTTTTTCCCCACTGTTTCGTGGCCCCAAATGGCAGCCCACCATGCCCTTAAAT
The DNA here is from genome assembly GCF_026875155.1 of Cherax quadricarinatus. Lineage (NCBI taxonomy): Eukaryota > Metazoa > Arthropoda > Malacostraca > Decapoda > Parastacidae > Cherax > Cherax quadricarinatus. The sequence goes on from NC_069429.1 coordinate 24,247,190, forward strand.
CACAATTTAGCTATTTCCCTTTCAAAAATCTCTCAAACCAACCTTTGCGGGCCCTTTAAATTCACTCACATATCACTATTTTACAGGCTTTTTTTTAAAAAAAATCCCAGCAATTTCCCTAGCCTTTTTCCATGATCATTTGAGTGATGCTATCTCCTGCTATCTTTTTTCATTTATCCACACCAAAAAGGCCCTCCAAATCTTCCATCACTTGCATCTCTGTTTCGAAAACACAGTTAAAACCTTTTTGCAAGACAGTTTCCCTTGATTGCCGTTTTCTTGGGAACATAGTACGATGGTTGATTGGGGTTACTAACAACCTCCACTCGGAGACCCATCCACTTTCATATTTAGAAATATCTCTTTTTCATCTCTACAGAAATTCTCCCCCTTTTAAATTCTGTGGGGTTGGCACTAAACTTTTTTTTGGGGCCCATGGTCACTTATTTTGCAGTAAAATCACCAAAACACTGTAAAATACGAAATGTTCCGATTTAAGCTTGGATTCCGCGGAGGCTGGCTGGTAAACAATGCCACGGGCGGAAATGGAGGCTGGCTCAGGCCGCACTAGACCCACGGACAATAGCTTTGGCGGGTTTTAAAAGGGGTAGGGGCCGGGGCAAAATTTTAGCGATAAAAGTATCGGTATGCGGATTTAACTTATGTGATGCCAAACGTAAGTGGGGCCACTGTACGTAAAACACGTCCTTGAAAAGAAAAAAAAACGGCGGCACATCAAAGGGATTAAAAACGTAGGTAAAGCACCCTTCTGGCAGACAGTGATGGAGTGAAGATGGTAAAATTTTTTTTCTTTTTCGGTAAACCCCCTAGGTGGGAATCGGCCATGTGTTAATAATAAAAAAATAGGAAGGAGTGGGTTGGAGACGGGAAACCCACCCGGAAGTACCCCTCCGCCAATGACGTGAAACAGAAACCTTAACTGTTTTTCATGATGGTAGGATTTCTGTTTCTTTTTCTGTCTCATAAACACCAGATAACAGGGAATCTTGCTACTCCTCTTACACTTTTGGGCACCCTTCACAGACACGCAATGCATAAATAAAAAACATCTAGGTTTTTTTTTTCCTTTTTCTAAATACTCTTGTTCTTTTTTATTTCTTCTATTTTCCTGGGGAAGTGGAAAAGAATCTTTCCCCTTAAGCCATCGTGTCAATAGGCGACTAAAATGCCGAGAGCAATGGGCTGTAACCCCTTCCCTGTAGACATTTACTAAAAAAGAGAAGAAGAAAACTTTAAAAACGGGATCCTTTTAAATTTCGTGGATGTATGCGGATGACAAGAAACAGATGATGATGTTATGAAGAAAAAAAAGTTGGGTGTCCAGGCCCTAACGAAACAAATTGAAGGGGTAGGGGAGTTTCGGTGGGGGAAATAATGGTTAATCTGGATATCTGAGAGAGTTGAGCAAAGGGAAAGGGGGTACAGTAAGTTGAAGGATCATTATGGAAGGAGAAAAAGAATATAATGTGAAATTCAAGAAATTTTGTGGATTAAAATAAAGGTTGGGGGGCAAAAATGGGCAAATAAGTTGGATGCACCGGAGAAGAGAGGAAGCAAGGATAAGAGAGATTTTTGGGAAGTTTTAAAGGGAAAGTTGAGCCTTTGAACCAAATAGAGAGAAAATTTTGGTAGGGGACCTAATGCAAAGTAGGAGAAACTTTTAGAGAGGGGGTGGGGAGGTAATTTTGGGGGCCAGGTGTAAATATATGGAGCCCCTTTTATTGAACTTTGTATAAAAGGGGTTTTTGTTTTAGGTAATACTATTTTAAGAAAAAGAGGGAAAAAAAGTATACAAATATAGTAGGGCGAAATGACAGTATTTGTTGATTATGTATTTGGGAGATAAAAACTGTTGAGTAACTTTAGGATGTAATGTTTATAGAGGGCCACAGAATATCAATCACTTCTAGTTGTACTACACTGAGGTAAAGGTAGATGGGATACAAGGAGAATAGAAACACAGGGGAAAAGAGAGGTGAAGGTTTTAAAACTAAAAGAGGAGCAGTTTGGTAAGAAATAAACACTATTGGGGGATAGATGGGGTAACGAAGCATAGGGAATGGGGTCGAAGAGGTTTGGGGGGAGGGTTTAAAAAAAGTAGTTTAAGTGTTCACAGAAGTTTGGGGTTTCGGAAAGGGTGCGGGAGGGGGAAAGGGCGATTGGTGGAAAGAATGATTAAAGAGAGTAGTAAGGGAGAAAAGTTAGCAAATGAAAGTTTTTACAAAGTGAAATGATGCAAGGGGGAAGAGTTATGGGAAAAAAAAGAGAGGTTAAGAGAGTGGTGAACAAAGTAAAAAGAGAGCAAATGAGAGAGTGGGTGAGTGTTACAACAAATTTTTGTTGAAAATAAGAAAAAGTTTTGGAGTGAGATTAACAAGTTAAGGAAGCCTAGAGAACAAATGGATTTGTCAGTTAAAAATAGGAGAGGAGAGTTAGTAAATGGAGAGTTAGAGGTATTGGGAAGATGGAGGGAATATTTTGAGGAATTGTTAAATGTTAATGAAGATAGGGAAGCTGTGACTTCGTGTATAGGGCAAGGAGGAATAACATCTTGTAGGAGTGAGGAAGAGCCAGTTGTTAGTGTGGGGGAAGTTCGTGAGGCAATAGGTAAAATGAAAGGGGGTAAGGCAGCCGGGATTGATGGGATAAAGATAGAAATGTTAAAAGCAGGTGGGGATATAGTTTTGGAGTGGTTGGTGCAATTATTTAATAAATGTATGGAAGAGGGTGAGGTACCTAGGGATTGGCAGAGAGCATGCATAGTTCCTTTGTATAAAGGCAAAGGGGACAAAAGAGAGTGCAAAAATTATAGGGGGATAAGTCTGTTGAGTATACCTGGTAAAGTGTATGGTAGAGTTATTATTGAAAGAATTAAGAGTAAGACGGAGAATAGGATAGCAGATGAACAAGGAGGCTTTAGGAAAGGTAAGGGGTGTGTGGACCAGGTGTTTAAAGTGAAACATATAAGTGAACAGTATTTAGATAAGGCTAAAGAGGTCTTTGTGGCAATTATGGATTTGGAAAGGGCATATGACAGGGTGGATAGGGGGGCAATGTGGCAGATGTTGCAGGTGTATGGTGTAGGAGGTAGGTTACTGAAAGAAGTGAAGAGTTTTTATGAGGATAGTGAGGCTCAAGTTAGAGTATGTAGGAAAGAGGGAAATTATTTCCCAGTAAAAGTAGGCCTTAGACAAGGATGTGTGATGTCACCGTGGTTGTTTAATATATTTATAGATGGGGTTGTAAGAGAAGTAAATGCGAGGGTCTTGACAAGAGACGTGGAGTAAAAGATAAAGAATCACAACATAAAGTGGGATTGTCACAGTTGCTCTTTGCTGATGACACTGTGCTCTTGGGTAGATTCGAAGAGAAGTTTCAGAGATTGGTTGAAGATTTGGTAGGGTTGTGGCAAAAGAAGAAATTAAAAGTGAATACAGGAAGAGTAAGTTATGAGGATAACAAAAAGAATTAGGTGGATGAAAGATTGGATATCAGATGAGGAGAGAGTATGGAGTGGTGAATGATTCAGATATTTGGGAGTGGACGTATTTTTTGTCCGCGGCTGGGTCTATGAAGGATGAGGTAATCATAGAATTGATGAGGGAAAAAGGTGAGTGGGTGCACTTAGGAGTCGTGAGACCAAAGAACTTGTCCTTGGAGGCAAAAGAGGGAATGTATGAGAGTATATTTTACCAACGCACTTATATGGGTGTGAAGCAGGGTGAGATTTGCAGAGCGAGGAGACGACTGGAGGCAGTGGAGAATGTCATGTCTGAGGGCAATGTGTGGTGTGAATATAATGCAGAGAATTCGTAGTTTGGAAGTTTAGGTAAAAGGAAAAGGGTGCGGGATAACGAAAACTTGTTGTCCCAGAGGGCTGAGGAAGGGTTGTTGAAGGTGGTTCGGACATGTAGAGAGAATGGAGAGAAACATAGTGACTTCAAGAGTGTATCAGTCTCTAGTGAAGAAGGCGGGGTAGGGTCGGCCTAGGAAAGGTTGGAGGGGAGGGGGGGGTAAAGGAGGTTTTGTGTCGTGGGGGGCTTTGACTTCCAGCATGCATGCATGAGCAGGTTTATAGGAGATGAATGGAGACAAAAATGGTTTTTAAAACTTGATGTGCGTTGAGGTGAGCAAAGTAACATTTATGTAGGGGTTCAGGAAAACTGCAGGCTGGCCTTGATCCTGGAGATGGAAGTACAGTGCCTGCACTCTGAAGGAGGGGTGTAAATGTTGGCAGTTTTAAAAACTGTAGTGTAAAGCACCCTTCTGGCCAAGACCGTGATGGGTGAAATGAGGGTGAAGTTTTTCTTTTCGGGCACCCGGCTTGTGGGAATCGGCCAGTGGTGAAAATAATAATAAACATTTTTATTTTACGAGAAAACTGGCTAGAGCCTCGTAAATTTAGGTGAAAAGACCCGATAAACCTTCCTATTCCAGGTGTGCCAGATTGCCAATATCCTGTTTCCATGCCCGAGGGCCTGTCTCTTCCGAGAGGAACAATGAAAGGACCCTTTATTTATTGAATTTCACTTTACAGGCAGCCATGGGTTATCCTTTTTGGATCATTCTGTCAATAATAAACATAAAAACGACTATTTATCTGCACTGAGACTGGTAAGAGAGAAAGAGGGTATGCAACTGTCAGACAGGTTAGTGGTTCCAACAAAGTTTAGACCTCAAATATTGAATATAGCTCCAAAATACTTCATTAGAAGTCAACTAGGAATTACTAAAACTCAATATAAGAATCACAAAAGAATTCTGTTGGCCAAAATTAATGAAGGGAAATAATCATATCCCACTTTGCCGAGATGTCATGCAAGTAGGAAACTGGACATTCCATGAAAACCTGCACCTCTCCAAGCCTATACTGCTAATGGAGAACCTTTCCAGAATTAATTATAGATTTTAGGGTCCACTACCAAATCCAAGTCTGGAAATCAGTACTATTGACCATTATGGATAGAGTAACTAGATACTCAGAAGCAATTCCCTTGCGCAGTATTAACACTAAAGCCATTCTCAAGGCTTTAACAAAATTTATCTCTTGTTTTTGGCATTCCTAAATCTATTCAAAGTGATCAAGGCACTAACTTCACTGCCAAAGCATTTAGGGAAGCATTAACTAGGTTAGGGATAATCCACAATTTATCCACTGCCTATCATCCTCAGTCCCAAGGCGCCTTGGAAAGATTACATCAGACGTTAAAAACCATGATGAGAACTTTTTGTATGCATTTTCTTACAGACTGGGATGAATCACTACCTTTGTTGCTGTTTTCAATAAAAGAAACTGTGCAAGAGTCTACTGAGTATAGTCCGTTTGAGCTGATCTTTTGGCACAATGTACAAAGTCCTCTTAGGGTGCTTAAAGAAGGATGGATGGGAGAAGAAGCTAGCTCAAACACTCTACAACCCATCTTCAGTTAGCCCAACGTAACTAAACGCATCTCAAACAAGATGAAACCAGAGTTATGACAGAAATCACAATTCCCGCTCTTTACATCCAGGAGACAAGGTGTTGGTACAGGAATCTATGCCTGGCCACACTTAACGCTAGATTTGTGGTGGCCTATGCAAATTGTTAAGTAATTACTGATGTAACGTATGTGGTGTCTCCCCTTGATTAAGACCTAAAAAACTAAAACTTAACACATTAATCAAATTAAAACTTTTAATACTCCAGATAAAGTCCCAGTAATGACTCTGTCCTCTGCCTCAGAGGATGACTGACTCTTGCACTCTATTTCTGATATACTGTACAGCTTCAAACTCTGTCCTCCTCAAGAACCTAGCCTTTAATGGTGGGCTATCTAAAATTCAATGTAACAAGTTTAACTGCACTTCTACATCATAACCCTGATATTCTTTTGGACATGCTCAAAAAAATGTACATTAGGTTATCAGGACAAGATTGGGAAACTCTAATCCCATAAACTCTCGCCTCACAGAGCTAATCCTGCAAAACAAACCTACCTCAGCCGAGGTAGAATTTCTGTTAAGCAAGGTTAGTTAGGAGTCATCTTAGTCCATGGCCCCCTTCACCATGCATCCTAGTTAAAAAACTGATGGAACTGTTTTTCAATTTATGTACCAACTACTGATATGGTGAACGAGGCACAATTACAGATGCTTACCCTCTTCCTCCGTCTGGATAATGTAATCGACATTGTAGGTAAGGCTATACTTTTGTGTCCAAGTTAGATTTCCTTAATGTACTATCAGTATCCTTTGGCCAGTTAAGGCGAAGAAAATCCCTGCCTTCGTAATACCAAGTCAGTATCATATAACAGTTAACCCCTTCAGAATAAAAAATTCTCCCTCTTCATTCCAGAAACTTATCCATCAGGCTATTAAAGGGCTTGAATGCATGACAGCTTACCTAGAATGACATAGTGTGTGTCTGATACTTGAGATCAACACCTGTTTAGTCTTAAGGCTCTCTTTGAGACCTTCCAGAGCTCCCATTTAACTGTTAATTTATCTAAGTCTTCCTTTGGCCAGGCTACTGTTAATTTTCTTGGCCATGAAGTAGGTAGTGGCAAAGTTGCCCCTAAATTTGCTGAAGCTCTTGCCATTAAAGATTATCCAGTTCCTCATGATAGGAAATCTGTTCAACATCTCCTAGGCATGATAGGATTTTACAGAAGATTCTGTAAAAAATGTTCAGATATTGTAGCCCCTCTTACCTCTCTTACCAGTCACAAAGTTCCCTTTAATTGGACCCCAGAATGTCAAAATGCTTTTACAAAAGCAAAAAGATTATTGTGTACTGCACCAATTGTTTTGTCTCCAGACTTCTCCAAACCTTTCTCATTACAGGTTGATGCTTGCGAGTCTGGGGTTGGGGCAGTACTGTTGCAAATCAGGGATGAGGGGTTGCAGCTGTGGCCTGCTTCTCAGCGAAGTTCCAGCTGCACCAGAGGGCCTACTCAACAGTTGAAAAAGAGGCCCTCACGCTGGTATCTGGCCTTGGAGCACTCGATACATATGTGGGCCAACTTCGCAGGTGGTCAATTCTAACCGACCACAACCCTGCTAATTTTTATCTCCAAAATAGGAAATAATCACAACACAAGAATCATAGGTGGTTCCTCCAGTTGCAACCATATAATATCAGGGCTAAAACATATCCCCTGTAAAGAAAATAAGTTGCAGACTCACTATCTAGAGTCTAGATTTTATATGTATTAGGTTAGGAATGAGTTAGGGACCCTGTGGTTAACTAGTTTTCTAGCCTCTTTTCTTTCCCCCTTTCATAGAAATATAAATATATAATATATATATATATATAAATATATATATTATACTTTATATAAATATATATATATATATATAATATATATATATATATATATATATATATAAATATATGTATATTATATTATAAATATTATATATAATCTATATATATATATATTATATATAAATATATATATATAATATAAATGTATGTATTTTTTCAGTGAGGGGATGTCCTGCTTCCATCCACAGGTATTTTGGACATACGTTAGCCCTACTGGCCTACTTGGCCTTGCCTAAACCGTGTTGTACACATCATTTCGCGACTGTATATAGTGTACATAATGTGGTAAATATCACATTGCACTTGGTGAAGGAAAATATATTTCTAAGTCATTCAGCTGTGTTTGTTCTGCTCCTTGCTCCCCTTTACACCCAGAATAACAGGTCTTATTGTCCCTGGGTTGTAATACATAGCATATAAACATGCAGTGTTTATATGATATCGAGTGGTGAGTACCAGTGAATTTTTTCTCTGATTCAGTGTTAAGAAAAAACGTGAATCTCACATCTGGCCCAGTCCACTTCCCTTCAAACGCGGTTTGTTTTACAATACTCAGCATGAATTGCTCATTACTTCTCCATTTGTTTATGATGGCAACTAAATAGTTAGAAATTATAAAACTCCGGGAACTGGTAATTATAAGGCTGTGTAGAGGCCCGGTGGCCTGTGCTAAACCTCACGCTTCACACCAGAGAGCCAGGTCGATTCCTTGCAGGTGGAAACATTTTGACACGTTTCCTTACACCTGTTATCCTGTTCACCCTAGAGCAAATAAGGTTTTTACCTGGGTGTTAGTCAGCTGTGTGGTTGCATCCTGGGGACAAGATTGAGGACACCCAATGGGAAATAAATTAGAGTCCCTCGAGGATGCAACTGACTTTCTGGTTACCGTGTGCTAACCTCCTGGGGTTAAAAAAATCCAAATGACATCTTTTTTTATCTCTTATCTTAACCCAGAGGGGCACATACTAATACTTACGTGTACCTCCATCTACCACTACCATACAACTGACTTCCTACAAATATTACTCACACTCTTCCCCCTACATTCAGACTACAAATATTTTAAAGGTAAGTAATGAATGTACTACGGCAGTATATGACAAAGAAGGGAAGTAAACCCTAGAGAGGTTTTTAATACACTAAGTCCTTATGGAGGGGGATTCCTAACTCCTTCTCCTTCCTCACCTTCTTCAATACAGTATTTAATGTTCGTTTTATCAATAAAATTTTGAGCTATATATTTATTTCTCATTAGTTATCTGGATGTAAAACTACAGTTAATCATTAAAAATGTAGTTTATGTTAACATATATGGGATGTCTGAAATTGATTACACGTAATTGGATTTACATTAATTCTTACGGGAAATATTATTTCGGTTTTCAGCCTTTTCGGATTTAGGCCGACCTTCTGGAATGGATTATGACCGATAACCAAAGGTTCACTGTACTATTTTTACAAATACAGTGGACCCTCACCAAACAAACACATCGCATAACGTTAAATCTGCCTAACGAAGCATTTGAGTGTAAAAAATTTGGCCCACCTAACGATAAAAAACTCGCCCAGCATGATTCCTCCCAAACATGTCCATCCAGCCTGAGCGCCTCAGCTGCCCTGCCATCATTGTTTACAAGCCGGGGCAGTCGGTTGCATGCATGCATACATTCGATAGATTTTGTATTATTCCATTATTTATAGTGCTTGTAATTGCTAAATAAGCCACCATGGCCCCAAAGAAAGCTTCTAGTGCCAACCCTGTGGTATAAAGGGTGAAAAATACTATTGTACCACGGTCAGCTGCTGCTGCACCACAGTCAGCTGTTGCTGCATCACAGTCAGCTGTTGTTGCACCACGGTCAGCTGTTGCTGCATCACGGTCAGCTGTTGCTGCACCACAGTCAGCTGTTGCTGCACCACGGTTAGCTGTTGCTACACCACAGTCAGCTGTTGATGCACCAGTCAGCTGCTGCTGCACCACTGTCAGCTGCTGCTGCACCACCATCAGCTGCTGCTGCACCACCATCAGCTGCTGCTGCACCACCATCAGCTGTTGTTGCACCACAGTCAGCTGCTGCTGAACCATGGTCAGCAGCAGCTGCTGCTGCACCACAGTCATCTGTTGCTGCATCACAGTCAGCTGTTGTTGCACCACAGTCAGCTGTTGCTGCACCACGGTCAGCTGTTGCTGCACCACAGTCAGCTGTTGCTGCACCACGGTTAGCTGTTGCTACACCACAGTCAGCTGTTGATGCACCAGTCAGCTGCTGCTGCACCACTGTCAGCTGCTGCTGCACCACCATCAGCTGCTGCTGCACCACCATCAGCTGCTGCTGCACCACCATCAGCTGTTGTTGCACCACAGTCAGCTGCTGCTGAACCATGGTCAGCTGCTGCTGTACCACGGTCAGCTGCTGCTGCACGACAGTCAGCTGCTGCTGACCAACATGATTCATCCCGAACCTGTCTGCCCAGCCTGAGTGTCTCAACTGCCATGCCATTATTATTTACAAGCCAGGATGGCCAGTTGTATGCATACATTCGATACATTTTGTATTATTCCATTGTTTATAGTGCTTGTAACTGCTAAATAAGCCACCATGGCCCCAAAGAAAGCTTCTAGTGCCAACCCTGTGGTATAAAGGGTGAGAAATACTGTTGTACCACCGTCAGTGGCTGCTGCACCACCATCAGCTGTTGCTTCACCACCAGCTGTACTACTCGAAGACATGGAGAGTGTGTTGTAGGCGTGGCTTAATGGGAAACAATTACCTAGAAACAATTAATCCCAGAGGGTTAGCTGCCCAGGATACCCAAGGAAGCCATCGAGGACTGTGTAACTTATTTCCATTGGGGTCCTTAACCCTTTGACTGTCGCAAGCCCCTTTCTGAAACTGTCATTCTGTGTCGCAAAAGTTTTGGAAAAAAGTATTATTTTTTCTTATGAAATGATAGAGAATCTTTTCCCGATGGTAATGACACCAAAAGTATGAAATTTGGTCAAAAACTCAGGGAATTACTCTCCCACGAAGTTAGCGGTCTCGGCAACATAAACACATCGGCAACTTCGCCTACTTTGAACCCTGTTTTTGGACAATTCTGTTCTTCCAGTTGACCAAACTCATAGCTATTTCTTTAGAACTCTATTTTTTCTATCAGTTGAGTACAAGAAACTGCCCATTTACCGATTTGAACTACCCAGTAAAGTGGGTCTCAAATCAAGCAGGAGAAAGCTGGTAGGCCCGCATGTGAGAGAATGGGTCTGTGTGGTTAGTGTGCACCATATAAAATAAATCCTGCAGCAAGCAGTGCATAATGAGTAAAAAAAAACTCTGACCGTTTTTTTGGATTAATACGCCTAGAGATGTATTTTCATATAGCATTTATCATTGTGTTCACGTTTTCATGGTCTCAGGTGATAAAATGTTAAATATATTACAGAAATAGAGATGATTTTCATTACTTACACGATGAAAACGACCTTGAAATTGAGCTCAAAGTAGCGGAAATGTTCGATTTTTACCAATGTTCAGGAGTAAGCAAATTACTCCACATGTCCAATACACGTCAACTGAGGAGTCTAATATTCTTTCACTAGTGCACTGATATTATTTATACCATTTTTGCAATAATGCAGTAGTCTTCATAACAGTAAATTTTTTTTTTTTGTATGAATAAAAAATCAAAACATAAAGCAATAGTTATATAACAAGGGCCTAGAGACGTGACTAATGAACAGAGGATATGTTATTTTAGTGCCACGAATGTCTACATTGTTTATTCTGGACCCTATTTTGAAATTGGCATCTTTTTTAATTTGCATAAAATTAGTCAAATTGCCAATTTCTGACCACTTTACTGGGTAGTTCAAATTGGTAAATGGGCAGTTTCTTGTACTCAACTGATAGAAAAAATGGAGTTCTAAAGAAGTAGCTATGAGTTTGGTCAACTGGAACAATGGAATTGGCCAAAAACAGGGTTCAAAGTAGGCAAAATTGCTGATTAGTTTATGTCGCCGAGACCGCTAACTTTGTGGGAGAGTAATTCCGTGAGTTTTCAACTAAATTTCGTACTTTTGGTGTCATTACCATCCGGAAAAGATTCTCTATCATTTCATAAGAAAAAATAAATTTTTTTTTTTTCCAAAACTTTTGCGACATAGAATGACAATTTCAGAAAGAAGCTAGTGACAGGGTTAAAACTATTGTTATTCTCTATAAAATGTATTTTTTGTCAATACTTTTAGATGTCTGGAATAGATTAATTGGATTTACATTATTTCTTTTGGGAAATATTGCTTCAGTTTTTGTCGAATTCAGTTTTCATTAGACTTTCTGGAACGAATTAATAACGAAAACCGAGGTTTCCCCTGTATTGGTAATATGGTAGCAATATGGTACCATATTGTTAATATGTAACCTAACCTAATATATTCAACTGAATTGAATTTCACTGTTACAATAAAGAATGTATCTACGTGAAAAATGTAAATTAATAGTACTACAGTGGACCCTCAACCAGCGATGGCATCGAATTTAAAGATAAATCTGACTAGCGATTCATTTAAACGCAAAAATTTTGCCTCGACTAGCGCTTAAAAACCCGACCAGCGCTTTTCGTTCCATACCATATGCGTCCACTTTGGCCTGAGCGCGCCTCACTTGTCCCTTTGGTGCCAGTGTTTACAAGCCAGCCAGCCACCGCGGTCGCTTCCAAACATACAACTGGAACATTTCATATTATCACAGCCTTTTCAGTGATTGCACCTGCAAAATAAGTCACCATGGGCCCCAAGAAAGCTTCTAGTGCCAACCCTACAGCAAAAAGGGTGAGAATTACTATGGAGATGAAGAAAGAGATCATTGATAAATATGAAAGTGGAGTGCATATCTCTGAGCTGGTCAGGTTGTATAATAAACCCCAATCAACCATCGCTACTATTGTGGGCAAGAAAACGGCAATCAAGGAAGCTGTTCTTGCCAAAGGTGCAACTATGTTTTCGAAACTGAGATCGCGAGTACTCGAAGGTGTTGAGAGACTGTTATTGGTTTGGATAAATGAGAAACAGATAGCAGGAGACAGCATCTCTCAAGCGATCATATGTGAACAGGCTAGGAAGTTGCATGACATTTTAAATTAAAAAAAAA
>NC_069429.1:24260166-24288348 GCF_026875155.1 Cherax quadricarinatus
GATTTCCAGGTCCTCCATATATAAATTGGCAAGAACTGCACTAAGGGGGGATCCCATGGCTAGTCCGAAGAGTTGTTTGTACTTCTTGTCCTCGAACCTAAAACAGTTATAACGAACACAAAGTTCGACAAGGCTCACAAAATCTTGGCGGGGTACAGGTAACTCTGTATCATCTTTAATCCCCCTGCGAAGAAGATCAATGGCTTGATCAACTGGGACATTGGTGAATAAGGCAGTCACGTCAAAACTTGCAAGCTTCTTATCACTCATGTCGAGACCCCTGATACGGTTAAGGAGGTCACCCGAATGCTTTAGATGAGCCTGATGATTGTACCCAGGAGCTTTGACAAATATTTCGCCAAAACTCCTGCTAGACTGTGAGGGCGCTGCCGATACCAAAATGTAATGGGTCTCATAGGCACATTTGGTTTGTGGGTCTTTGGTAAACCATAAAGTCTAGCTGACTTGGGGTTGGTAGGATGAGGCGCAAGAGCTTTTTACCTTCTTCTGATTTCCTGAGTATACTGCGGGTCTTACTGAGAAAAGAATCTGTTTTCTTTCCTCCATGCATGTTCGGGGATGGAAACGTATGTGTTGGGCGTCGTTCAATAAATCTTGCATCTTACTAACGTAGTCTGTACTGTTGAGGATGACCACTCCTCCTCCTTTGTCCGCTGTGGTGATGAGAATATCATTATTGGAAGCTAAGTGTTTGAGTGCCTGGATGAAAGCGACGAGGAATGACTGGACTACTAGGTTCAGAAACTGCAGCTGCAAATAAGTCCTTGTATGAAACTTTGTTAAACTCAGAGTCACGAAGAAATGGTTTTTGATCACTGTGTCTAACTCGCATTTAGGCTTCCGTATGCCAGTAGCAAACTTGAGACCTAAGCTGAGTGCTTCGGATTCTGTATCACTGAGAACATAAGAAGAAAGGTTATTGATGATGTCAGCTCTACCAATATCTTTCCATTTGCTGTGTTGACAGAGAGAGGCAAGTTTTCTTGAGAGCCGTAGTTTCTGCTGTAGGTTGGCGGTGGTAACTTTGCTTAGGATGTGTTCGGCGGTGCGTCTGTCAGGAGTGGGAAGGGAAGTGAGAGCTAGGTGAGCACTATGGAAATAATCTTTGGAGCAAGCTGATAGATCTTCCTTGCACTCTCGTAGATTTGTGGTAAGTAGCAGGAGAGAAGGGATGTTTAGAATCCGTGAGATGGTGTGGAGTGGATCTAGGTGCGACCATTTCTTCTATGCAGTCTTGCAGAAAAGAGGAACGGTTCTTGAAGCTGTGTGCCTTCAGGAGGAGAGAAAGGTAGTCTCTGTATAAAACGTCCATCACTAGTACTGTGTCTTGACAATGAGGAAATGGTATGGTGATACCGACAAGATGTGGAAAAAGACACTTATGTACAGTTCAGGACATTTATTAAAGGAAACGTTTCGCCACGAGTGGCTTCTTCAGTCCTAATACAGAGAAAACTAAGAAAACACACACATTATATATAGTGGTGGGAGTCAGGTGATGTGAAGCGTGGGTAGAGGTGGTAATAGTAGTAGTAGTAGTAATGGAACTAAGGAGGTGAGGTTAGAGAGGGACCTGCTGGCATCAAGTAACACCAGTTCCCAGGATGGGTAATACCTCTTGTTTAGTAATTTTGAAATACTGTAACTACCGGATTTTTGCTTTATAGTGTTACTGACAGAAATTAGTGCAGCTTCAATGCATTTTCTCCGTCTTAAGTCGTCTTCTTTAATAACTAGTTTAGCTTCATTGAATTTCATGAGGTGTCCAACATCGTCTCTATGTTGAACACATGCGTTTTTGCGGTCATCATTTCTGCAAGCATTTTTTGTGTTCTGCTATTCTAATGTCCAGAGTTCTGGCTGTTTCCCCTACATATATTTTGTCACACCCCCACATGGTATAGTGTAGATTCCTGCACTTGTGCCAGAATCATGCTTGGGTTTTTGTATCAGGTTCCTAATAGTAGTTGAAGAGCTGGTAGATATTTTAGCCAGTTTTCTGTCAAACATTTTTGAAACATTAGTGGCAACGTTGCTGACCCGGTAAAACGATGTAACTTGGAGGCTTTTCTTCAATTTGATAGGTGTTGGTCTTGCTGAGGATACGTGTTGCACGTTTCCTGCAGTCAGTATGAAGTGTAGGGGAAAGTGTAGTGAACTAAAGAGTTGGTGATGTATGTACATTCTTCTTCGAGGAACTGCGGACTGGAAATTCTGTAGGCTCTCAGAAAGAAGCCAATAAAATACCCCTCTTTTAGTTCTTGTGTCATGGTGAGAGAAGAAATGTAGAAATCATTCTTGTAGGTAGGCTTCCGGTAGACTTTAAAAGAAAGTTTGCTTTCCCTGTGCGTAAGAGAACGTCGAGAAAAGGTAACTGGTTGTCCTTCTCCTCCTCTAGAGTAAATTTAATAGTAGGTTCCAGATTGTTGATGGTGTTGAGGATGCCCTGTACGTCAAGATTTTTGGGTACAATGACCAAAATATCATCTACGTACCGCATCCAAGTAACTGAACGAGGGTGTTATTGAGGATCCTTCTTGATTCCAGGTCCTCCATATATAAATTGGCAAGAACTGCACTAAGGGGGGATCCCATGGCTAGTCCGAAGAGTTGTTTGTACTTCTTGTCCTCGAACCTAAAACAGTTATAACGAACACAAAGTTCGACAAGGCTCACAAAATCTTGGCGGGGTACAGGTAACTCTGTATCATCTTTAATCACCCTGCGAAGAAGATCAATGGCTTGATCAACTGGGACATTGGTGAATAAGGCAGTCACGTCAAAACTTGCAAGCTTCTTATCACTCATGTCGAGATCCCTGATACGGTTAAGGAGGTCACCCGAATGCTTTAGATGAGCCTGACTGATTGTACCAGGAGCTTTGACAAATATTTCGCCAAAACTCCTGCTAGACTGTGAGGGGCGCTGCCGATACCAGATGTAATGGGTCTCATAGGCACATTTGGTTTGTGGGTCTTTGGTAAACCATAAAGTCTAGCTGACTTGGGGTTGGTAGGGATGAGGCGCAAGAGCTTTTTACCTTCTTCTGATTTCCTGAGTATACTGCGGGTCTTACTGAGAAAAGAATCTGTTTCTTTCCTCCATGCATGTTCGGGGATGGAAACGTATGTGTTGGCGTCGTTCAATAAATCTTGCATCTTACTAACGTAGTCTGTACTGTTGAGGATGACCACTCCTCCTCCTTTGTCCGCTGTGGTGATGAGAATATCATTATTGGTAGCTAAGTGTTTGAGTGCCTGGATGTAGCGACGAGGAAAAAATGGACGACTAGTTTCAGAAACTGCAGCTGCAATAAGTCCTTGTATTGAAACCATTGTTAAACTCAAGTCACCGAAGAGAATGGTTTTTGAATCATCTGTGTCTAACTCGCATTTAGGCGTTCGTATGCCCTTAGCAAACTTGAGACCTAAGCGATGCTTCGGATCTTCTGTATCACTGATAACATAAAGAAAAAGGTTATTGATGATGTCACAGCTCTACCAATATCTTTAAATTTGCTGTGTTGACAGAGAGAGGAAAGTTTTTCTTGATAGCCGTAGTTTCTGCTGTAGGTTGGCGGTGTACAACGTTTCCTTAGGAGGTGTTCGGTCGGTGCGTCAGACCTGATTGGGAAGGGAAGTGAGGAAGCTAGGTGAGCACTATGGAAATAAATCTTAGGAGCAAGCTTATAATCTTCCTTGCACTCTCGTATGTTTAGTGTAAGTAGCAGGAGAGGAGGGATGTTTAGAATCCGTGAGTGGTGTGGAGTGTATCTGATGTTGCGACCATTCTATCTTTGCAGTCTTGCAGATAAGAGGCACGGTTCAGAAGCTGTGTGCCTTCAGGAGGATAGAAAGGTAGTTCTAATAAAACTCCATTCACAGAAATAGTGACTTGACAATGAGGAAATGGTATGGTGATACCGACAGATGTGGAAAAAGACACTATGTAACAGTTTCCAGGACATTTATTAAAGGAAAGCGTTTCGCCACGAGTGGCTTCTTCAGTCCTAAATACAGAGAAAACTAAGAAAACACACATATATATAGTCGCGGGAGTCAGGTAGGTGATTGCGAGGTAAGAGGTGTAGTAGTAGTAGTTAGTAGAAGTATAAGTAGTAGTAGTAGTAGTATAGTAATGAACTAAGGAGGGAAGGCAAGAGAGACTGCTGGCATCAAGATACACTCAGTTCCCAGGATGGTAATATTCCTCTTGCTTAATAATTTTGAAATACTGTACCTACCTGGATTTACCGGTCATCAACGTTGCACTAATGTTTCAAAAATGTTTGACAGAAAACTGGCCTAAAATAGTCTACCAGCTCTTCAACTACTAGTAGTACCTGATACAAAAACCCAAGCATGATTCTGACACAAGTGCCGAAATCTACACTATACCATTGTGGGGGATGTGACAAAGTATATGTAGAGGGAAACAGCCAGAACTCTGGACTTAGGATAGCAGAACACAAAAAATGCTTGCAGAAAACAGACCGCAAAATGCATGTGTTCACATAGAGACATGTTGGACACCTCATGAACTTCAATAAGCTTAAACTAGTTATTAAAGAGACGACTTAAGACTGAGAAAATGCATTGAAGCTGCACTAAATTCTGTCATTTAACACTATAAAAAAGCAAAAGATCCGGTAGTTACAGTATTTCGTTCAAAATTACTAAGTCAAAGGATATATACCCCATCCCTGGAACTGGTGTTACTTGATGCCAGCAGGTTCCCTCTCTTGCCATTCACCACCTTAGTTCCATTACTACTACTACTACTACTACTACTACTACTACTACTACTACTACTACTACACCCACCTCATATCGCCCACGCATTCACCTCACCTGACTCCGCCACTATATATATGTGTGTTTCTAGTTTTCTCGGTATCAAGGACTGAAAGAATGCCACTCGGTGGCGTAAACGTTTCCTTTAATAAATTGTCCTGAACTTTACATAAGTGTCTTTTCCACATCTAGTCGGTATCACCATACCATTTCCTCATTGACAAGACACAGTACAGTGATGGACGTTTTATACAGAGACTACAACTCTCCTCCTGAAGCACACAGTTTATAACAAGAACCGTTCCTCTTTTCTGCAAGACTGCAAGAAGAAATGGCCACCTAGATCCACTCCACACCATCTCACTGATTCAAAAACATCCCTTCTCTCCTGCTACTTCCACTATCTACGAGAGTGCAACGGAAGATCTATCAGCTGCTTCAAATGATTTATTTCCGATAGTGCTCACCAAAAAAAAAAATAATAGGCTCTCACATCCCTTCCCCCCTGACAAACGCACCCGAACACATCCTAACATAAGTTACCACCGCCAACCTAATCAGCCAGAAACTACGGCTCTCCATGTTATTGATTTGTGGTGTTAGGTTTTGTTCTCAAGAAAACTTTCCTCTCTCTTAACTACAGCAAATGAAGAGATATTGGTAAGCTGACATCATTCAATAACCTTTCTTCTATGTTCTCAGTGATACATAATCCGAGCACCAGCTTATGTCTCAATGTTTGCTACTGGCATACGGAATGCCTAAATGCAAGTTAGACACAGTGATCCAAAACCATTTCTCTCGTGACTCCTGGAGTTTAATCAAAGGTTGTCATACAAGGACTTATTGCAGCTGCAGTTTCTGAACCAAGTCTCAGTTATTCCTCTCGCTCATCCAGGCACTCAAACACTTACTACCAAAAATGATATTCTCCATCAACACAGCGGACAAAGGATGAGAGTGGTCATCCTCAACAGTACAACTCGTAGAATATGGCCAAGATCTATATGAAGACGCCCAACACATACGTTTCCATCCCCAACATGCATGGAGAAAGAAACAGATTCTTTATCTACATTAAGACCCGCAGTATACCACCAGGAAAATCAGAAAAGGTAAAAACTCTTGCGCCTCATCCCAACCTAACCCCAAGTCCCCCAGCAGACTTTATGTTTTTACCAAAAGACCCACAAACCAAAATTGTGCCCTATGAACCCATTACATCAGGTATCGGCAGCGCCCCTCACAGTCTAGCAGGAGTTTTGGCGAAATATTAGTCAAAGCTCCTGGGTACAATCAGTCATGCTCACTCTAAAGCATTCGGGTGACCCGTCCTTAACCGTATCAGGGATCTCGACAAGAGAGATAAGAGAGCTTGCAAGTTTTGACCGTGACGCTTAATACACCAATGTCCCATTTGATCAAGCCATTTGATGCTTCATCGGCATGGTGATTAAAGATGATACAGATTTACCTTTACCCCGCCAAGTATTTTGTGAGCCCTTGACGAACTTTGTGTTCGTTACAACTGTTTAGTATCGAGGACAAGAAGTACAAACAACCTCTTCGGACTATCCAGGATCCCCACTTAGTGCATTCTTGCCAATTAATAATGGAGGACCTGAATCAAGAAGGATCCTCAATAACATCCCTCGTTCAGTTACATGTGATGCGTACGAAGATGAAAATATTGTCAATTTACCCAAAAATCTGACTACAGGCATCCTCAACACCATCCCTCTCGGAACCTACTACTAAATTTACTCTAAGGAGGAGACGGACAACCGATTACCTTTTCGGCGACTTTTCTCACTCATTTCGCACAGGGGGAAAACAAACTTCTTTAAAGTCTACCGTAGAGCCTACGTACAAGAATGATCTCTACATTTCTTCTCTCACCATGACACAAGAACTAAAAGAGGGGTAGTTATTGGCTTCTTTCTGAAGCCTACAGAATTCCAGTCCCGCAGTTCCTCGAAGGAAGAATGTACATACATCACCAACTCTTTTAAGATTCACTACACTTTCCCCTACACTTAATACGTGACTGCATGAAACGTCACACGTACCCAAGCAAGACCAACACCTATCAAATGTAAGAAAATCCCACCAAGTTACATCGTTTTAAAATAACCGGGCAGCAACGTTGCCACTAATGTTTCAAAAAATTGTTTGACAGAAAACGTGGCTAAAATAATCAACCAGCTCTATCAACAACTATTAGGAACCTGATACAAAAAACCCAAGCATGATTCTGACACAAATCAGTAATCTACACTATACCATGTGGGGATGAGACAAAGTATATGAAGGGAAACAGCCAGAACTCTGGACATTAGATAGCAGAACACAAAAATCTTGCAGAAAACGATGCCTCAAATACGCATGTGTTTCAACCTAGAGACGATGTGGACACCTCATGAAATACAATGAAGCTAAACTGTTATTAAAGAAGACGACTTAGACGGAGAAAATGCATGAAGCTGCACTAATTTCTGTCAGTAAACACTATAAAGCAAAAATCCGGTAGTTACAGTATTTCAAATTACTAGCAAGAGGGCTATTACCCATCCTGGGAACTGGTGTTACTTGATGCCCAGCAGTCCCTCTCTTGACTCACCTCCTTATTCCATTACTACTACTACTACTACTACAACTACTACTACTACGAAATACTACTTACCACCCTCTACCCACGCATCAACTTCACCTGATCCCGCCACTAATATATGTGGTTTTCTTAGTTTTCCTCGTATTAAGGACGAAGAAGCCACTTCGTGGCAAACTTTCCCTTTAATAACGATGACCGAACTGTGACATAAGTGTCCGTTTTTCCACATCTTTCGTTATCACCATACCATTTCCTCAGATTGAAGATGCGTGAACATCTTCCCAGTGGGGTGATAGAGCTAAGGACCTTGGGTATCTTTAAGAACTGGACAAATATATGAGTGGAGGGCAGGGATTGATTGGAGTTGGGGTTCGGAGTTGTTTTCTTGATTAAGCTATAGGTAGATGTCGTTCTTGACAAGGACCTGCCCACGTAATGGCCAATAGCCTTCTGCAATGTATTCGCTACATTCTATGTTCCTATGTTCTTATGAAAACAAAAAATATCACCTGAAAGTACCCTTTAAATGTTGTTAGAATTAGGAGTAAGCAATTACCGAATAACGGCGTTCTATGTAACAGGTATTAGAGAATTAGTATCCGAGAAATTTAAGAAGGGACTAAAAAAATTAGTGGTAAACAACCTTTAAATATATTCACATATATGAAATTATCTAAGAGTAGGATTTGACTTATAGCATAAAAATTCTGAGCAATTAATAGCACTGAGGAATATTATTGGAGATAGTTGATCTAAAAGCTAGTGAAGTTAGTACAAATGAATTGCACAGTAGTGTAGTAGGAACATAAGAAGCATAAGATTTAGAACACTGCAGAATGCTACGCCGCATGCAAGGCAGGTCCTTATCAAAATGACCTCTACCTAAAGCTACCCAAGATATAACTCCTGTCCGCAATGAACACCAATCAAACCCAGCCCCTTCCCACTCATTTATATGTCCAGTCACTTATTAAAGCTACCAAGTCCCAGCCTCTATCAACTCGACAGGGAAGACTGCTCCCACGCCATCTACAAAAAACTCTGTTAAAAACTAGTACTTACCTAAGTCCTATCTAAATCAAATTTATCCAACTTAAATCTAATATTCTGGTCTTACCTGTTCGACACGCCTCAGTACTTAAAAATCACTCCTTGTTTATGCCCCGTCATCCACTTATACACTCAATGATATCTCCCACAGTCTATGCCTTCCAGGAGATTGGAGATTTAGGCTTAAGTCTATCTTCATACGAGGATCCTACACAGCAAATCATTTTTAGGTCATTCTCTGTAAGTTCTCTAATAAGTCTATAGTCCATCTCCTGATACGGGGACCAAAACTGAGCATACATAATCTAAATGAGCCTCAACAATGATGTATAGAGCTGTAAAAATAACTTTAGACTTCTGTTACTTATACTCTTGAGATAAAACCAAGTAGTTATTTTTTTGAGATACATTTCAGGGTCAAACCGAAGATCTACTCCAAATTCTACCTGCGTCATTTAGCTGAGAAGGCTTGTATCCTACATCTGCGAGAATGGTCGGTGGTCATGTCACACTAAAGAGAAAATCTAACGCCCTCATGGGCATTGTGGGAACGCCTTCAAAGTAGCTTTGCTCATCATGCCTGGCGTCAAGGAAACTCTCACTCCCCACTCACTCACTGGTGAATCTGACTCTACTCTTCACAACTACCAGTTTCTCAGACTGATGGGAAAGTGAGCTGTAAGATGAATTCATTGGTTTTGAACCATAAGGGTACAATTGTGTCCCAAGGAACAATGTACCCATAAGGTACTAAGGAGCCATGTTCATACAATGGCAATGGTTTCAATGGTACCATATGGTACAATTTACAATATATTACAATGTTCAAATGGTACATATAAACTATAGAAACAGGTACAGGGACCCTAAGAGGAAATAAGTCTGTGTGACTTTTGGGTTATCCTAGGTATCAAAAACATAGGCATTTTAATAATGATATCTAGTAACTTATTTGTGTATACCTAAATAAACATACTATACGAAGCCACATGCACCTGATTAAGTTTGTTCAGGTGTGACAGAAATAACAATTACATACATAGATTATCAGACATACATCATAAATATAAAATCTAGGATAACCCAAAAAGTCAGGTGACATATTTCCATAGTTATCCCATATCCTGTACCATATGGTGATCTTGTAACGTATATGTACCCTGTTCCATATGGTACCCATGTCTATGGTACCCTGATGCCCCATATGTTCCCTGATACCATAAGGTAACAAAAAAAAAGCACAATACCGTGACTGGAATGAAATACAATAACTCCGCCCATAAGAAGAGAGAAGCTTACAACGATGTTTTCGGACCGACTTGACCATTTAACGAAGTCACACTAATCAGAAGTGGAGCAGGATAGCTATATATAGTCAGGAAAGGTGTGGTAGAAGTACTAGTAGTACAAAAGTATATAATACCGACAGATAAATTAAGACACATGCTCAACACCGCGGCATCCCTATCGTGAACGATTCGCCATCCACCACCACTGGATGGCGAAACATCAAAACAAAGACAACCAGACACTGCATATGTTCATAAATACATCATAGTAGTAATAAGTAGTAGTATAGGAATGTAGAAGAGGAAGAATTAGTGTAGTGGGTTAGAAGTTGGGAAAAGGAGAATGACCAGTCCAATAACAAAGGGGCGCACTCAAGAGAGCTAGGTGCCCACAGAGGAGAGCCAAGCTCACAGAGGTGCGAGAAAGGGTAAGTGTGTGAAAAAAATGAAGAAGTAACAAAACACCGAGACAGAAGAGAGAAGACAACCCAGAGAGAGAATGAAAGAGGAAAGGGGAAAGGTAGAAGAGAAAAATAAAAGTAAAAAATGAAAGGATCAGGTTAAGTCATATTGTTCAGAAGTTTTAGCATTTTACAATGTATGGGAGAGAAGCATCTACAGAGATATGCCAGGCTAATATTCATACAAGGAAATTGTGTATTAAGAATTCAACTAGACGGCGACTGTTCGAGTTGGAAGTAGGGAAGACAGTTTTAGCAGAAGACCAGTCAATAGGATGGCTATGATCTCTGATGTGACAGAAAAGAGCATTGTTAATGTCGGCAAGCCTAACACTGTTTTTGTGTTCCCTAAGTCTGTCGGAAAGAGATTGACCAGTTTCTCTGAAGTACTGAAGAGGACAGGAGGAGCAAGAAATAGAGTAGACACCAGGAACATCTGTAGAGGGAGGAGGGGTATGAACGAGATTAGTGTAAAGAGTGTTAGTCTGGTGGAAAGTAAGCTTGATGTCTAAGGGATGGAGAGAATTGTTGAGATTAGAAAGACCAGAAATGTAGGGAAGGCAGAGGATAGAAGAGTTCCCAGGAGTAGAGAGTTTGGGAGAGAAGAAATTGCGTTTAGCACGTGAGAGGGCAGAGTATATGAAATGGGAAGGGTAGCCAAGACGGGAAAACGAATTATGAAGAGTGGAAATTTCTGCTGGAAGGAACTGAGGATCACAGATGCTGAGAGCATGGAGAAAGAGGGAGATAAGAACACTTTTCTTGACAGGGGAAGCATGATAGGAAAAGTAGTGAATGTATATGCGACTGTGCATAGGTTTTCGGTAAACGGAAAAGGAAAAACCTGTATCTGAGCGGTGGACATGGACATCAAGCAAAGGAAGCAAGGAATTAGATTCCCATTTAGCTTTAAACTTAATGGAAGGGGCAAGATTATTAAGAGCTTCAAGAAAAGGTTGGAAGAGACTGGAGTCATGAGGCCACAGAGCAAAGATGTCATCCACATGGCGGAGCCAGAGTGAAGGTTGCACATCGAGGGTAGGAAGAAGAACAGTCTTGAAGTATTCCATATAAAGATTAGCAAGGACAGGAGAGAGAGGAGACCCCTTAATGACACCGAAGGTTTGAGAATAATATTTCCCTTGGAAGGAAAAGGAGTTAGAGTCCACACAGAGGTGGATAAGATCAAGAAAAAACATCAGTAGGTATAGGGAGATGAAAGAAACTCTTCATGGGCCTTCTCTCTAAGGAAATCAAGGACATCATCAAGAGGGACATTGGTGAAGAGGGACTCAACGTCAAGACTAAGCATCTTAAAGGTTGGGAGAGAGCAAACCCGTTAAATGAAGTCTTGAGAGTGACTGAGGTGGGCAGGAGAAAAAGTACCAAGAAAGGGAGTGAGGGTTTTGGCCAGCCAAGAAGCAAGAGAATAAGAGACAGAACCTCTAGAGGATATGATAGGACGAAGAGGAATATCAGGTTTATGAGTTTTGGGAAGGCCATAGAAATAGGGAAGAGAGGGACAGATGACACGAAACCGTTGAACAAGGTCAAAGTCAGGAGGACAGAGGTCAGAGAGAGTCCTTAGTTTCTTGTTGAAAGTTCTCTTGATGCGATCAAGAAGGTTGGAAACGAAAGGAGTGTAGGAACATGAGTCAGAGAGAAAGACATCAGCTTTATAATAATAGTAATAATAATAATAATATCTTTATTTTACTACAAGTACATGTACAGGGTATACAGTCCTAGCTGATAACAATGACATACTACTTTATAGAAAGTCCCTTGTTATGCTCCGGAGGCATTACGGGCAAATTAGATCAGTGTCCCAGGATGCGACCCACACCAGTCGACTACCACCCAGGTACCCATTTTACTGATGGGGAACATGGACAACAGGTGGAAAGAAACACGTCCAATGTTTCTACTCTGGCTGGGAATCGAACCCAGGCCCTCGCCGTGTGAAGCGAGAGCTTTAACCACCAGGCCACGATCAAGGATAACTACTGAATTACCTTTGTCAGAAGATAGTATGACAATGTTAGTGTTGGATTTAAGAGAAGAAAGGGCAAGTTGGTAATGGCGTGGAAGGTGGTGATTCTTAGAAAACAGACTAACAAGAGCAGGAAGGAGAGTACCACGAAAAGTGGACAAGTCAGGAAGATTACGGGATCGAGATTGACGAAAGGAATCAAAAGAGCTAATCAGGGGAATACCAGCGTGAGGAGTAGGCGAAGTGTCAAAGGAAAGGCCAAAACCAAGAAGTTCAAGCTCATACTGAGAAAGTGAGACAGAAGACAGGTTAGTAACACAGTCAGTGAGGGAGAATTTAGACCAAGGGCTAGCTGAGATGAGAAGTTGAAGTTTATTCTGTAAGTGGAGCAGGACGGCTATATATAGGCAGGAAGAGGTGGTGGTAGTAGTAGTAGTAGTAGTACAAGAATGGTATATAATACTGACAAGATGAAATTAAGACACATGCACAACACCCGGGCATCCCTATCGTAGATGTTTCGCCATCCAGCCCGCCACTGGATGGCGAAACGTCCACAACAAAGACAACCAGATGCTGCACATGAGTCTTAATTTCATCTTGTCAGTATTATATACCATTCTTGTACTACTACTACTACGACCACCACCTCTTCCTGCCTATATATAGACGTCCTGCTCCACTTATGGTTAGTGTGACTTTGTCAATGGTCCAAGTTGGACTGAAACGTCGTCGTAAGCTTCTCTCTTTTATGTGCGGGTTATTTGTGTATTGTTCCAGTCACGGTATTGTGCCTTTTTTTGTTATTTATGGAACCCGCAGTTAAGCGTCATATTCTCTCCAACTTTTTTAATGTTCTTCCCTCTTTTAAACCCCTCTTTCGATCTTATGAGGCTGCTCTTATTGCTACCAGGCGTCGTAAGAATCAGCTTCGCTTCCTACGTGACTGTCTTGCTGAACAAGTTCTGCCCCCTTCCTTCTCCCACTTCCTGAAAACCAACCCACTGGGCACTCCCTTTCCTGATCATGCCCGTCTCCTACTTCAACAGCTCATTCTTTCTACTAAAACACAGGTTGAAGATGCCTTCTTTACTTTCCGTCAATGTCAACATGCTCTCTTTGCGGCTCTACCACAGGATCTCTGTAACCTTCTCTCTACCATTGCCTTTGACACTGCTTGCCTGAATACACAAATTCATTCTTCTAAACTACAGAATAAACTTCAACGTCTCATCTCAGCTAGCCCTTGGTCTAAATTCTCCCTCACTGACTGTGTTACTAACCTGTCTTCTGTCTCACTCTCTCAGTATGAGCTTGAACTTCTTGGTTTTGGCCTTTCCTTTGCCACTTCACCTGCCCCTTGTGCTGGTATTGCCCTGATTAGCTCATTTGATTCCTTTCATCAATCTCGATCCCGTAATCTTCCTGACTTGTCCACTTTTCGTGGCGCTCTCCTTCCTGCTCTTGTTAGTCTGTTTTCTAAGAATCACCACCTTCCATGCCATTACCAACTTGCCCTTTCTTCTCTTAAATCCAACACTAACATTGTCATACTATCTTCTGACAAAGGTGATTCGGTAGTTATCCTTGATCACGAGGATTACCTCCGTAAAGCTGATGTCTTGCTCTCTGACTCACGTACCTACACTCCTTTCGTTTCCAACCTTCTTGATCCCATCAAGAGAACTTTCAACAAGAAACTAAGGACTCTCTCTGACCTCTGTCCTCCTGACTTTGACCTTGTTCAACGGTTTCGCGTCATCTGTCCCTCTCTTCTCTATTTCTATGGTTTTCCCAAACTCATAAACCTGATACTCCTCTTCGTCCTATCATATCCTCTAGAGGTTCTGTCTCTTATTCTCTTGCTTCTTGGCTGGCCAAAACCCTCACTCCCTTTCTTGGTACTTTTTCTCCTGCCCACCTCCGTCACTCTCAAGACTTCATTTAACGGGTTTGCTCTCTCCCAACCTGTATGATGCTTAGTCTTGACATTTAGTCCCTCTTCACCAATGTCCCTCTTGATGATGTCCTTGATTTCCTTAGAGAGAAGGCCCATGAAGAGTTTCTACATCTCCCTATACCTACTGATGTCTTTCTTGATCTTATCCACCTCTGTGTGGACTCTAACTCCTTTTCCTTCCAAGGGAAATATTATTCTCAAACCTTCAGTGTCATTATGGGGTCTCCTCTCTCTCCTGTCCTTGCTAATCTTTATATGGAATACTTCGAGACTGTTCTTCTTCCTACCCTCGATGTGCAACCTTCACTCTGGCTCCGCCATGTGGATGACATCTTTGCTCTGTGGCCTCATGACTCCAGTCTCTTCCAACCTTTTCTTGAAGCTCTTAATAATCTTGCCCCTTCCATGAAGTTTAAAGCTGAATGGGAATCTAATTCCTTGCTTCCTTTGCTTGATGTCCATGTCCACCGCTCAGATACAGGTTTTTCCTTTTCCGTTTACCGAAAACCTATGCACAGTCGCATGTACATTCACTACTTTTCCTATCATGCTTCCCCTGTCAAGAAAAGTGTTCTTATCTCCCTCTTTCTCTGTGCCCTCCACATCTGTGATCTTCAGTTCCTTCCAGCAGAAATTTCGACTCTTCATAATTCGTTTTCCCGTCTTGGCTACCCTTCCCATTTCATATACTCTGCCCTCTCATGTGCTAAATGCAATTTCTTCTCTCCCAAACTCTCTACTCCTGGGAACTCTTCTATCCTCCGCCTTCCCTACATTTCTGGTCTTTCTAATCTCAACAATTCTCTCCATCCCTTAGACATCAAGCTTACCTTCCGCCAGACTAACACTCTTCGCACTAATCTCATTCATACCCCTCCTCCCTCTACAGATGTTCCTGGTGTCTACTCTATTTCTTGCTCCTCCTGTCCTCTTCAATACTTTGGAGAAACTGGTCGATCTCTTTCTGACAGACTTAGAGAGCACAAAAATAGTGTTAGGCTTGCCGACACTAACAATGCTCTTTTCTGTCACATCAGAGATCATAGCCATCCTATTGACTGGTCTTCTGCTAAAACTGTCTTCCCTACTTCCAACTTGAACAGTCGCCGTCTAGTTGAATTCTCTCTAATACACAACTTTCCTTGTATGAATCTTAGCCCTGGCTTCGTCTCTATAGATGCCTTCCTCTCCCACTACATTGTAAAATGGTCCAAACTTCAGAACACCCGTGACTTAACCTGACTCCTCATTTTTTCTTTTTTTTTTTCTTCTCCCTCTTCCCCTTTCCTCTTTCCTTTTTCTCCTCTGGGTTGTCTTTCTCTCTCCTGTCTCGTGTTTCTGTTCCTTCTTCATTTATTTCATCACTTCCCCTTTCACGCACCTCTGTGCGCTTGCCCTCCCTCTGTGGGCACCTAGCTCTCTTGCAGTGCTCCCCTTTGTATTTGACTGGCTCGTCCTCTTTATTCACCACTTCTACAACTACCACTACTACTACCTCTTCTGCTACTACTACTACTACTACTACTACTACTACTGATGAAATTAAGACACATGTGCGGCGTCTGGTTGTCTTTGTTGTGGACGTTTTGCCATCCAGTGGCTGGCTGGATGGCGAAACGTCTACGATAGGGATGCCCGGGTGTTGCGCATGTGTCTTAATTTCATCTTGTCGGTATTATATACCATTCTTGTGTACTACTACTACTACTACCACCACCTCTTCCTGCCTATATATAGCCATCCTGCTCCACTTCTGGTTAGTGTGACTTTGTAAATGGTCCAAGTCGGACCGAAACATCGTCGTAAGCTTCTCTCTTTTATATGCGTTTTATTTGTGTACCACATGGTACCCTGTACCATATGGTACCCTGTACCATATGGTATCCTGTACCATATGGTATCCTGTACCATATGGTACCATTGTATCATATTTTGCCATTGTACGATGTTGTACCATATGGTGCCATTGTATCATATGGTGCCATTGTACCATATGGTACAATTGCACCTTATGGCACCATTGTACCATATGGTACTATATGGTACCATTGTATTCAACACAATAACCGCACTAATATTTTCATCATTTTGTTTACAATAAACTTGTAAACAAGTTTTGTAAGCAATATAATGATAAACAAATTAGTGCAGTTATTGTGTTGAATACAATGAGTGTACACTTATACAATATACATTATACTGGTCTCACAAGCCACAAATGTTATTAGAAAAAAAATTTAGAGAAGAAAAAAGTATAAAAAAACATAAAATTAAAAAATGGGATTTTGCGGAAGTCACTGATGCTGCCGCCACCCGGTCATTTTGGGTCAACTTCCTGCCACTGTATCTCGGTAAGTACTGATCAAAATTGTTTTTTTGTTTTTATTACCTTCACAAAAATATTATCTTTAATTTTGTAAGAAAAAATAATTTTTTTTTTTTCAAAATTTCTTGGACACTGGAGCACCACTTCAGATTTTGGCCTTGGACCCTGAAAGGGTTAATAGATGAACTTATTAAATCTTTTTTCCTGTTTTCTGTGTGAAATCTGAGCATGACACTTTTTCTACCATGGTTCACTAGTAACAGTGATTCTTTTTTTTCGACCTGGACATTAACCTGATGGGCAAGTATGATCTTTAGAGTTGTAGCCAAAGTTTCCATTTCCCCAAATTTCCAGTTTCCCCCTTCCAATTGGGTGAAATAGGGTGATCTTTAAAGATAGGGGGTCCTTTAAACCCGACCCTTTGTATCTGGTTTGTGGTTTTGGGGGGGTAAAACCTTTTTAAAGAGGGTGGTACATGCACTGGGAAAAAAGGGTTTCGTTTTCTCTTTGCATGGGCCCCAAAATGGTTCAAAGGGATTAAAATTATGAGATGGACCCCAAAAATGTTAAAAAAAAATGTTTCCCAAAAATTAAGTAATAAAATCATTTAAAAAAATTTTTCAGGGAATTTTAAACAACCCCCTTATGCAAGAAAAACTTTCTGAAACGATTTTTTTTTTTTTTTTTTTCCTATATTTTGTGGGGGGCAAAAATTTAAAAAATATAATACTTTTTTATAAAATGTTTGTGTTGGTGTGGGCAATTTGGGAAAAAAATTTACTAACCCGAAGAACCAACCCTTTACTGAGAGTGCAAATAAAATGGGGGACCCAAAAATAAAAGGGGGTGTATCAGCAAAAACTGGGGGCGCCAATAGAAACAAGATCCCCCGCTTTCTCTTTTTCTTTCACCTGAGGTTTTCCCAAAAAACTCGTTATGGCCTAGTTTTAAAAACCCCCATAACACTGGGCCCTGTTTTGGAGATTTCCCCAATGATTTTAAATCAACTCAGAAATCACCCAAAAAAAACACAAAAATTAAACCCCTAAGAAGATCGTGTTGCCCCCCCACCACCCCCCCTGCCAGGCAAAGTGGAAAATCCAAAAGCTCTTTCCAACTTTGGGGGTTCCAACTGCAGCAACACACCTAAAGCCAATAATAACCCCAAAAAAGCTGCAGTAAGAATAATCACTAAATCCCATCCCTGGCAACACACCCCTCCACTCTTCATAGATCTAAACTTACTCCCTGTTCAGAACATCCACACTTACTACTGTGCTATCTATATCTACAGGACCTTAAATTCCAATATTAACCTTGACCTAAAATGCTTTCTTGATAGTTGTGACAGGATCCACAGGCATAACACCAGACACAAACATCTCTATGACATTTCCCATGTTCGACTAAACCTTTACAAAAATACAATGTATTTCAAAGGACCTAAAATCTGGAACACCCTACCTGAAAACTCTAGAACTGAAGACACATTCATCACTTTCAAAACTACAGTTAGAAACATCTTATCTCCCTGATACACCCTGACAACTAACTACATGATAACCACCTGGTGGTTCACAATTACACTCACCCACTGACAATAAATGCAGAAATACTAATCTTAATCTTAAAATAATAAATCCTAACTAGTCATAAGTTTGCCTATGATACTCCAATATAGGCACTTTGTATTGTGCCAAAACAAAAGCATTCACATTGCTAAACTCACAAATTATGATATAGTCACTTAGCCTTAATACCATAATCTGGAAGGATTTAATGTTAAGAATTAATCTAAGTCTGCCCGAAATGCCTAGCCATGCTAGGTGTCCTAGTGGCCCCCTCTGTAATTAGTATTTTATAACTTGTAAACAACACAATACCCAAAACCTGTAAACCCCACACTGTAACCCTTATAGAGAATAAATTAAATTGAATTGAATTATTATTGTCAGAGTCATATTTTCCTTCAAGAAGGCTCAAAGAAAACTGAAGTCAGAACCTTTAGGGATACTAGAGCATATTGCTCACTTATAAGAGAGGGAGTACTTCCCCTTTCTGAACACACTTCCTTACAATCCTCTGTTGTGCTAGAAGGCATTTGGGGGTAACAATATTTTTTGTCACCTTGCATAAATCTATATACAGCGCAGATATTACACTGGGTTTTTTGACTGTAGGTGTATCTGGAAGATTTCCTATGAAAGATGCCATGTTATTACTGGGTAATAACATTACCACTTCTAGTGCATGTCCTGAACCCATAATGATTAATTCTTCTCCGGTGTTGGTCATAACTTGAGCAACATCCCAAGGGTTGTCTGGCGAGAATGCTGACTTGTCCTTGGATGACTCTGATTTCGGAATAGCCAATTTGTTTTTACCAGGTGTTTACAGTGAAACATATAAGTGAACAGATTTAGATAAGGCTAAGAGGTTTTTGTGGCATTTATGGATTTGGAAAAGGCGTATGACAAGGTGGATAGGGGGGCAATGTGGCAGATGTTGCAGGTGTATGTTGTAGGAGGTAGGTTACTGAAAGCAGTGAAGAGTTTTTACGAGGATAGCAAGGCTCAAGTTAGAGTATGTAGGAAAGAGGGAGATTATTTCCCAGTAAAGTGGCCTTAGACAAGGATGTATGATGTCAACGTGGTTGTTTAATTATTTATAGATGGGGTTGTAAGAGAAGTAAATGCGAGGGTTCTTGGCAAGAGACTTGGAGTTAAAAGAAAAAAGAATCACATATAAAGTGGGAGTTGTCAACAGTTGCTCTTTGCTGTTGACACTGTGCTCTTGGGAGATTCTGAAGAGAAGTTGCAGAGGTTGGTGGATGAATTTGGTAGGGTATGCAAAAAGAAGAAAATTAAAAGTGAATTACGGGAAAAGAGAAAGGTTATGAGGATAACAAAAAGATTAGGTGATAAAGATTGGATATCAGATTGGAGGGAAAAGAGTATGGAGGAGGTGAATGTGTTCAGATATTTGGGAGTGGACGTGTCAGTGGATGGGTCTATGAAAGATGAGGTGAATCATAGAATTGATGAGGGAAAAGGGGAGCAGTGCACTTAGGAGTCTGTGGAGACAAAGAACTTTGTTCCTTGGAGGCAAAGAGGGGAATGCATGAGAGTATAGTTTTACCAACACTCTTATATGGGTGTGAAGCATGGGTGATGAATGTGCAGCGAGGAGAAGGCTGGAGGCAGTGGAGATGTCATGTCTGAGAGCAATGTGTGGTGTGAATATAATGCAGAGAATTTGTAGTTTGGAAGCTATGAAAGGAGGTGCGGGATTACCAAAACTGTTGTCCAGAGGGCCGAGGAAGGGTTGTTGAGGTGGTTCGGACATGTAGAGAGAATGGAGCAAAACAGAATGACTTCAAGAGTATATCAGTCTGTAGTGGAACGAAGGCGGGGTAGGGGTTGGCTTAGGGAAAAGGGTTTGGGGGGAGGGGGTAAAGGAGGTTTGTGTGTGAGGAGCTTTGGGCTTCCAGCGGGCATGTGTGAGCGTGTTTGATAGGAATGAATGGAGACCCAAATGGTTTTTAATACTTGACGTGCTGTTGGAGTGTGAGCAAAGTAACATTTATGAAGGGATTCAGGGAAACCGGCAGGCAGGACTTGAGTCCTGGAGATGGGAAGTACAGTGCCTGCACTCTGAAGGAGAGGTGTTAATGTTGCAGTTTAAACCTCTTGACTGCCGCAACCCCAATCCTGAGGTGTCTCCTGGTGTCGCAAAATTTAAAAAAAAATATTTTGTCTTATGAAATGATAGAGAATCTTTTCCCAATTGTAATGACACCAAAAAAATGAAACTTGATGGAAAACTGACGAAATTATGCTCTAGCGAAGTTAGCGACCTCAGCGATATTTACAAATCAGCGATTTCGCCCAATTTGAGCCCTTTTTTCGGATAATTCCATTATTCCAGTCGACCAAACTCACAGCTATTTCTTTATAACTCCCTTTTTTTCTATCGATTGAGTACAAGAAACTGCTCATTTACCAATTTCAACTACCCAATAACGTGGTCAGAAATTTGCAATTTGGTCAATTTCACGAAAATTAAAAAGTACGAAAATTTCAAAACAGGGTCCAGAATAAACAATGCAGACATTCCTGGCTCTAAAATAACATTTTCTTTGTTCATCAGTCATGTCTCCAAGCCCCTCTGATATTACTCTTGCTTTCTATTTTGAATTTTTATTCAAACAAAAAATAGAAGATTTACTGTTATGCAGACTACTGCAATATTGTAATAATTGTGTAAATAACATCAACCAATTCATGACTGCATATTAGAATGGCTAGTTGGACATTTATTGGACAATGACATTATTTGTTTACTTTTGAACATCGGCAAAAATCAAACATTTCCCTTACTTTGAGCTCCATTTCTAGGTTCTTTTTATAAAAAAATCAATCAAAATCACCCCTATTTCTATAATATATTTTCCATTCCATCAAATGAGACCGAGAAAACGAGAATACAACCATAAATACTATACGAAAATAGATCACAAATTCGACATTTTAATTAAAAATATGGTCAGAGTTTTTTTTCTCATGCACTGCGTGCTCCAGGATTTTTTTTATATGGTGAACACTAACCACACAGACCCATTCTCTCACATGTGGACCTACCAGCTTTCTCCTTCTTGATTTGAAGCCGCTAGAATTTATGAGTATATATACGTCAAACACTGTACCTCGTAAGATGTATATATACGGCTGCGACAGTCAAAGGATTAAAAACTGTAGTGTAAAGCACCCTTCTGGCAAAACAGTGATGGAGTGAATGATGGTGAAAGCTTTTCTTTTTATGGCCACCCTGCCTTGGTGGGAATCGGCCAGTGTGTTAATAATAATAATAATAAAAAACAATTTGTTTTACGAGGAAAACTGGCTAGAGCCTCGTAAATTTAGTGAACAGACCCAGATGAAACCTTCCTATTCCAGGGTTGCAGGATTGCCAGGTATCTCTGTTTCCATGCCAGAGGGACTGTCCTTCCGAGAGGAACAACGAAAGGACCCTTTATTGAATTTCACTTTACAGGCAGCCATGGGTAAATCCTTTTTGGATCATTCTGTCAAATATAAACTTAAAAACGACTATTTGATCTGCACTGAGACTGGTAAGGAGAAAGAGGGTAGGCAACTGTCAGACAGGTTAGTGGTTCCAACAAAGTTTAGACCTCAAATATTGAATATAGCTCATAATACTTCATTAGGAAGTCAACTAGGAATTACTAAAACATTATATAGAATCACAAAAGAATTCTATTGGCCAAAATTAAGGCAGGATGTGAAGAATCATATCCGCTGTTGCCGAGAATGTCAGCAAGTAGGGAAACCTGGACATTCCATTAAACCTGCACCTCTCCAGCCTATACCTGCTGATGGAGAACCTTTTCCAGAATTAATTATAGATTGTTTAGGTCCACTACCTAAGTCCAAGTCTGGAAATCAGTACTTATTGACCATTATGGGTAGAGTAACTAGATACCCAGAAGCAATTCCCTTGCGCAGTATTTATACTAAAGCCATTCTCAAGGCTTTAACAAAATTTATCTCTTGTTTTTGGCATTCCTAAAGTGATCAAGGCACTAACTTCACTGCCAAAGCATTTAGGGAAGCATTAACTAGGTTAGGGATAATCCACAATTTATCCACTGCCTATCATCCTCAGTCACAAGGTGCCTTGGAAAGATTATGTCAGACATTAAAAACCATGATGAGAACTTTTTGTATGCATTTTCTTACAGACTTGGATGAATCACTACCTTTGTTGCTGCTTTCAATAAAAGAAACTGTGCAAGAGTCTACTGAGTATAGTCCGTTTGAGCTGATCTTTGGGCACAATGTACGAAGTCCTCTTAGGGTGCTTAAAGAAGGATGGATGGGAGAAGAAGCTAGCTCAACACTCTACAACCCATCTTCAGTTAGCCAACGCTAACTTAAACGCATCTCAAAACAAGATGAAACAGAGGTATGACAGAAATGCACAATTCCGCTCCTTACATCCAGGAGACAAGGTGTTGGTACAGGAATCTATACCTGGCCACACCTTGAAAGCTAGATTTGTGGGACCTATGCAAATTGTAAGTAAATTATCTGATGTAAAGTATGTGGTGTCTCCCCTTGATAAGACCTAAAAAACTAAAACTTAACACATTAATCAAATTAAAACATTTAATACACCAGATAAAGTCCCAGTAATGACTCTGTCCTCTGCCTCTGAGGATGACTGACTCTTTGCACTCTATTTCTGATATTACTGTAAAGCTTCCAAACTCTGTCCTCCTCAAGGACCCTAGCCCTTTAATGGTGGGGCTATCTAAAATTCAAGTAACAAGTTTAACTGCACTTCTACAATCATACCCTGATATTCTTTTGGACATGCCAAAAAAATGTACATTAGGTTATAATGACATAGATGTGGGAAACTCTAATCCTATTAAACTCTCCCTCAACAGAGCTAATCCTGAAAAACAGAAGCTACCTCAGCAGGAGGTAGAATTTCTGTTAGAGCATGGGTTAGTTGAGGAGTCATCTAGTCCATGGGCTTCACCATGCATCCTTGTTAAAAAACCTGATGGAAGTTTTCGAATTTGTACAGACTACCGTAAGGTGAACGAGGTCACAATTACAGATGCTTACCCTCTTCCTCGTCTGGATAACGTAATCGACTTTGTAGGTAAGGCTACTTTTGTGTCCAAGTTAGATCTCATTAAAGGTTAATATCAGGTACCTTTGATGGATAAGGTGAAGGAAATCTCTGCCTTCGTAATTCCAGGTCATTATCGATATACAGTTACCCCCTTCAGAATAAAAAACTCTCCCTCTTCATTCCAGAAACTTATCCATCAGGCTATTAAAGGATTTGAAGGCACGGCAGCTTACCTAGATGACATAGTGGTGGTGTCTGATACTTGAGATCAACACCTGTTTAGGCTTAAGGCTCTCTTTGAGACCTTCCAGAGCTCCCATTTAGCTGTTGATTTATCTAAGTCTTCCTTTGGCCAGGCTACTGTTAATTTTCTTGGCCATGAAGTAGGTAGTGGCAAAGTTGCCCCTAAATTTGCTGAAGCTCTTGCCATTAAAGATTATCCAGTTCCTCATGATAGGAAATCTGTTCAACATTTCCTAGGCATGATAGGATTTTACAGAAGATTCTGTAAAAAATGTTCAGATATTGTAGCCCCCTCTTACCTCTCTTACCAGTCACGAAGTTCCCTTTAATTGGACCCCAGAATGTCAAAATGCTTTTACGAAAGCAAAAAGATTATTGTGTACTGCACCAATTGTTTTGTCTCCAGACTTCTCCAAACCTTTCTCATTACAGGTTGATGCTTGCGAGTCTGGGGTTGGGGCAGTACTGTTGCAAATTGGGGATGAGGGGTTGCAGCCTGTGGCCTTCTTCTCAGCGAAGTTCCAGCCGCACCAGAGGGCCTACTCAACAGTTGAAAAAGAGGCCCTCACACTGGTACTGGCCTTGGAGCACTTCGATACCTATGTGGGCCAGACTTCGCAGGTGGTCCAGTCTACACTGACCACAACCCTCTAATTTATCTCCAAAATAGGAAGAATCACAACACAAGAATCATGAGGTGGTCCCTCCAGTTGCAACCATATAACATCAGGGTAAAACATATCCCTGGTAAAGAAAATAAGTTGGCAGACTCACTATCTAGAGTCTAGATTTTATATGTATTAGGTTAGGATGTGTTAGGGACCTGTGGTAACCAGTTTCTAGCTCTTTTTTTTCCCTCCTTTTATATATTTTTTTTCAGTAAGGGGATGTCCTGCTTCCATCCACAGGTATTTTGGACCTACGTTAGCCCTACTGGCCTACTTGGCCTTGCCTAAACTGTGTTGTACACATACATTTCCAACTGTATATAGTGTATTGAGTGTACCTGGTAAAGTGTATGGTAGAGTTATAATTGAAAGAATTAAGAGTAAGATGGAGAATAGGATAGCAGATGAACAAGGAGGCTTTAGGAAAGGTAGGGGGTGTGTGGACCAGGTGTTTACAGTGAAACATATAAGTGAACAGTATTTAGATAAGGCTAAAGAGGTCTTTGTGGCATTTATGGATTTGGAAAAGGCGTATGACAGGGTGGATAGGGGGGGAATGTGGCAGATGTTGCAAGTGTATGGGGTAGGAGGTAGGTTTACTGAAAGCAGTAAGAGTTTTTTTTTCGAGGATATGGAGGCTCAAGTTAGAGTATGTAGGAAAGAGGGAAATTTTTTCCCAGTAAAAGTAGGCCTTAAAACAAGGGGGTGTGATGTCACCGTGGTTGTTTAATATATTTATAGATGGGGTTGTAAGAGAAGTAAATCGAGGGTCTTGGCAAGAGGCGTGGAGTTAAAAGAAAAAGAATCACACACAAAGTGGGAGTTGTCACAGCTGCTCTTTGCTGATTGCACTGTGCTCTTGGGAGATTCTGAAGAGAAGTTGCAGAGATTGTGGATGAATTTGGTAGGGTATGCAAAAGAAGAAAATTAAAGGTGAATACAGGAAAGAGTAAGGTTATGAGGATAACAAAAAGATTAGTGATGAAAAGATTGAATATCAGATTGGAGGGAGAGAGTATGGAGGAGGTGAACGTATTCAGATATTTGGGAGTGACGTGTCAGCGGATGGGTCTATGAAAGATAGGTGAATCATAGAATTGATGAGGGAAAAAGAGTGAGTGGTGCACTTAGGAGTCTGTGGAGACAAAGAACTTTGTCCTTGGAGGCAAAGAGGGAATGTAGAGAGTATAGTTTTACCAACGCTCTTATATGGGTGTGAAGCGTGGGTGATGAATGTTGCAGCGAGGAGAAGGCTGAGGCAGTGGAGATGTCATGTCAGGGCAATGTGTGGTGTGAATATAATGCAGAGAATTCGTAGTTTGGAAGTTAGGAGGAGTGCGGGATTACCAAAACTGTTGTCCAGAGGGCTGAGGAAGGGTTGTTGAGGTGGTTCGGACATGTAAGAGAATGGAGCGAAACAGAATGACTTCAAGAGTGTATCAGTCTGTAGTGGAAGGAAGGCGGGGTAGGGCGGCCTAGGAAGGGTTGGAGGGAGGGGGTAAAGGAGTTTTGTGTGCGAGGGGCTTGGACTTCCAGCAGGCATGCGTGAGCGTGTTTGATAGGAGTGAATGAGACAAATGGTTTTTAATACTTGACGTGCTGTTGGAGTGTGAGCAAAGTAACATTTATGAAGGGATTCAGGAAACCGGCAGGCCGGACTTGAGTCCTGGAGATGGGAAGTACAGTGCCTGCACTCTGAAGGAGGGATGTTAATGTTGCAGTTTAAAAACTGTAGTGTAAAGCACCTTTCTGGCAAGACAGTGATGGAGTGAATGATGGTGAAAGTTTTTCTTTTTCGGCCACCCTGCCTTGGTGGGAATCGGCCGGTGTGATAATAAAAAAAAAATAAATAATGTATAAATATCCACATTGCTCTTGGTGAAGGAAAATATATTTATAAGTCATTCAGCTGTGTTTGTTCTGCTCCTTGCTCCCCTTTACACCCAGAATAACAGGTCTTATTGTCCCTGGGTTGTAATACATAGCATATAAACATGCAATGTTAATATGCTATCGAGTGGTGAGTACCAGTGAATTGTTTTCTCTGATTCAGCGTTAGAAAAAACTGTGAATCTCACATCTGGCCCAGTCACTGCCCTTCATACGCATTTGTTTACAATTCTCTGCATGAATTACTCATTACTTCTCCTTTTGTTTATGATGGCATCTAAAGGTAGTTAGAAATTATTAAACTCCGTGAACATGGTAATAATATGGCTGTGTAGAGGCCCGGTGGCCTGGTGGCTAAATCTCATGCTTCACACACATAGAGCCCAGGTTCGATTCCATGCAGGTGGAAACATTTTGACACGTTTCCTTACACCTGTTATCCTGTTCACCTAGCAGCAAATAGGTACCTGGGTGTTAGTCAACTGGTGTGGGTTGCATCCTTGGGGACAAGATTGAGGACCCCAATGGAAATAAATTAGAGTCCTCGATGATGCGCTGACTTTCTTGGGTTACCGTGGGTGGCTAACCCTCTGGGGTTAAAAATCCAAATGAAATCTTTTTTTATCTCTTATCTTAACCCAGAGGGGCTACATACTCTGTGTACCTACATCTACCACTGCCTACACTGACTTCCTACAAATATTACTCACCTTTTCCCCTACATTCAGACAACAAATATTTTAAGGTAAGTAATGAATGTACTGCGGCAGTATATGACACAGAAAGGAAGTAGCTCTAGAGAGGGTTTTTATACCTGAAGTCCTTATGGAGGGGGATTCCTAACTCCATCCCCCTTCCTCACCTTCTTCAATAAAGGTATGTAATGTTCATTTATCATTAAAATTTGACCTATATATTTATTTCTCATTGTTTTCTGTACGAAAAACTATAGTTAATCTTTAAAAAATGTAGTTTTTGTTAATATTTTTGGATGTCTGAAATTGATTACACATAATTGGATTTACATTAATTCTTATGGGAAATATTATTTTGGTTTTCAGCCTTTTCGGATTTAGGCCGACCTTCTGGAATGGATTATGACCGATAACCAAAGGTTCACTGTACTATTTTTACAAATACAGTGGACCCTCATCTAATTAAACACATCGAGCAACGTTAAATCTGCCTAACGAAGCGTTTGAGTGTAAAAATTTTGGCCCACCTAATGATAAAAAACTCGCCCAACATGATTCCTCCCAAACCTGTCCATCCAGCCTGAGCGCCTCAGCTGCCCTGCCATCATTGTTTACAAGCCAGGGCAGTCGGTTGCATGCATGCATACATTCGATAGATTTTGTATTATTCCATTATTTATAGTGCTTGTAATTGCTAAATAAACCACCATGGCCCCAAAGAAAGCTTCTAGTGCCAACCCTGTGGTATAAAGGGTGAGAAATACTATTGTACCATGGTCAGCTGCTGCTGCACCACAGTCAGCTGTTGCTGCATCAGAGTCAGCTGTTGTTGCACCACGGTCAGCTGTTGCTGCACCACGGTCAGCTGTTGCTGCACCACGGTCAGCTGTTGTTGCACCACGGTCAGCTGTTGATGCACCATGGTCAGCTGTTGATGCACCAGTCAGCTACTGCTGCACCACCATCAGCTGCTGCTGCACCACCATCAGCTGCTGCTGCACCACAATCAGCTGTTGTTGCACCACAGTCAGCTGCTGCTGAACCATGGTCAGCTGCTGCTGTACCACGGTCAGCTGCTGCTGCATGACAGTCAGCTGCTGCTGACCAACATGATTCATCCCGAACCTGTCTGCCCAGCCTGAGCATCTCAACTGCCCTGCCATTATTATTTACAAGCCAGGGTGGCCGGTTGCATGCATACATTCGATACACTTTGTATTATTCCATTGTTTATGGTGCTTGTAACTGTTAAATAAGCCACCATGGCCCCAAAGAAAGCTTCTAGTGCCAACCCTGTGGTATAAAGGGTGAGAAATACTGTTGTACCACCGTCAGCTGCTGCTGCACCACCATCAGCTGTTGCTTCACCATCAGCTGTACTACTCGAAGACGTGGAGAGTGCGTTGTTGGCGTTGCTTAATGGGAAACAATTACCTAGAAACATTAATCCCGAAGGTTGCTTCCCAGGGTCCGAAGCCCTCTCACGGGCGCTATTATTTCCGGGTCCCCTTTTCTT
>NC_069429.1:24288848-24319095 GCF_026875155.1 Cherax quadricarinatus
CCCCCCTACTAAAAAATCTAAAACTGAAGAACATT
Source organism: Cherax quadricarinatus (assembly GCF_026875155.1). NCBI lineage: Eukaryota > Metazoa > Arthropoda > Malacostraca > Decapoda > Parastacidae > Cherax > Cherax quadricarinatus. The sequence continues at coordinate 24,288,884 of NC_069429.1, forward strand.
CATCACTTTCAAAACTACAGTTAGAAAACATCTTATCTCCCTGATACACCCTGACAACTAACTACATGATAACCACCTGGTGGTTCACAATTACACTCACCCACTGACAATAAATGCAGAAATACTAATCTTAATCTTAAAATAATAAATCCTAACTAGTCATAAGTTTGCCTATGATACTCCAATATAGGCACTTTGTATTGTGCCAAAACAAAAGCATTCACATTGCTAAACTCACAAATTATGATGTAGTCACTTAGCCTTAATACCATAATCTGGAAGGATTTAATGTTAAGAATTAATCTAAGTCTTCCCGAAATGCCTAGCCATGCTAGGTGTCCTAGTGGCCCCCTCTGTAATTAGTATTTTATAACTTGTAAACAACACAATACCCAAAACCTGTAAACCCCACACTGTAACCCTTATAGAGAATAAACTTGAATTGAATTGAATTATTATTGTCAGAGTCATATTTTCCTTCAAGAAGGCTCAAAGAAAACTGAAGTCAGAACCTTTAGGGATACTAGAGCATATTGCTCACTTATAAGAGAGGGAGTACTTCCCCTTTCTGAACACACTTCCTTACAATCCTCTGTTGTGCTAGAAGCATTTGGAGGAACAATATTTTCTGTCACCTTGCATAGAATCTATATACAGCGCAGATATTACACTGGATATTTGACTGTAGGTGTATCTGGAAGATTTCCTATGAAAGATGCCATGTTATTACTGGGTAATAACATCATCACTTCTAGTGCATGTCCTGAACCCATAGTGATTAATTCTTCTCCGGTGTTGGTCATAACTTGAGCAACATCCCAAGGGTTGTCTGGCAAGAATACTGACTTACCTTGGATGACTCTGATTTCGGAATAGCCAATTTGTTTTACCAGGTGTTTACAGTGAAACATATAAGTGAACAGTATTTAGATAAGGCTAAAGAGTTTTTGTGGCATTTATGGATTTGGAAAAGGCGTATGACAAGGTGGATAGGGGGGCAATGAGGCAGATGTTGCAGGTGTATGTTGTAGGAGGTAGGTTACTGAAAGCAGTGAAGAGTTTTTACGAGGATAGCGAGGCTCAAGTTAGAGTATGTAGGAAAGAGGGAGATTATTTCCCAGTAAAAGTAGGCCTTAGACAAGGATGTATGATGTCAACGTGGTTGTTTAATATATTTATAGATGGGGTTGTAAGAGAAGTAAATGCGAGGGTCTTGGCAAGAGGCATGGAGTTAAAAGATAAAGAATCACATATAAAGTGGGAGTTGTCACAGTTGCTCTTTGCTGATGACACTGTGCTCTTGGGAGATTCTGAAGAGAAGTTGCAGAGGTTGGTGGATGAATTTTGTAGGGTATGCAAAAGAAGAAAATTAAAAGTGAATACAGGAAAGAGTAAGGTTATGAGGATAACAAAAAGATTAGGTGATGAAAGATTGGATATCAGATTGGAGGGAGAGAGTATGGAGGAGGTGAATGTGTTCAGATATTTGGGAGTGGACGTGTCAGTGGATGGGTCTATGAAAGATGAGGTGAATCATAGAATTGATGAGGGGAAAAGGGTGAGCAGTGCACTTAGGAGTCTGTGGAGACAAAGAACTTTGTCCTTGGAGGCAAAGAGGGGAATGTATAAGAGTATAGTTTTACCAACGCTCTTATATGGGTGTGAAGCATGTGTGATGAATGTTGCAGCGAGGAGAAGGCTGGAGGCAGTGGAGATGTCATGTCTGAGAGCAATGTGTGGTGTGAATATAATGCAGAGAATTTGTAGTTTGGAAGCTATGAGGAGGTGCGGGATTACCAAAACTGTTGTCCAGAGGGCTGAGGAAGGGTTGTTGAGGTGGTTCGGACATGTAGAGAGAATGGAGCAAAGCAGAATGACTTCAAGAGTATATCAGTCTGTAGTGGAAGGAAGGCGGGGGTAGGGTTGGGCCCTAGGAAAGGTTGGAGGGAGGGGGTAAAGGAGGTTTTGTGTGTGAGGGGCTTGGACTTCCAGCGGGCATGTGTGAGCATGTTTGATAGGAGTGAATGGAGACAAATGGTTTTTAATACTTGACGTGCTGTTGGAGTGTGAGAAAAGTAACATTTATGAAGGGATTCAAGGAAACCGGCAGGCAGGACTTGAGTCCTGGAGATGGGAAGTACAGTGCCTGCACTCTGAAGGAGAGGTGTTAATGTTGCAGTTTAACCCCTTGACTGTCGCAACCCCCAATCCTGAGGTGTCTCCTGGTGTCCCAAAATTTAAAAAAAAATATTTTTTCTTATGAAATGATAGAGAATCTTTTCCCGATTGTAATGACACCAAAAAAAAAAGAAACTTGATGGAAAACTGACGAAATTATGCTCTCGCGAAGTTAGCGACCTCAGTGATATTTACAAATCGGCAATTTTGCCAAATTTGAGACCTATTTTCGGCTAATTCCATTATTCCAGTTGACCAAACTCATAGCTATTTCTTTATAACTCCATTTTTTCTATCGATTGAGTACAAGAAACTGCTCATTTACCAATTTAAACTACCCAATAACGTGGTCAGAAATTTGCAATTTGGAAAATTTCACAAAAATTTAAAAAAGTATGAAAATTTAAAAAACAGGGTCCAGAATAAACAATGCAGACATTCCTGGCTCTAAAATAACATTTTCTTTGTTCATCAGTCACGTCTCCAGGCCCCTCTGATATTACTCTTGCTTTCTATTTTGAATTTTTATTCAAACAAAAAATAGAAGATTTACTATTATGCAGACTACTGCAATATTGTAATAATTGTGTAAATAACATCAACCAATTCATGACTGCATATTAGAATGGCTAGTTGGACATTTATTGGACAATGACATTTGTTTACTTTTGAACTTCGGCAAAAATCAAACATTTCCCTTACTTTGAGCTTCATTTCCAGGTTCTTTTTATAAAAAAATCAATCAAAATCATCTCTATTTCTATAATATATTTTCCATTCTATCAAATGAGACCGAGAAAACGAGAATACAACCATAAATACTATACGAAAATAGATCACAAATTCGACATTTTAATTAAAAAAATGGTCAGAGTTTTTTTTTCTCATTATGCACTGCATGCTCCAGGATTTTTTTATATGGTGCACACTGACCACACAGACCCATTCTCTCACATGTGGACCTACCAGCTTTCTCCTTGATTTGAAGCCGCTAGAATTTATGAGTATATATACGTCAAACACTGTACCTCATAAGATGTATATATACGGCTGCGACAGTCAAAGGATTAAAAACTGTAGTGTAAAGCACCCTTCTGGCAAGACAGTGATGGAGTGAATGATGGTAAAAGTTTTTCTTTTTATGGCCACCCTGCCTTCGTGGGAATCGGCCAGTGTGTTAATAATAATAAAAATAAAAAACAATTTGTTTTACGAGGAAAACTGGCTAGAGCCTCGTAAATTTAGTGAACAGACCCAGATGAAACCTTCCTATTCCAGGGTTGCAGGATTGCCAGATATCTCTGTTTCCATGCCCGAGGGACTGTCCTTCCGAGAGGAACAACGAAAGGACCCTTTATTGAATTTCACTTTACAGGCAGCCATGGGTAAATCCTTTTCAGATCATCCTGTCAAATATAAACTTAAAAATGACTATTTGATCTGCACTGAGACTGGTAAGGAGATAGAGGGTAGGCAACTGTCAGACAGGTTAGTGGTTCCAACAAAGTTTAGACCTCAAATATTGAATATAGCTCATAATACTTCATTAGGAAGTCAACTAGGAATTACTAAAACATTATATAGAATCACAAAAGAATTCTATCGGCCAAAATTATGGCAGGATGTGAAGAATCATATCCGCTGTTGCCGAGAATGTCAGCAAGTAGGGAAACCTGGACATTCCATTAAACCTGCACCTCTCCAGCCTATACCTGCTGATAGAGAACCTTTTCCAGAATTAATTATAGATTGTTTAGGTCCACTACCTAAGTCCAAGTCTGGAAATCAGTACTTATTGACCATTATGGATAGAGTAACTAGATACCCAGAAGCAATTCCCTTGTGCAGTATTAATACTAAAGCCATTCTCAAGGCTTTAACGAAATTCATCTCTTGTTTTTAGCATTCCTAAATCTATTCAAAGTGATCAAGGCACTAACTTCACTGCCAAAGCATTTAGGGAAGCATTAACTAGGTTAGGAATAATCCACAATTTATCCACTGCCTATTGTCCTCAGTCCCAAAGCGCCTTGGAAAGATTACATCAGACGTTAAAAACCATGATGAGAACTTTTTGTATGAATTTTCTTACAGACTGGGATGAATCACTACCTTTGTTGCTGTTTTCAATAAAAGAAACTGTGCAAGAGTCTACTGAGTATAGTCAGTTTGAGCTGATCTTTGGGCACAATGTACGAAGTCCTCTTAGGGTGCTTAAAGAAGGATGGATGGGAGAAGAAGCTAGCTCAACACTCTACAACCCATCTTCAGTTAGCCAACACTAACTTAAACGCAGCTCAAAACAAGATGAAACAGAGGTATGACAGAAATGCACAATTCCGCTCCTTACATCCAGGAGACAAGGTGTTGGTACAGGAATCTATACCTGGCCACACCTTGAAAGCTAGATTTGTGGGACCTATGCAAATTGTAAGTAAATTATCTGATGTAAAGTATGTGGTGTCTCCCCTTGATAAGACCTAAAAAACTAAAACTTAACACATTAATCAAATTAAAACATTTAATACACCAGATAAAGTCCCAGTAATGACTCTGTCCTCTGCCCCCGAGGATGACTGACTCTTTGCACTCTATTTCTGATATTACTGTTAAAGCTTCCCAAAATCTGTCCTCCTCAACACCCCAGCCCTTTAATGGTGGGCTATCTAAAATTTAAGTAACAAGTTAACTGCCTTCTACAATCATCCCTGATATTTTTTTGGACATGCAAAAAAAATGTACATTAGGTTATCATGACATAGATGTGGGAAACTCTAAACCTATTAAACTCTCCCCCAACAGAGCTAATCCTGAAAAACAGAAGCTACTTCAGCAGGAGGTAGAATTTCTGTTAGAGCATGGGTTAGTGGAGGAGTCATCTAGTCCATGGGCTTCACCATGCATCCTTGTTAAAAAAACCTGATGGAAGTTTTCGAATTTGTACAGACTACCGTAAGGTGAACGAGGTCACAATTACAGATGCTTACCCTCTTCCTCGTCTGGATAACATAATCGACTTTGTAGGTAAGGCTACTTTTGTATCCAAGTTAGATCTTCTTAAAGGTTAATATCAGGTACCTTTGATGGATAAGGTGAAGGAAATCTCTGCCTTCGTAATTCCAGGTCATTATCAATATACAGTTACCCCCTTCAGAATAAAAAATTCTACCTCTTCATTACAGAAACTTATCCATCAGGCTATTAAAGGACTTGAAGGCATGGCAGCTTACCTAGATGACATAGTGGTGGTGTCTGATACTTGAGATCAACACCTGTTTAGGCTTAAGGCTCTCTTTGAGACCTTCCAGAGCTCCCATTTAACTGTTAATTTATCTAAGTCTTCCTTTGGCCAGGCTACTGTTAATTTTCTTGGCCATGAAGTAGGTAGTGGCAAAGTTGCCCCTAAATTTGCTGAAGTTCTTGCCATTAAAGATTATCCAGTTCTCATGATAGGAAATCTGTTCAACATTTCCTAGGCATGATAGGATTTTACAGAAGATTCTGTAAAAAATGTTCAGAAATTGTAGCCCCTCTTACCTCTCTTACTAGTCACAAAGTTCCCTTTAACCCTTTGAGGGTCGACAAGCCCTCTCCGAGACTCATTCTCAGGGTCGGCCAAATTTAAAAAAAAAAAAAAAAATTTTCTTATGAAAAGATAGAGAATCTTTTCCCGATCATAATGACGCCAAAATTATGAAATTTGATGGAAAACTTACGGAATTATGCTCTCGCGAAGTTAGCGGTCTCGGCGATGTTTACACATTGGCGATTTTGCCCACTTTGAGCCCCATTTTCAGCCAATTCCATTGCACTAGTCAACAAAAAACATGAATGCTTTGCTAGAACTCCATTTGTTCTATCGAATGAGTGCAAGAAACCACCCATTTACCAATTTTAACTATCCAGTACAGTGGTCAGAATTTAGCAATTTTGCCAATTTCACACAAATTTCAAAAGATGCCAATTTCCGAATAGCGTCCAGAATAAACAGAAGAGACATTCCTGGCACTAAAATGACATTCCCTTTGTTCATTAGTCACGTCTCAAGGCCCCTCTTACATTCTTTTGCTTTCCACTTTGAATTTTTATTCTCACAAAAAAAGAAGATTTATGTTATGCAGACTACTGCATTAGGGGTAAAAAAATGGTAAAAATTTAATATTGGAAACACTTGCAAAAGAATATTAGACTCACCAGTTGACGTGTATTGGACGCTTGGCATGATTTGTTTACTTTTGAACTTTGGTAAAAATCGAACATTTCTGCTACTTTGAGCTCAATTTCAAGGTGCTTTTCATTGTAAAACCAGTTTAAAAATCATCTCAATTTCTGTAATATGTCTTCCATTCTATAAAATGAGACCACGAAAACTAGAATACAACAATAAATACCATACGAAAATACAGTGCAAAGTCGATGTTTTATTCCAAAAAAATGGTCAAAGTTTTTTTTTTCTCATTATGCACTGTGTGCTGCAGGACTTTTTTTATACTGTGCACACTGACCACATAGACCCATTCTTTCATATGTAGGCCTACCAGCTTTCTCCCACTAGATTTGAGGGCGCTAGAATTTAGGCGTACTAGTACGTCAAAAACCCTGGGTCGTAAGCTGTACTAGTACGGCCGAAACCCTCAAAGGGTTAATTGGACCCCAGAAAGTCAAAATGCGTTTACAAAAGCAAGAAGATTATTGTGTACTGCACTGATTGTTTTGTCTCCAGATTTCTCCAAACATTTCTCATTACAGGTTGATGCTTGCGAGACTGGGGTTGGAGCAGTACTGTTGCAAATCAGGGATGAGGGGTTGCAGCCTATGGCCTTCTTCTCAGCGAAGTTCCAGTTGCACCAGAGGGCCTACTCAACAGTTGAAAAAGAGGCCCTCACGCTGGTACTGGCCTTGGAGCACTTCGATACCTATGTGGGCCAGACTTCGCATGTGGTCCAGTCTACACCGACCACAACCCTCTAATTTATCTCCAAAATAGGAAGAATCACAACACAAGAATCATGAGGTGGTCCCCCCAGTTGCAACCATATAATATCAGGGTAAAACATATCCCTGGTAAAGAAAATAAGTTGGCAGACTCACTATCTAGAGTCTAGATTTTATATGTATTAGGTTAGGATGTGTTAGGGACCTGTGGTAACAAGTTTCTAGCTCTTTTTTTTTCCCCTTTTATATATATATATATATATTTTTTTTTTTTGTGAGGGGATGTCCTGCTTCCATCCACAGGTATTATGGACCTACGTTAGCCCTACTGGCCTACTTGGCCTTGCCTAAACCGTGTTGTACACATACATTTCCAACTGTATATAGTGTACATGTGTAAATATCCACATTGCTCTTGGTGAAGGAAAATATACAGTGGACCCCCGCATAGCGACCTTAATCCGTGCAAGAGGGCTGGCTGTTATGCGAAATGTTCGGTATGCGAATGAATTTTCCCCATAAGAAATAATGGAAATCAAATTAATCCGTGCAAGACACCCAAAAGTATGAAAAAAAAATTTTTACCACATGAAATATACATTTTCCTACACACAAAGAGAAGGATACATGCACAATAGTAGAGTAGTACATGCACAATATATATTGTGCATGTACTACTCTACTAAATGAAGAATAAATGACACTTACCTTTATTGAAGATGCAGCAATGACTGATGAGACACTGTGTCCTGGGAGTGCCTTTTCCTCCTAAGTACTGTAGGTCCTGTTTGGTATTTTCTTCCAGAACAGGCCTTATCACACTGTGTATGCCACTACGATTCTTAAATCTCTCAAACCAACCTTTGCTGGCTCAAAATTTTCACCAATATGAGCACTAGTTCCAGGCATTTTCCCTGTTCACCTGGGTTTTTAGTCGACTGGTGGGGGTTGCATCCTGGGAGACAAGATTAAGGACCCCAATGGAAATAAGTTAGACAGTTTTCGATGACACTGACTTTTTGGGGTTTAAATCCTGGGTGGCAATCCTCTGGGTTAATTGTTTCTTGGTATTCTAAATAAGCCACACCAACAACGGTGGAAACAGCAAACAGATGATGCTACAGCAGCAACAGACGATGCTACAGCAGCAGCAGCAGCTGACGGTGGTACAGCAGCAACAGACGATGCTACAGCAGCAACAGACGATGCTACAGAGGCAGCAGCCCGATGCTACAGCAGCAGCAGACGATGCTACAGCACAGCAGACGATGCTATAGCAGCAGCTTTTATGATGCTACAGAAAGCAGCAGACGGTACTACAGCAGCAGCAGCAGCTGACGGTGGTACAGCAGCAGCACAGCACTGAGGGTGGTACAGCAGCAGCAGCTGACAGTGTGCAGCAGCAGCTGACGGGGGTTTACAGCAGCAGCAGCAGCTGTACCCCCAAATAGTAGCGAGGGTTGATTGGGGTTTATTATACAACCGGGCCCAGCTCGGAGACACGCACTCCACTTTCATACTTATAAATGATCTTTTTCTTCATCTCCATAGTAATTCTCCCCCTTATTGCTGTAGGGTTGGCACTAGAAGCTTTCTTGGGGCCCATGGTCACTTATTTTCCAGAAAAAATCACCAAAAACACTGTAATAATACGAAATGTTCCGATTGTATGCTTGGATGTTACCGCGGAGGCTGGCTGGTAAACAATGCCACCGGCGGAACAAGTGAGCGTGGCTCAGGCCGCACATTGGACGCGTCTCGGACGAAGGGCGTTGAGCGGGTTTTTGGGCGGTATGTGAGGCAAAATTTTTGCGATCAAAGCGTCCGGTATGCGGATTGTACGGTATGCGATGCGTCCGGTATGCGGGGGTCCACTGTATTTCTAAGTCATTCAGCTGTGTTTGTTCTGCTCCTTGCTCCCCTTTACACCCAGAATAACAGGTCTTATTGTCCCTGGGTTGTAATACAAAGCATATAAACATGCAATGTTTATATGCTATTGAGTGGTGAGTACCAGTGAATCGTTTTCTCTGATTCAGCGTTAGAAAAAACTGTGAATCTCGCATCTGGCCCAGTCACTGCCCTTCATACATGTTTGTTTACAATTCTCTGCATGAATTACTCATTACTTCTCCTTTTGTTTATGATGGCATCTAAAGGTAGTTAGAAATTATTAAACTCCGTGAACATGGTAATAATATGGCTGTGTAGAGCCCCGGTGGCCTGGTGGCTAAACCTCACGCTTCACACACAGAGAGCCCAGGTTCGATTCCATGCAGGTGGAAACATTTTGACACGTTTCCTTACACCTGTTATCCTGTTCACCTAGCAGCAAATTGGTACCTGGGTGTTAGTCGACTGGTGTGGGTCGCATCCTTGGGGACAAGATTGAGGACCCAAATGGAAATAAATTAGACAGTCCTCGATGATGCACTGACTTTCTTGGGTTACCATGGGTGGCTAACCCTCTGGGGTTAAAAATCCAAACGAAATCTTTTTTTATCTCTTATCTTAACCCAGAGGGGCTACATACTCTGTGTACCTACATCTACCACTGCCTACACTGACTTCCTACAAATATTACTCACCTTTTCCCCTACATTCAGACTACAAATATTTTAAGGTAAGTAATGGATGTACTGCGGCAGTATATGACAAAGAAGGGAAGTAACCCTAGAGAGGGTTTTTATACCTGAAGTCCTTATGGAGGGAGATTCCTAACTCCATCTCCCTTCCTCACCTTCTTCAATAAAGGTATGTAATGTTCATTTATCATTAAAATTTGAGCTATATATTTATTTCTCATTGTTTTCTGTATGTAAAACTATAGTTAATCTTTAAAAAATGTAGTTTTTGTTAATATTTTTGGATGTCTGAAATTGATTACACGTAATTGGATTTACATTAATTCTTACGGGAAATATTATTTTGGTTTTCAGCCTTTTCGGATTTAGGCCGACCTTCTGGAATGGATTATGACCGATAACCAAAGGTTCACTGTACTATTTTTTAGAAATACAGTGGACCCTCACCTAACAAACGCATCGTGTAACGTTAAATCTGCCTAACGAAGCGTTTGAGTATAAAAATTCTGGCCCACCTAATGATAAAAAACTCGCCCAACATGATTCCTCCCAAACCTGTCCATCCAGCCTGAGCACCTCAGCTGCCCTGGCATCACTGTTTACAAGCCAGGGCAGTCGGTTGCATGCATGCATATATTCAATACATTTTGCATTATTCCATTGTTTATAGTGCTTGTAATTGCTAAATAAGCCACCATGGCCCCAAAGAAAGCTTCTAGTGCCAACCCTGTGATATAAAGGGTGAGAAATACTATTGTACCATGGTCAGCTGCTGCTGCACCACAGTAGCTGTTGCTGCATCACAGTCAGCTGTTGTTGCACCACGGCCAGCTGTTGCTGCACCACGGTCACTGTTGCTGCACCAGTCAGCTGCTGCTGCACCACTGTCAGCTGCTGCTGCACCACCATCAGCTGCTGCTGCACCACCATCAGCTGCTGCTGCACCACCATCAGCTGTTGTTGCACCACAGTCAGCTGCTGCTGAACCATGGTCAGCTGCTGCTGTACAACGGTCAGCTGCTGCTGCACGACAGTCAGTTGCTGCTGACCAACATGATTCATCCCGAACCTGTCTGCCCAGCCTGAGCGTCTCAACTGCCCTGCCATCATTATTTACAAGCCAGGTTGGCCGGTTGCATGCATACATTCGATACATTTTGTATTATTCCATTTTTTATAGTGCTTGTAACTGCTAAATAAGCCACCATGGCCCCAAAGAGAGCTTCTAGTGCCAACCCTGTGGTATAAAGGGTGAGAAATACTGTTGTACCACCGTCAGTTGCTGCTGCACCACCATCAGCTGTTGCTTCACCATCATCAGCTGTTGCTTCACCATCAGCTGTACTACTCGAAGACGTGGAGAGTGTGTCGTTGGCGTGGCTTAATGAGAAACAATTACCTAGAAACAATTAATCCCAGAGGGTTAGCTACCCAGGATAACCCAAGGAAGCCAGTGCATCATCGAGGACTGTCTAACTTATTTCCATTGGGGTCCTTAACCCTTTGACTGTCGCAAGCCCCTTTCTGAAACTGTCATTCTATGTCGCAAAAGTTTAGGAAAAAAAAATTATGTTTTCTTATGAAATGATAGAGAATCTTTTCCCGATGGTAATGACACCAAAAGTATGAAATTTGGTCGAAAACTCAAGTAATTACTCTCCCACAAAGTTAGCGGTCTCGGCGACATAAACACATCGCCAACTTCGCCTACTTTGAACCCTGTTTTTGGCCAATTCTGTTGTTCCAGTTGACCAAACTCAGAGCTATTTCTTTAGAACTCCATTTTTTCTATCAGTTGAGTACAAGAAACCGCCCATTTACCGATCTGAACTACCCAGTAAAGTGGGTCTCAAATCAAGCAGGAGAAAGCTGGTAGGCCCGCATATGAGAGAATGGGTCTGTGTGGTTAGTGTGCACCATATAAAAAAAATCCTGCAGCAAGCAGTGCATAATGAGGAAAAAAAGCTCCGACCTTTTTTTGGATTAATACGCCTAGAGGTGTATTTTCGTATAGTATTTATCATTGTATTCACGTTTTCATGGTCTCAGGTGATAAAATGTTAAATATATTACAGAAATAGAGATGATTTTCATTACTTTCACGATGAAAACGACCTTGAAATTGAGCTCAAAGTAGCGGAAATGTTCGATTTTTACCAATGTTCAGGAGTAAGCAAATTACACCACATGTCCAATACACGTCAACTGAGGAGTCTAATATTCTTTCACTAGTGCACTGATATTATTTATACCATTTTTACAATAATGCAGTAGTCTGCATAACAGTAAATTTTGTATTTTTTTGTATGAATAAAAAATCAAAACATAAAGCAATAGTTATATAAGAGGGGCCTAGAGACATGACTAATGAACAGAGGATATGTTATTTTAGTGCCAAGAATGTGTACATTGTTTATTCTGGACCCTATTTTGAAATTGGCATCTTTTTTAATTTGCATAAAATTGGTCAAATTGCCAATTTCTGACCACTTTACTGGGTAGTTCAAATTGGTAAATGGGCAGTTTCTTGTACTCAACTGATAGAAAAAATGGAGTTCTAAAGAAGTAGCTATGAGTCTGGTCAACTGGAACAATGGAAGTGGCCAAAAACAGGGTTCAAAGAAGGCAAAATTGCCGATGTGTTTATGTCGCCGAGACCGCTAACTTTGTGGGAGAGTAATTCTGTGAGTTTTCTACCAAATTTCGTACTTTTGATGTCATTACCATCAGGAAAAGATTCTCTATCATTTTATAAGAAAAAATAATTTTTTTTTTCCAAAACTTTTGTGACATAGAATGACAATTTCAGAAAGAAGCTTGCGACAGTCAAAGGGTTAAAACTATTGTTATTCTCTATAAAATGTACTTTTTGTCAATACTTTTGGATGTCTGGAATGGATTAATTGGATTTACATTATTTCTTTTGGGAAACATTGCTTCTGTTTTTGTCAAGTTCAGTTGTCGTTAGACTTTCTGGAACAAATTAATAACGAAAACCGAGGTTCCACTGTATTGCTAATATGGTAGCAGTATGGTACCATATTGTCAATATGTAACCTAACCTAATATATTCAACTGAATTGAATTTCACTGTTACAATAAAGAATGTATCTACGTGGCTATGTAAATTAATAGTACTATAATATAAATAAGTACCTGTTACTGTAAGTTGATACTCTTTTTAACCCTTTGAGGGTTTTGGTCGTACTAGTATGTCTTAAGCATAGGGGTTTTTGACGTACTAGTACTCATAAATTCTAGCGGCCTCAAATCTAGTGGGAGAAAGCTGGTAGGCCTTCATATGAAAGAATGGGTCTATGTGGTCAGTGTGCACAGTCTAAAAAAAATCCTGCAGCACACAGTGCATAATGAGAAAAAAAAAAACTTTGACCATTTTTTTGAATAAATCAGCGACTTTGCAGTGTATTTTCGTATGGCATTTATTGTTGTATTCTAGTTTTCTTGGTCTCATTTTATAGAATGGAAGACATATTACAGAAATTGAGATGCTTTTGACTGGTTTTACAATGAAAGGTGCCTTGAAATTGAGCTCAAAGTAGCAGAAATGTTTGATTTTTACCAAACTTCAAAAGTAAACAAATCGTGCCAAGCGTGCAATACACGTCAACTGGTGAGTCTAATATTCTTTCACAAGTGCACCAATAATATTTATACCATTTTTTACACTAATGCAGTAGTCTGCATAACAGTAAATCTTATATTTTTTGTGAAAATAAAAATTCAAAGTGGAAAGCAAAATAATATAAGAGGGGCCTTGAGACGTGACTAATGACTAGAGGAAATGTCATTTTAGTGCCAGGAATGTCTTTCTTGTTTATTCTGGACCCTATTCGGAAATTGGCATCTTTGAAATTTGTGTGAAATTGGCAAAATTGCTAAATTCTGACCACTGTACTGGATAGTTGAATTTCATAAATGGGTGTTTCTTGCACCCATTCGATAGAAAAAAAATGGAGTTCTAGCGAAATATTCATGTTTTTTGTCGACTAGTACAGTGAAATTGGCCGAAAATGGGGCTCAAAGTGGGCAAAATCGCCGATGCGTAAACATCGCGAGACTGCTAACTTTGCGAGAGCATAATTCGTAATTTTTCTATCAAATTTCAAACTTTTGGTGTCTTTATGATCAGGAAAAGATTCTCTATCTTTTCATAAGAGAAAATAATTTTTTTTTTTTTTAAATTTGGCCGACCCTGAGAACGAGTTTCGGAGAGGGCCTGTCGACCCTCAAAGGGTTAATGTTAATGTAAATAACTCGGTTTACCTTAATTTAAGATTTTGTTTGGATTTTTAAATCTGGAGAGTTAGCCACCAAGGATAACCCAAGAAAGTCAGTGTGTTAAAGAGGTTCTCAATCTTTTACCCTAGGGCTGGTACCAAACTTGCACACGAAAATCACTCTGTATGAAAGCAAAAGACTCAGCAGGAGATGCAACATTCCCCGATGAAAAGCAGGGGTGTGACGAGTACACTGAGAGACAACCAATAAGTGTCCGGGGCCAAAGACTGTTCAATTGCCTCCCAGTATACATAAGGGGGATTACCAATAGACCCCTGGCTGTCTTCAAGAAGGCACTGGAGATGCACCTAAAGTCAGTACCTGACCAACCAGGCTGTGGTTCGTGCGTCAGCTTGTATGCAGCCAGCAGTAACAGCCTAGTTAATCAAACCTTGATCCACCATGCGGCCTGGTCTCAGACTGAGCCGCAGGGGCATTGACCCCTGAAACCCTCTCCAGGCAAACTCCAGGTAAACACAATTCCACTAATTCCCAGGTACCTACCTGCTTGGTAGGTGAACGGGACACCTGGTGTAAGGAAACACCCCTAAAGTTTCTACCCTTGCCAGGCCATGTGTCACCCTTATTCCTAATATATCTTCCTGTGGTTTAGCTGGCAAAGTTCTCACTTCAAACACACAGGAACTGGCTCTGATTTGCGGTGGAAGTGGAAACTTTTGATGCATTTCCTTACACCTGTTGTCCTGCTCACCTAGCAAGTAGGTACCTGGGTGTTAGTCGACTGGTGTGGGTCACATACTGAGGAACAAAAGTATGGTACAATGAAATAAACGGGTCCTGATATGCAAATTTTTCCCTTTTTTTAGGGGGTGGTTTACCCCGGGAAAATTAAAATCCAAAAAAAATTTTTAGAACACCCCAGTTAGTTATTGGGGTTTTTTTAAAATGTTAAAAAAAAGTTTTCCCCGGAGCCAAAATTGTCACTTTTTTTTTTTTTCTTGGTTTATTGAATGTTCTAATTAAAAAAGAAAAATTTTTGTGTTTTTTGGGGTTTTTCGTTTTTTTGTCCCCCTTAACTAGTTATATTTATGTTTTGTGTTCTCTGGGGGGTTAATGTACATTACATGTTGATAATTTTTGTTTATCGGTGGTAAGTAAAGTACATTAAAATTTTTTTTTTTCCCGTGGATTTACTTATTTTTATTAATTTTTGTTATTTGGGGAAGAACATGTTACTTTAAAATTTTTTTGTTTTTTTACTTGGTTTTTTAATGTAAGTTACTATGTATGTAATTTTGTTTACTCTGGTGGTTATGAATTAATGTTAAAATTTTTGTTTACTCTGGGGGGTTTAAATGTATATGTTTTCCTGGTGGTTAATGTAATGTTACTATGTATTAATTTTGTTTTTCTCTGGGGGGTTAAATGTATTTTACTTTATGATAATTTGTGTTATTTTGGTGGTTAATGTATAGTTACTTGGGTGGTTAATGTAATGTTACTATGTATGATAATTTTGTGACTCTGGGGTTAATGAATGTTACTTGTATAAAATTTTGTGTTACTCTGGGGGGTTAATGTATATTTTTTACTTGGTGGTTAATGAAATTGTTATATGTATGATAATTTTGTGTTATTTGGGTGGTTAATTTAAAGTTACTTTGTATGATAATTTTGTTTACTTGGTGGTTAATGTAAATTTTTAATATTTTTATGGTAATTTTTGTTTTTACCGGTGGTTAATGTAATTTTATATGTTGAAATTTTTGTGTTACTCGGTGGTTTTAATTTGTACATTTTTTACTATGTATGATAATTTTTTGTGTTACTTGGGGTTAATTTTAAATGTTACTATGTATGAAATTTTGTGTTCCGGTGGTTAATGTAATGTTATATGTATGATATTTTTGTGTTATTGGGGGGTTAATGTAATGATATGTATGTTTAATTTTTGTGTTATCTGGGGGTTTAATGTACAGTTACTATGTATGAAATTTTTTGTGTTACTTGGTGGTTATGTAATGTTATATGTATGATAATTTTGTGTTACCGGGGGTTTAATGTTTTATTTTTAAAAACTCTGGTGGTTAATGAAAAGTTACTTGTATGATAAATTTTTGTGTTACTTGGTGGTTAATGTAATGTTACTATGTATGAAATTTTTGTGTTACTTGGTGGTTAAGTAATTTATATGTATGATAATTTTTGTGTTATTTGGTGGTTAATGAAAACATGTTACTATGTTGATAATTTTTGTGTTACTTGGGGGTTTAAATGTACATTTACTAGTTGATAATTTTTGTGTTACTTGGGTGGTTAATTAATGTTATATGTATGAAAATTTTTTTGTGTTATTGGGGTTATGAAAATGTTACTATGTATGATAATTTTTGTGTTACTCTGGTGGTTAATTTAATGTTCTAGTTGAAAAATTTTTGTGTTACTTGGTGGTTAATGTACATGTTCTATGTATGAAAATTTTTGTGTTATTGGTGGTTAATGTAATTTTATGTATGATAATTTTTTGTTTTCTCTGGTGGTTAATGTACATGTTATTTTGTTTTTTTGTTTTTTTTTTTTTAATTTTTGTTTTTTTTTGGTTTTTAGTTTAATGTAATGTTACTAGTTTGATAATTTTTTGTGTTACTTGGTGGTTAATGACATGTTCTATGTATGAAAATTTTTTGTTTTATTGGTGGTTAATGTAATTTTACTATGTATGAAAATTTTTGGTTACCGGTGGTTAATGTACATGTTTACTATGATGAAATTTTTGTTTATTGGTGGTTAATGTACATGTTACTTGTATGATAATTTTTGTGTTACTCTGGTGGTTAATTCATGTTACATGTAGATAATTTTTGTTTCCTTGGTGGTTATGTAATTTTTTATTATGTATGAAAATTTTTTGTGTTCTGGTGGTTAATGTACATGTTATTGTATGAAATTTTTTGTTACTCGGGGGTTAATGTAATGTTACTAGTTGATAATTTTTGTTTACTTGGGGTTTAAATGTACTTTTTATTGTATGATAATTTTTGTGTTCTTGGTGGTTAAAGGGTACAGTTACATGTATGATAATTTTTGTGTTACTTGGGGGTTAATTTACATTTTATATGTTGAAAATTTTTGTGTTACTCTGGTGGTTAATGACATGTTACATGATGATAATTTTTGTGTTACTCTGGGGGTTTAAATTAATGTTACTAGTATAAAATTTTTTGTGTTACTTGGTGGTTTTTTGTACATGTTATATGTATGAATTTTTTGTGTTACCGGGTGGTTAATGTACATGTTTCTAGTTTTAAAATTTTTTTGGTTTTACTTGGTGGTTTTAATGACTGTTACTATGTATGATAATTTTTGTGTTACTCTGGGGGTTAAATGTACATGTTATAGTATGATAATTTTTTGTGTTACTCTGGGGGTTTAAATGTTTTTTGTTATTTGGGTTTAAAATTTAATTTTAAGTGTTATCTGGGGGTTTTAATGTAATTTTACTTGTATATAATTTTTTGTGTTATGGGGTGGTTAATGTAATGTTACTATGTAGGGATAATTTTTGTGTTACTCTGGTGGTTAATGTAATGTTATATGTATGATTTTTTTGTTTTACTCTGGTGGTTAATGTACATTTTATTTTTAAAAACGTATGATAATTTTGTGTTACTTGGGGTTAATTTTTGTTATTTTTTTGGGTGGTTAATGTAATGTTATATGATGATAAGTTTTTAATTTTGGTGGTTTGATAAGTTACATGTATGATAATTTTTGTGTTATTTGGGGGTTTAAAATTTGGATATGTTAACTTGGTGGTTAATGTAAGTTACTATGTATGATAATTTTTGTGTTCCGGTGGTTAATGTAATTTTACTATGTATGAAAATTTTTGTGTTACTTGGTGGTTAATGTATTGTTCCTTTTGTGGTTATGAAATTGTTATATGTATGAAAATTTTTTTGTGTTATTTGGGTTTTTGGTTAATGTAATGTTACTATGTATGTAATTTCCGGGGGTTTTTATTGGGGGTTTAATGTAATTTTAAAATTTGTTGATAATTTTGTGTTATCGGGTGGTTAATGTACATGTTACTATGTATGATATTTTTGTGTTACCTGGTGGTTAATGTAATGTTATATGTATGAAAATTTTTTTGTGTTACTTGGGGGTTTTAATGTACTTTTACATGTAGAAAATTTTTGTGTTATTTTGGTGGTTAATGTACTGTTATATGTATGATAATTTTTGTGTTACTTGGTGGTTTAAATGTAATGTTACTATGTTGATTTTTTTGTGTTACTTTTGGGGTTTAAGTACTGTTACTTTTTGATAATTTTTTTGTTTCCCGGGTTTGTTAATGTAATGTTATTTGTATGATAATTTTGTGTTACTCTGGGGGTTTAATGTTTGTTATTTTTTTTAATGTTTTTGTTTTTTTTTTTGTGTTATTTGGGGGGTTTAAGTAATGTTACATTATGTTTAAATTTTTTGTTACTTGGTGGTTAATGTACTTTTAAATATGTATGATAATTTTTTGTGTTACTTGGGTTAATTTTTAATGTTACTAGTTGATAATTTTTGTTTTTTACTTGGTGGTTAATGTACTTTATATGTATGATAATTTTTTTTTATTCTTGGGGTTAATGTAATGTTACTATGATGAAAATTTTTTGTGTTCTCTGGGGGTTTAATGTACATGTTACTATGTATATAATTTTTGGGGTTTTACTCTGGTGGTTAATGTCATGTTACTATGTTGATAATTTTTGTGTTCTTGGTGGTTAAGTACTGTTATATGTATGATAATTTTTGTGTTTTTGGTGGTTAATGTAATGTTACTTGTATGAAAATTTTTGTGTTACTTGGGGTTAATGTACTTTTATTGTATGTAATTTTTGTGTTACTCGGTGTTAATGTAATGTTACATTATGAAAATTTTTTTGTGTTACTCTGGTTTGGTTAATGAAATTTTATATGTATGATAATTTTTGTGTTTTTTGGTGTTAATGTCATGTTACATGTATGATAATTTTTGTGTTACTCTGGTGGTTAATGTAATGTTATATGATGATAATTTTTGTTTACTTGGTGGTTAATGTACTGTTACTTTATGATAATTTTTGTGTTACTCTGGGGGTTTAAAAAATGTACATGTTATAGATGAAAATTTTTGTGTTATCGGTGGTTAATGTACAGTTATATTTTGATAATTTTTTTTGTTCTCTGGTGGTTAATTACTGTTACTAGTATGAAAATTTTTGTGTTACTTGGTGGTTAATGTAATGTTCCATGTATGAAAATTTTTGTTTTTCTTGGGGGTTTAAATGTAATGTATATGTATGATAATTTTTGTGTTACTCTGGTGGTTAATGTCATGTTACAATGTATATAATTTTTGTGTTACTTGGGGGTTTAATGTACTGTTTCTAGTATGATAATTTTTGTGTTATCTGGTGGTTAATGTAATGTTACTATGTTTTGTAATTTTTGTGTTACTCTGGTGGTTAATGTAATGTTACCGTATGAAATTTTTTTTTATTGTTTTTATTTGGAATGTAATTTTTACTTTTTGAAAATTTTTGTGTTATTGGGGGTTTAAATTTGTAATTTTTTATTAGTATGAAAATTTTTTGTGTTACCTGGTGGTTAATGTATATGTTACTCTGGTGGTTATGTATATGTTATATGTTGATAATTTCTGTGTTCCCTGGTGGTTAATGTCATGTTTATGTTGATAATTTTGTGTTATCTGGGGGTTATGTACATGTATATTATGAAAATTTTTTGTTTTACTTGGGGTTAAGTACTGTTAAGTATGATAATTTTTGTGTTACTTGGTGGTTAATGTATATGTTTACTTGGGGGTTTTAATGTAATGTTACTATGTATGATAATTTTGTGTTATTGGTGGTTAATGTAATGTTAATGTATGATAATTTTTGTGTTACTCTGGTGGTTAAATGTATAGTTACTCTGGTGGTTAATGTAATGTTACTATGTATGATAATTTTTGTGTTCTTGGTGGTTAAGTTATGTTACTATGTAGAAAATTTTGTGTTATTTGGGTTTTTGGTTTAAAATGTATTTTTTGTTACTCTGGTGGTTATGTATTTTTACTATGTATGAAAATTTTTGTGTTATTTGGGGGTTTAATGTAAGTTACTATGATGAAAATTTTGTTTTTATCGGGGTGGGTAATGTACATTTTAAATATGTTTGATAATTTTTGTTACTCTGGGGGTTTAAATGTACATGTTACTTGTATGATAATTTTTTTGTTTATTGGGGGTTAAATGTACATGTTACTATGTATGATAATTTTTGTGTCTTGGTGGAAAAATTTTCCCATGTTACTATGATGATAATTTTTGTGTTACTCTGGTGGTTAATGTACATGTTATATGTATGAAAATTTTTGTGTTACTCTGGTGGTTAATGTACATTTACATGTATGATAATTTTTGTGTTACTCTGGTGGTTAATGTACATGTTACTTGTTTTTAATTTTTTTTGTTACCTTGGGGGTTAATGTTTGTTCTATGTATGAAAATTTTTGTTGTTACTCTGGTGGTTAATGTTGTTACTATTTTGAAATTTTTTGTGTTACTCTGGTAGTTAGGGTTATGTTATTTGTTTGAAAATTTTTTTGTTATTGGTGGTTTAATGTCTTTTTCTTGTTGAAAATTTTTGTGTTTTCTGGGGGGGTTAAGTACAGTTATTTGGGTTTATAATTTTTGTTTTATCGGTGGTTAATTACTTTTACATGTATGTAATTTTGTTTTAAACTGGTGGAAATGTAATGTTATATGTTGATAAATTTTTTTGTTTTGGGGGGTTAATTACTGTTACAGAGATATTTTGTGACGGGGGTTTAATTAAGTTTTTTTGAGAAATTTTGGTTTTAGGGGGAGAAGGAAAGAGAAAGGGGGGGCCGGGGGCGCGTTAAAAGGAGGGGGGGGGTTTAAAGGGGGGGGGGAAAGGGCGTTTTGTTTGGGTTCCTTTGGGGAAGTCATTTGTTGTTTTTTGTTTTTTTTTTTTTTTTGTTTTTTTGTTTTTTTTTGATTTTTTTTTTTTTTTATTTTTGGGGGTTTTTTTTTTTTGTTTTTTTTTTTCGGGGGGTTTTTTTTTTTTTTTTGTGTTTTTTGTTTTGCTTTTTTTTTTTTTTTTGTTTGTTTTTTTTTTAAATTTTTTTTTTTTTTTTTTCTGTTTTTCCCCCCCCCCTTTTTTTCCTTTTGCTTTGCCTCACCACCTAACACCTGCTGCTGCGCCTCACACCAAACCCCTGCGCTGCTGCCCACCACCAAACATGCTGCTGCTGCCTACCCCCTAACACCTGCTGCTGCTGCCTCACCATTTAAAACCCTGCTGTGCGCCTCACCTAAAACCCCTGCTGCTGCTGCCTCACCACCAAAAAACCTGCTGCTGCTCCCTCCCACCTAACCTGCTCTCCCTCACCACCTAAACCTGCGTGCTGCCTCACCACCAAAACACCTGCTGCTGCTGCCTCACCACCTAACCCCTGTGCTGCTCCCTCACCCCCTAACACCTGCTGCTGTTTCCCTCACTACCTAACCCTGCTGCTGCTGCCCCACGCCTAACACCTGTGTGCTGCCTCCACCTAACACCTGCTGCTGCTCCCTCACCACCTAACACCTGGCTGTGCCTCACCCCTAAACCTGTGCTGCTCCCTCCCCACCTAACACCTGCTGCGCTGCTGCCTCACCCCCAACCCCTGCTGCTGCTGCCTCACCCCCTAACACCTGCTGCTGCTGCCTCACCACCAAAACCCCTGCTGCTGCGCCTCCCACCTAACACTGTGCTGCTCCCCTCACCACCTAACACTGCTGCTGCTGCCTCACCCTAACACCTGCTGTGCTACTGCCTCACCCCCTAACACCTGCTGCTGTGCCTCACTCCCCTAACCCCTGCTGCTCCCTCACCCCCAAACTGTGCTGCGCCTCACCACTAAACCTGCTGCTGCTGATCACCATCAAAAACACCTGCTGCTGCTGCCTCACCACCAAAACACCTGCTGCGCTGCCTCCCACCTAACACCTGCTGTGCCTCCACCTAAACCTGTGCTGCTGCCTCCCACCTAACACCTGCTGCTGCTGCCCACCCCCAAAACACTTGCTGCTGCTGCCTCACCACCTAACATGATGCTGCTGCCTCCCCACCTAACACCTGTTCCCCTGCTCCCTCACACCTCTGTGCTGCCTCACCACCTAACACCTGCGCGCTGCCCCCCACCTAACACTTGTGCGCTCCCTCACCCCTAAACCTGTTGCTGCTCCCTCACCCCCTAACACCTGCGGCTGCTGCCTCCCCACCTAACACTGCTCCCTGTGCCTCACCACCTAACACCTGTTGCTCGTCCCACCAAACACCTGTGCTGCTGCCTCCCACCAACACCTGTTGCTGTGCCTCACCACTAACACCCGTTGCTGTCCCTCACCACCTAACACTTGCTGTTCTGCCTGGCAACCCAACACCTGCTGCTCCCTCCCCACTAACATGCTGCTGCTACCTCCCCACCTAACACTGTGCTGTCTAAACCACCTAACACTGGCGGCCTCACCACCTAAACCTGCTGCTCCCTCACTACCTAACACGTTGCTGCCTCCCCACTAACACCTGCTGCCTCACTAAAACCTGCTGTGCTGCCTCACCCTAACCCGTTGGCTCCCTCACCACAACACCTGTTGCGCTGCCCCCCACCTAACCCTGCTGCGCTGCCCCCCCAACACCTTTTTGCTGCTCCCCCCCCTCACCACTGCTGCTGCTGCTGCCTCCCCCTAAACCTGTGCTGGCCTCCCCCACCTAACACTTGCTGCTGCTGCCTCACCACCTAACACTGTTGCTGTGCCTCCCCCAAACCTGTTGCTGCTGCCTCACCCCCTAACCCTGATGTGTCCCTCCCCACCTAACACCTGCTGCTGCTGCCTCCCCCAACACCTTGTTGCTGCTCCCTCACCCCTAACCCCTGCTCTGTCCCTCCCCCCTAGCACCTGTTTGCTGCTCCTCCCCACCTAACCCCTGTGTGCTGCTCCCTCACCCAAAAACCCCTGCTGCTGCTGCCTCCCCCTAACACCCATTGCTGCTGCCTCACACCAAACATTGTGTTCCGCCTGAAAACCCAACACCTGCTGCTGCCACCACCTAAACCTGTGCTGCTACTTCCCATCTAAAAACCTGGCGTCTCACCACCTAACCCCTGCGCTGCTGCCTCACCACCAAACACCTGCTGCTCCCTCACTACCAAAACCCCTGTGCTGCCTCACCACCAAAAATGTTGTGCTGCCTCATTTACCCCGTGCGCCTAACACCTAACACTGCTGTGCCTCCCCACCTAAGCCTGTGCCTACCACCTAACACCTGCTGCGCTGCCTCCCCACCTAACACCTACGGGGTGCTCACCCATAACACCTGTGCGGGTGCCAACCCCCAAACCCCTGCTGCTGTGCCTCCCCCACCTAACCCCTGCTGTGCTGCCTCACCACCTAAAACCTGCTTGCTGCTCCCCTCACCACCTAACCCCGCTGTTGCTGCCTGTTACCAAAACCCTGCTGTGTGCCCCCTACAAACCCCGCTGTGCTTCACCACCAACATTGCTGCTGCCCTCACCACCTAACACTGCTGCCTCACCCCCTAAACCTGCTGCCTCACCACCAAACACCTGCTGCTGCTGCCTCACCACAAAACCCTGCTCTGCCCGACCACAACCCGGGAGTAACATTAAAATGGTATAAAAAACCGAAAGGTTGTTGGTAAGACCATAGCAACAGTTAGGATTCTTTATTTCAAAAACGTTTCCCCTACACAGTAGGTTTCTTCAGTCGGTAGAAAAAAAGTCGATAGAGGAAGATATTTAAAGACGAGTAATCATCCATCACCCTTGAAGTTTTGAGGTGGTCAGCCCTCGTTGGGCAATAGGGAGTTGAAGGACAGGAGGACCAGGAGGTGAGATTTTAGGGCCATGTAGAGTTAAGAATTTGTTGTTGGAAGGTCAGGCCCCCTCTCAAATCCAGCCTTTCCACTGAGAATTTGACAAAGTTGATTTCATGTCTGTCCCAAGATCCCTTGTGTTGCAGTGTTGACAGAGGAAAATTAAAAGGGTATAAAATCCCACAGGTTGTTAGGTAAGGGACACAATGCAACAGTTATGTATTATATTTCGAAATGTTTCCCCTACCAGAGGCTTCTGTTGCATTGTGTTTACCTAACCCAAACCTGTGGGGTTTTTTACCTTTTAATGTTCACTCTGCATACACTGAAAAACCCCAAGGGTATTTTGGTACAGACATAAATCAACTTTGTAAAATTTACTAGTGAGAAGGGCTGGATTTGAGAGGGACCTGACCTTCCAACAACAACATTCTTAACTCTACTAGTGGCCTACATCTCACCTCCTGGCTCCATCCTGTCACTTCAACTCCATATTGCTCCAAACTGAGGGACTGACCACCTCAAAACTTCAAGGGTGATGGACTGATTACATCGTCTTCAAGTATCTTCTGCTTCTATCAACTTTTCTGTACTCGACTGAAGAAGCCTACAGTGTAGGCGAAACGTTTCGAAATAAAGATACCTAACTGTTGCATATGTGTCTTACCCACCTAACACCTGGCACAGTCAATACCTGAGCACCTGAGCACCTTACACCTGATTCATTCAACACCTGAGCACCTAATACCTGACACATTCAACACCTGAGCACCTAACACCTGACACAGTCAACCCCTGAGCACCTAACACCTGACACAGTCAATACCTGAGCACCTGAGCACCTTACACCTGATTCATTCAACACCTGAGCACCTAATACCTGACACAGTCAACCCCTGAGCACCTAACACCTGACACAGTCAACCCCTGAGCACCTAACACCTGACACAGTCAATACCTGAGCACCTGAGCACCTTACACCTGATTCATTCAACACCTGAGCACCTAATACCTGACACAGACAAACTCTGAGCACCTAACACCTGACACAGTCAACAAGACACAGATATGATCATGTCTGGCGCCTTAATACACTATATTTCATGGGTCAAACTCTCTCTATGTATCATCTAGCACATGAATGTTGTATTGTAATAAAGGTAGTTGTTACTCACCTTTGTTAGACACCATAAACACTTTATTGTTGACTTTGTCACAGCCTTCCAACAATAACACAAGTTGTTGTTGTTGTTGTTGTTTATAGGGCCACTGACAGTGTACGTCGTATCGAGCCCGGCCATCCAGTGCTAGGAGAGGGAATATCGATCAAAGAGGAAGATTGTCTTAACTAATAACTATGTATCATATGTCTCTGATACTCCCTGAAGCCAGCAGGAAGGAGCAGGTATAAGCCAGTATCTCCTGACGGTCCAGAGGGCGAAACATCTCCCCGTTGAGGAGGACAGGTAGAGTGAAAGTGTGCACCCCAAGTGTGCGCAAGGCTGCACGGAGAGTAGTCCGTGCAGTGATAACGTGGACACCACAGCAGGAAGTGTTCCACCGTCTCAGGCTGTGAGGGACACCACGGGCAGTACGGAGAGTCCGTCATCCGACGGCGATATAGATGAGCCGCCAGTCGCGAGTGCCCGACACGAAGGTGAGTCAATGCAACGTCCACTATTGTTGATTTTATCACACTTTCTTTTTCTTTCTTTCTTTGTTGGGTTTATCATGGCCACTGACAGCATATGCTGTATCGAGCCCAGTTTCCCGATGGTACGAGAGAAAATTGTTGCCAAAGGCTGGGGGATGAGAGACAAGGAACAAAAGTTCCTTTGTAAATAGAGATAGAGACTTGAAGTTTACAATTAGATCTGGTGGATGCCCTTACCAAGCCCCAGCAGAGAGAGACACCCTTGCCAAGCCCCAGCAGAGAGGGACGCCATTGCCAAGCCCCAGCAGGGAGGGACGCCAACACTCCCACCTGATTGAACATTAAAATGGTATAAAATACCGACAGGTTGTTAGGTAAGACACATATGCAACAGTTAGGTATCTTTATTATTACCATTTTATTTATACCATTTTAATGTTCAATCTGTCAGACACTGCAACACAAGGGTATCTTGGTACAGACCTGCAATCAACTTCGACAACTTCCACTAGTGAGAGCGGCTGGATTTGAGAGGGACCTGACCTTTCAACATCTGAGTTCTTACCTCTCCTAGTGGCCTACGTCTCACCTCTTGGTGCTATAAAAAGCTCCATTCTGTCACTTCATCTCCATATTGTTTCATACTATGGAACAATGCTCTTCTCCAGACTGAGGGACTGACCACCTCAAAACTTTAAGGGTGATGGACTGATTACATCGTCTTCAAGTATCTTCTATCAACTTTTCTGTACTTGACTGAAGAAGCCTACTGTGTAGGCGAAACGTTTCATAATAAAGATACCTAACTGTTGCATATGTGTCTTACCACACTCCCACCTGAGTTCAGTAACCGGCTTCCCACCAAAGACTGTTAAAGAATTTCCCGCAAAGCGGAAAAAAATGGAGCTGGCTAAAGTAAGCCGATGAACAGATGCCCCTCCTGTAGAGTGCCCGGCGGGCTAAATAGATGAGGACAAGCGTCCCAGTGAGAATGGGGGAAATTTGTCACTGATACTCAGGTGAGAGACATCCACACCCGACGAAGGCTGATGCAGAAGTCCATCACACCCATCCACCAACGACACAAGTTGTTGTTGATAAATTAGACACATGTGCAACTCCTGGGTATCTTTATTGAGGAAACGTTTCACAACACAGTGGCTTCATCGGTCCATACCAAGGAGAATCTTGAAGAACAGGAGGAGAATGAGGTAATCAGTCCCTCAACCTTGAGTCGATGTGGTCAGTCCATCAATCTTGAATAGAATACGGCATATGGGCGGGGGAAGGGGCTTTAAACCATAGGCAGGGAGGTGCAGCAGAGGTAGGTGATGTACATTTGTTCAATGTGGAAGTAGGTCATGCCCAAGGGTTAGGCAAGCGAAGAATTCCAAGTATTAAGATCCCAAGAAGTTGCAGTGTTGGGACATGATTGTAGATGAATGGTTCAGAGAACTGACATGTTGATAAATTAGACACATGCGCAACTCCTGGGTATCTTTATTGAGGAAACGTTTCACCACACAGTGGCTTCATTAGTCCATACCAAGGAGAATCTTGAAGAACAGGAAGAGATGAGGTAATCAGTCCTCAACCTTGAGTCGATGTGGCCCAGTCCATCAATCTTGAATAGAATACAGCTTTATGGGCGGAGAAGGAGCTTATAAACCATAGGCAGGAGAGGTGCAGCAGAGGTAGGTGGTGTCACATTTGTTCAATGTAGAAGTAGGTCATGCCCAAGGGTTAGGCAAGTGAAGAATTCCCAAGTATTAAGATCCCAAGAAGTTGCAGTGTCTGACAGGATTGTAGATGAATGGTACAGAGAACCAACATGTTGATAAATTAGACACATGTGTGTCATGATTGTGAAGACGATGTAATCAGTCCATCACCCTTGAAGTCGTAGATTTGAGGTTGTCAGTCCCTCAGCCTGGAGAAGTTCAGTTCAATAGACAGGAACTATCTGAAGATCAAGCGAAAGTGCAGAGACTTAAATACTGTCGGAAGGAGAGGTGTTAGAGTAGTAGTAGTAGTGAGAATGTAGCCATGAGAGGTCACGTCCCTCTTAGACCAAACAATTCTCACTTGTAAAAGTTGTCCAAGGTGTTTTCTGTACCAAGATGCCATTGTGTTGCAGTGTCTGATAGGGTGAATATCAAAATGGTATACAATACTGACAGGTTGGTAGGTAAGACACACAGGCAACAGTCAGGAAACTTTATTTCAAAATGTTTCGCCTACACAGTAGGCTTCTTCAGTCGAATACAGAGAGTAGGTGGGAACAGTAGAGATTTGAAGATGATGTAATCAGTCCATCACCCTTGAAGTCGTAGATATGAGGTTGTCAGTCCCTCAGCCTGGAGAAGTTCAGTTCCAGACTATGGAAATGAACTTCTCCAGGTGAGGGACTGACAACCTCAAATTACGACTTCAAGGGTGATGGACTGATTACATGATGTCACATCTCTACTGTTCCTGCCTACTTTCTGTACACGACTGAAGAAGCCTTCTGTGTAGGCGAAACGTTCTGGAATAAAGTTGCCTAAATGTTGCCTATGTGTCTTACCTACAATATAGACAGGGCTTAATACACAAAGATATTCTTAAACACTATTCATCAGTTCTCACCAAAGTAATAAGGAAAGCCAAACAACTATACTACTCAGCAGATTCACTGACACAAGAGGAGATATAAAAAAGACCTGGAAAACACTTTCCCAGATTCTGGGGACCCACAAACTAAAAAAAACAGAATTTTTGTCCTAACTAAACCTAATGAAACACCACTGCATCCCACTGATACAGCTAACAAGATAAATGACTTCTTCTCAACATAGTACATCCACCAATATGGCCGACATGGCAGAATGTGTGGTGGGCTAGCTGCAGGATTTTCAAGGATAGCTCCTGATCAAGGGGCTGACCAGGGCACAACTGGCAGGACGCTGTGTGATGCCTTTTTGAAGATTCCAGAGCAGTGGTGAGGACATCCCAGTGCATCGTTTCAGCGTAAGTCATGGAAGTGTTGTGCAGTTTGTGAGAGTTTGGTGTGGTGAGCGTGGCCAGGTTGGGACCAGGCAGTGTCCCCCCCGCTGCCGAGGAGGGGAGGCTGAGGTGTGGGTGGAGATGAATGAACATTGTTGGTTTTAGAGAGTCACATGCCCATATCGTTCATGATATGCATAGGAAACAAATGAATGTTGTGTTTGTTGTAGGCAGGATGGTGTGAACACCAATGCACAATCAGTGTGCAGGGAAGTGCCCCTCAACCCCACTCCCCGGGCCTTGCCCCGTGTGTAGTAAACAATGACCCTCTGTAATCTTTTGTCTGCCGCCCACGGGATGGGTGTGGGGTGCATGGTAAACTAACTTGAGCCTCAACCATTCACTCCCCCCCGATCACCACCCACCTCCCAGCAGCACAACCACATCAGCGATGGCACTGTAGGGACAGCGCCGTGGAGTTCGACCACAAGGCAGCTGTCAGGTCCACATGAACCAGCTAAATGATCTATATCAAGTTAGACAACAGAGACATTTCCCTGCTCCATGGGATATTACCCCATTCCAAACTACAATTCCTCCATTTCCCACCAAAACTCTTCTTAAATCACAACCAAAGCTTCGTCTTGAAGCTAAACATGATGCCTTAAGCTGTGATGATAACTTAGTCACACAGAACAATCTTTCACAAATTATTTACGTTGATGGTTCTGTTCACCAGTCCACTGGTGCAGCTGGTAGTGCTGTTGTTGTCACACAGAGTGATGGCTCTCATAAAGAAATTAGAGCACGCATCAATAACTGCGCCTCTACCCTTCAAACAGAACTGTTTGCCATACTCCTTGCACTCAAATGTGTCCATGTATCTAAGGTTGACACTTTAATTGTAACTGATTCTCTGTCATCCATAAATTCTCTCAACTCATTAAGTATAAATTTTGGCATGCTTGTGTCAGAAGCCAGACACAGGTATGGTAAGATTGTGGACAGTGGAGTCAGAGTGCACATGCTGTGGATTCCATCTCACATTGGTCTTCAGATGCATGATAGAACTGATAAAATTTGGGTAAGCTGTATGCTTTCAAAGAGGAGTAGATTACAATCTTGGCTTGTCAGGTAGTAGTTTGAGAACAATAATACGAAAAGAACTTCAGCTGAATTTTATGGACTTAAGACTTAGGGAGATTGACACAAGTCCATCTATCATCATTCCATCATGCAGGAGGAGCCAATTTTCTATGGTGCAACCCAAAAAGATAAGCAGGGGCTCTTGGATGTCACTACTGCCCGGCTCCGGTGGGTTACAAGTATCTTTGGCAGGTTAAATCACCACCACCAGATGTAGACCAAACGAAATGTAAACTTTGCCAGATGGACTATTGTCACACCTTGCATCATTATGTACTGGAGTGTGACCAAATTAATAAAATTAGAAACAACTCACTCAGAAATGTTCAAGAAATGGCAAAGTATTTTATCCACAGTGGTATATTACAGACCATTCTGGAGAAATACCCTGACTTTGCTAGCTGTAAATAATGCATTACCATGAACTCACCTATTTGTGGTTGCAGGGGTCGATTCATTGGTGTGTTGTGTGGTGTGTGTTGTGGTTGTGTGTGGGGTGGGGGGGTGGGTGGGTGTGGTGGGGG
>NC_069429.1:24319595-24381375 GCF_026875155.1 Cherax quadricarinatus
TTCCCTCACCCAGTGATATACATGTATTTTTTTTATCATTTATGGTGCATATAGTCAGTTGATGTTCAATTAAGCACCTTTACTAATATCACTGTATACAAGCAAGATATATTTTTTGAAGGTTTATAATTAGTGTGAGAAACTAAATATGGGGTTGGTCGGGGTTTTATGTGTCTTAGTGTTTCCTCATATGTAATCATACATGTTAGATCTGTAAAAGTCTTATGTTAATTATTAAAGGCTTTTTGCGTGTTTTGATTCCTTTTTCAATATATGCAAAACCAAAAATAAAGAACACCATGTTTCAATTTCAAGAGTCATGTAGGTTTCTGATAGTTATTTTATATAACCATAGTACCATTGAGTGTACAATGTATTAGTTTATATGATATTGTTTTTTATATAAATTTTTTATGTAATCATAGTACCATTGAGTGTGCAATGCATTAGTTTATATGAAATTGTTTTTGTATATAAAATTTCATAAACAATATGAATAAGACTGTCAGGTTTTGGTTATATAGTTATTGTGGTTAAGATATGTTCTGGTAGTCCTCTGTTTAGTTATATGTTGTCGTCTTATATAAAGTTTTCGCGTTTTTTGTTTTAAATCATTTATGTATACCATCCATGTATACTGTGTTTTTTAAATAAAATATAAAAAAAAAGTTATGACTAGGGTGGGGTAATGTAATTGTGATAGTGTATATAGACAATGTTAAGGCATTTGTCAGTTGGTATGCAGATACTAACATGGTTTGGAAAAACAACTGTCTTAAAATAACATTATACTTCATGATTTTGTTAATTGGTAGTGTTTTCACATCATGTATATGTATATTGTGGAAAAGTGCATTTAGTTGCTTGCTATGTTAGGGAGAAAGTGGTTGTGCCAATATTGTGTGGTCGGCAGCAAGGGTTTCCTCATCCTGCATATTGCAGGTTTTGAGTGCGTGTAATCAGAGTGTATAGTTTAGTGCTCTCTGGATTGGGATAGATTATGTTGATGTTGTATTGTGTATAAATTTTGATGTAGGGCCATATGTTGGACAACATTTGGACGTTTGTGTACATATTGTGTATTCTGTAAGTTTTTGTATAAATTATAACAATAAATGTAGTTGGGATAGTGCATATAGACAATGCTAAGACTTTTGTTAGTTGGTATGCAAATAATCAAATGGTTGGGCA
Source organism: Cherax quadricarinatus (assembly GCF_026875155.1). Lineage (NCBI taxonomy): Eukaryota > Metazoa > Arthropoda > Malacostraca > Decapoda > Parastacidae > Cherax > Cherax quadricarinatus. The sequence continues at coordinate 24,320,787 of NC_069429.1, forward strand.
ACAACTGTCTTACAAGAACATGATACTTAATGATTTCGTTTATACTGAGTTTTCATATCATGTATCTATATATATTGGGGGAAAAGTGTTTTTTTTAGTTGCAAACTAAGTTAAGGGGAAGGTGGTTGTGCCACTATTGCGTGGCAGCAAGGGTGCCTCATCCTGCACTTTGCAGGTTTTGAGGGAGTGTTATCAGTGTGTATGAGTTTAGTGTTCAGTGGAGTGGTATGGATTGTGTTGATGTTGTAATTTGTGTAAGTTTTGACAATGGTCCATATGTTGGACAACATTTTTATGTTTGTATACATTTTTGTATTCTGTAAGTTTAAAAAAAAAAAAAAAAAAACATTGTCATCCACTAACTCAACAGGAGACAAGGATGGTTGTTGAATCTTTGACATAGCTCTAGTAATTTTTTTTTTATATTTTATTTAAAAGCCACAGATACATAAACCATAAAAAAAAACACAAGCTGACAATTAGCAAATCAAAAAAAAAAAAACCAACGGTGCCAGACAATGTCAGTACACACTCAAAACAAAATACATTTTAACACATTGATATAACAAAATTCTACTGAAAAAACAGACCGACTTCCAAACAAACAGTCGGGTCATTATAAAAATATAGGAATAAGCCTATAAAACAAATGTTGTTATATATACTAAAGCATATACCAAATACGTGTATGTGCCATTTGTTCTAAGAACAAAATGGTTATACAGAAATAATACCCAAAAAACTGTCACTAAAAGAGCTAGATAAATATTACATCCCCAATAGAAAATAAAACTTTTAGTTCCCAGCAAACGGAACGGCAGTAGATGTCAGATATTGGACGAGGTACCTGACACAGGACAGTGTCCAGTGGAAGAAATTTAAGGTCTAAAGTGCTGAGGCGCCTCATGCAGACGGGGTTGATGCAAGCGCCCAGCATATGGTTAGGGCACGGGGGGTGAGGGGGCCTTGTTAAGTCAAAGGTCAAAGAAGGTCAGTGTACTGAACGTGTGGAACGGTAAAGAACCCACAACATATAGGAAAACCTCCTTTTGTGAATACAAGTGGTTACCATCATGTAAATGGCCTGCGGGCAGAGTTTAAGCGTGTGTGTTGATGGAGTGGTTCTTGCGCAGTACGCTAGTGGACGTGTTTTTCATACATAGAACACAATGTAAGTTTGGGTGAGAGATACAGTTAAAAGGCTACCGAATGTAATGTTAGCAGTTCTTTAAAATTTAAAGGGTGGGGTAGCTATAGCGGTTGAAGGAATCCCGCCCTTGGTGAGTCTTAAATTGGAGAGGTGGATATGGAGGTGGTGAGGGAAATGGGAACTGTGTGAGGTGAGGGGTTTTTTTTAAATGGGCATTTACATGCCAGCGGAAAGCCAGCACTAAAGTTAAAATAGAATTTTGAGGAGGCTTTAAAACGTTTTAAAAAAAAAAACACTTGGGGTTTGCCGATCATTTAAACCCGTCAGGGTTGTGATTGGAATTGCGTTATCCGCCAAGGTGATGATGAGGGGCCTTGGGGGTGCGGTGTGCGTTTAGCCTGTCTTATGTAAATCTGCAGGGGATGCCAGGGTTTTATGATGTGGTGTGGCGGGTGGGTGGGGGGGTGATCAATATGTTCGTTTTGCAGGGGCTAAATGCGCCCATCTGGATAGACTTTAAGTAACACAAGGAATTAGAGTTGGGCATTATACAGACCTATGATGTGGGGTTTTCAGATCACCGGGCAATGCTCGCGGACTTGAACTTGGGAAGGAATGATCAGGGTTTAACCAGGTTATTGGAAACTGACCGTTGGCGGCTATTGGAGGGGGAGGGGGATGAGTCAACTTTTCAGGTCTGGTGGAAGAAATCTGGGAACTGCGACGGATCAGGTGGAATCGTTTGTTGATGGGTGAAATGCGTGCCAAACCCTGAACTAGCGAGTTATTATAAGAAGCGGGATAAGAGGATGGTGAGGTGAGGTATGATGCTGCAAAAACAATCTGGAGGGGCAGCTAAATGAAACTATAGTGGGGGGCGGGGAGTAGTAGTCGTTATGACGACATTGAACCATCTTCGTAGTCGACTTGCAGAAAAGCACAATGAACGTTTCAATGCGGTTTAGAGTCAGAGCATATGGAAGAGGTGCTATGGGGTGAACAAACCTTTGGTGGTTGTGTCTTGCGCAAAGTTAGGGTCAGGTCAACAGGCGACGTCCCTCTTGCAATTGGGAAGTATGGCACTTGTTTGGGTGGTATCTGCCGGGTCAAGTACTTCCACCACGGACAGCATGAGTTTTTTTTTTTATTTTTTTTATTTTTTAATGCTGAACTAATTTTTATGGGGAAAAGCTACGGAGGGGAGTAGGGGGGGGGTCCCATGCGGTTGGTCTGGTGAGGAGGGAATTCAGAAAAGTTATAAGTGACAGGGATAGAACAGTACTAGAAGTTAGAATTCGAGTGAGGAGTTAGAGGAGGCGTTTTTTAGTATGAGAAAAGGAAAGGCACCAGTATAGATGGCATTTTCGAATGGATTTTTTATAGGCGCATTGGGGCAGTATTATAAGCATTGTTTGGTTGATGAATTAAATTGCATGCTCACGGAGGGGAGGTTTAGGTATGTCACCAAATAAACGGGTGTAGTTGTGTTGGTGCCTCAAAAAAGGGAGGGGGGAGTGTGACTGAGTGCATATAGAGCAAATCTCTTATGTGCTCGGACTATAAAATCTTTGAAAAGTTTTAGGAAACAGAATGTAGGAAGGTTAGGGGTCGTTATTCCCGAACAGAACAGCTAGGCATACCAGTTAGGAGCCTGAGGATGGACATGTACGTATTAGGGATTTTTTTGGAGGAATAGTCAAGGGGGGGGTGTCCTCGGGCTTGACTGGCAAAATTCTAATGACTGTGTTGATGGGATTTTGGAGAGCTTATTTATATTGAATGCATGTTTTTTTGGGAGAGGGGATAGTAAGATGGGTTGATACCAGTATGTCACGGCTATGGTACGCGAAACAGGTAAAACGGTAAATGGGGCACAGCCAGTCCGTATGGAAAGGGGTTTGAGGGCAAGGGTGCCCCATCGTGCCCAGCTGCTTTTTGCTTGTAGTAAAACCCCTTTTATTACTGGTGGATGGTGGTTTTGAGGGCGTGGAACGCTGAGCAGTGACCAGCAGCGCGTGTGGACGGGTATGTAGATGATCCACAATTTTGTAAAGCGTAGGAGGATTTGCAGATCGTGGGATGGAATTGTTGATTTTTTTTGGCAGCTGGCATGTGCATCAATAAGCAAAAATCGAAATTATTGGAGGTGGGTACAAGGATGTGGGAGTCTGGGCGACAGTATGGGTGGTCAGTCGTGATGCAACTTTGAATATTGGTATCGTGTACATGGCAGATGAGAGGGAGAGGCCGAAGGGTAACTCTGAATTGGTGGTTAACAAGGCTTTAGATCGACATCGGGGTAAAGAGCTGGGGATGTCTCGTTGCAACAGAGGACAGTAGTGGGTTAATACCCTGATAATAGTAAAGTATGGGGTGTGGCTGTGGAGTACCCTTTAAAGATTGGATATTCAGGAACTGCAGCGAAGGTCTTACAGTTATGTTTGGGGTTTCGGGATAGCTTGGTTTAAGTCGGGAAGTTTGTCATGACGCCATGTTCGTCGTGGGGGTTTAGGCCTCTTGTGCTTTGGGGGCCACGTGAAGGGCCCTCAATTTAAAGCAGCGTTCCACAGGGCGGGCGGTGAGAAAGGCATCCGGTGGTTCGGGTAATGATTGAAATACGTAAATGTTGATCGGGCAGGGGATTAAACAGTGTAGGACATGCTGCGTTTGTTGTTAAAGTTGATAAATGCGCACGGATCCAGGTGGGGCAAAATGGTTCCCAGCATATGTTGTCGAGGGGAAGATGTACAGGGATAGTCTGTTTTTTTATTTCCGCTGTATAATTGGGGGGACATATGGAAGGATTTAGAAAACTTAAGTAGGCAACCAATGGTTCCGTGTTATGTGTACCAGATTTGTCATGGTGATTTTAGCATCAAAACGGTCTTTACATAGATGGGTTTTGATAAAGGGAGGCGGATTGCATACGTTGCGGGTCTCGAAAAACCAGCTATTTTCATGCAGTCTATCTTTGTTTGTGATACCTTGGACAAAGTTTCGTTCGTGGTTGGGCGGGTTTTGATTTTTTCTTAGTGGTGAAGTATTTCAACCTATACGGGGGCCTAAACATTGGGACGTTAGCGAGTATTAAGCGAGGGTTACGAATAGCAATAATGTACGTTTGGCTGAATTCCTCTATATCTCGTGGGGTATGCTGGAAAACCGGGGGATCAGTAAGGATCAGGCAAATTGCGGCAGGTTATCTACTACAGGAACGTATTGCGAAATAAACTCATATTTGGGTAGAAGTTGGGATAAATATTTTCCCTCCAAAGTATCGAAGTCTTACTGTTAAAATGGTTGCTGCAAACTGCTAGAGGGGTTAAGGGCAACGGGGGGCCTGGACTCCCCCGTGGTAGCACCAAACGGTGATGTTAAGAAACATCAGGGTAGAGGGGGCCGTTTTTCATGGGAGTGACGTGTATGTATTAAGAAAGGTTCCGTGCGTCTGTGTGTGTATGGTGTGGCGTTGTGTGGCACTGAGATCTTGGATTAATCATAAAATGTCAAGCATTTTGATAATACAGATAAAAGCAATATTTCAGTATATGGTCCACCTCAAACAAGACTGAAGTGGTTCCCTACCTATAAGCCGGGGTTTTGTGAAGTATGTTTTGGTCTTTCCTGAATTCCCCGTTAGTTTAATCTTTAGGTCTTTTGTAAGCGGATGTCACGTCTGAGATGTCACCACTAAAAGTACAACGTTATAACTGGCCTTTAAGGGGAATTGTTTCAAAGCAGTACCTTTGATGATGGTTTGTAAACTATTTGATGAAGGCAAAAGTGTCATTTGCCTGAGATTGTTTTTGTATATGTAGTACGGTCAACCGCTGTGAGGGGGTGGTTGGACATCGCTGTGAGGGGGGGGTTGGTCACGCTGTGGAGGGGGGGGGGTTTGGTTCACCGCTGTGAGGGGGGGTTTTGGTCCAGACCGCTGTGAGGGGGGTTGGTCACCGCTGTGAGGGGTGGTCACCGGCAGTGAGGGGGGGTGGTCAAAGCTGAGAGGGGGGGTTGGCCACGTGAGAGGGGGTGGTTGTCACCGCTGTGAGGGGGGGATGGGCAACCGGCTGTGAGTGGGGGTTGTCCACCGCAGAGAGGGGGGTTGGGTCACCGTTGTGAGGGGGGGATGGTCACCCCATCGCGCTGTGATGGTGGAGGGGTTGGTCAACCCCGGCGTGTGCTGTGAGGTGGGGGATTGGTCACCGCTGTGAGGGTTGTTGGTCACCGCTGAGAGGGGGGATGTCACCGCTGTGGAGGTGGGGTAGGTACAACCGCTGTGAGGGGGGTTTGGTCACCGCTGTGAGGGGGGGTTGGTCCACCGCTGTGAGGGGGGGGTTGGTCACCGCTGTGAGGGGGGGTTGGTCACCGCTGTGTGGGGGGGTTTGGTCACCGCTTTTGTGAGGGGGGGTTGGTCACCGCTGTGGATGGGGGGTTTGGACACGCGCTGTGAGGGGGGTTGGCACGCTGAGAGGTGAGGTTTGTCAACCTGCGTGAGGGGGGGGTATGGTCACCGCTGTGTGAGGGGGGGGTTTGGTCAACCGCTGTGAGGGGTGGGTTGGTCCACCGCTGTGAGGTGGGTTGGTCACCACTGTGTGAGTGGTAGGTTCACCGCATGTGGGGGGGGTTTGTGGTTCCACCGCTGTGAGGGGGGGTTGGTCACACAACAACGCTGTGAGGGGGGGTTGGTCACCGCTGTGAGGGTGGGTTGGTCACCGCTGTGAGGGGGGGTTGGTCACGCGCTGTGAGGGGGAGGAGGTCACCGCTGTGAGGGGGGGGGTTGGTCACACGCTGTGAGGGGGGGTAGAGATGTATTATGTCCTATATTGTAATCTATGGAACATTCAAGTTCCTTGGACAGCAGCGTTTTTGTGGGATGATTGTTCCCTCACCCCATTGATAACACATGATATTATTTTTTATCATTTATGTTGCATATTATAATAAAAAAAAATAAAAAAAGTTAAGCTTGACGGGGTGTATCAGGAGATAAGATGTTTTCTAAAGGTAGTTTTGAAAGTGATGAATTAGTCTGCAGTTCAAGAGTTATCCATGTAGGGTTCCAGATTTTAGGCCTTTGAGCATACATTGAAAATTTTTAAAGGTTTGTCGGACACGGGAATGTCGTAGAGATGTTTGTGACTAGTGTGTTTATTCCTTGGGTTCCTATCACACTATCATAAAGTATTGTAAGTCCAAGTTAATATTGGTGAAATTTAAGGTCCTGTAGATGTAGATTGCACAGTCGTAATGTTCTGACAGGGAGTAAGTTCAGATCAATGAAGAGTGCGGGGTTGTGTTGCCAGGGATGGGGTTAGTGAATATTCTTACTGGCAGCTTTTTGTTGAGTTATTGTTGGCTTTAGGTGTGGTAGCTGCAGTTGAACTCCCCAAGCACAGATAGCTATAGGTGAGGTATTGGATAAATTGGTGAATGGTACAGTGGAGAAGGCAGTTTGCAGCACGTAAGTATCATATCTTGAGAGGATCCCAACAGTTGGGATACTTTTTTTGTTATATTTGGATGGGTGCTGGAAAATTCAGGTTGTAGTTGAGGTATAGGCCTAGGAAATTTTGCCCTCATTATGTCTGGCAATTAGAGTGTTGTCGATCTTAATGTAAAGTTGCTCAAACACCTGCTCTGCTACCAAACATAATTAGCAGGTTTTGTTCAGTGTTAAGTGTAAGTTTTTATTGTCTGTCATCCAAGTCGATATTTTGATCATACTACCTCGTTAACAATGAGGTTTGAGGTGGCAAGATTTGGGTGGGAAGATGACATAAGATCGTGTCCGTCAGCAAAAGAGAATGGGTTTCACGTGATGGATACTTTGGAAGTCATTGATGTAAATGAGGAAGAGCAGGGGTCCAAGGACACTTCCCTGCAGAACTCCAGTATCAAATGGCCGTGTGTGATGAGGTTTGTCTTAATGCTGACATACTGAGATACCAATATTCAGGTAGGATTTTGAAATATATGCAAGTGCTATGGCCTCTTGAAACCGACAAAGGTCCAGTTTGTGGAGTAGAAATGTGCCGTAAGTCTAAACCGAGCCAAAAAGCTTTCTTTCTTAGTCAATAAAAATTCCTAGTGGATATTCCCTTATTTTACAATGCTGTGTAAAGCAGATATATCATTTAATGAATTGCATAAATTAGTGCTTTTAATTATTCCTGAAATCCAAATTGCAGGGGTTGAGTATGTTTTTGTGCCATTATAACGAATATAGTCTCCTGTGCAAGGAGTTATCTCGAATATTTTGGATATCAACTGGTAATTTTGATATTGGCCTAGTAGTTCTTTACACCTGTGGGGTCACTACACCCTTTATGTACTGTTGTAACCAATGCTGTACTGAGTAGTGTCTGAAAGTGCTAAGTTTCTAGTGACTCGTTTAAAAAGTAATTAATAGCCTGCAAAGGACATGGGCTGCTCGCTTGAACAAAATGGTGGGACGTGGGACAATCCCCGAGTTTATTTTTAAGTGACTTTATAATCTCAGTTACTTCCTGGCTTCATTATGGTACAAGATAGAAGGAATATTGGAAATCCACATCTAGTTAGTCCCCCAGCACAGCTTGATATTACGTGGATTTACTGTCGAGATTAGATCCTATGGTTGAGAAGTTAGTTTAATGTGTTTATTCTCACCCCCCATACCCATTTCCCTGTGGGCGGTAGTCAAAAGATTATAGAGGTACAAAATTGGTTTCGGGACTGGACTTCCAAGTTTTTATAGCTTAGCACGTTATGTAGGTAATGAACTAGATCTGTCACAATCGTGACAGTACGAAAGATAATGAACCCAGTAGAGCTGGTCACACTCAAGGCTAATTACAATGGTAAGAACTAGATTTGGTTATAATTAAAGAAGAACTGACAAAGTAATGAGCTTCAGGTAGAGCTTGACACAATCTTGAACATATGATTACAATCATGACAATTTACAGAGTAATGATCAGTTAACAAACATAGTAAGGGAATTCATTCCATGCCAACAGACTTGCTAGGTGCCTGTCCTCCTCGGCAGGCCAGCCAACAGCCATTGCAAAACAGAAGCAAGTTGCAAACCGGGATCTGTTTTTTCAAAAGTTAGTTGTTAGTTTAATATGTTTATATCCATGCACGCCCATACCATCCTGTGGGCGGAAGTCAAAAATTACAAGAGGTGCATAATTGGACCAGGGACTGTACTCCAAAGTTTTGATAGCTGAGCTAGTTACATGAGGTAATGAACTCACAATTAAACAAAGGTAATGAACTCCATTTACAAAAGGTAATGAACTCCATGTAGGTCTGGTCACAATCATGGACAAGTTACAAGGTATTTACAGATTACAGAGGTACGATAATGGGACCAGGGACTGGGCCCCCAAAGTTTTGAATAGCTGAAACCAGGTACAAAGGTAATGAGCTCACAAGTTACAAAGGTAAAGAATTCTGTAAGGAAAGGTTACTTACGTTTATACAAACATGGCTACAATCATGAACAAATTATAGTGTAAATAAAGCAATTCACACTTCCACACCCGTCACAACTGTAATAAGTTTATTGTTGCAAATATTGATTGTTGACACACACACACAACACACACACACACACACACACACCACATACACACACACACACACACACAACACCACACACACACACACACACACCGAGCGAGAGAGATAGGGAGAGAAGAGAGAGATGAGAGGGACCAAGGCGCTATGTGTACCCCTAACCAACAAATTTCAATACAATCAATCGAAACAGGGAGATTGCCTGAGGCATGGAAGAACAGCAAATGTAGTCCCCAATCTTTAAAAAAAGTAGACAACATGAAGCATTTTTTTTTTTTTTTTTTTTTTTAAAAACTACCAGAAGCCAGGTCACTGACATGTAATAGTATGCAAAATCATGGAGAAGATTATCAGGAGAAGAGTGTGGAACACCTAGAAAGGTATTATCCTCATCCAACCAGCACAACATGGTTTCGGACGGGAAATCCTGTTGTCAACAAACCTACTGAGTTTCTATGACATGGTGACAGCATAAGAACAAGAGAGAAGGGTGGGTGGATTGCATTTTTCTTGGGACTGTGCCAAGAAGGCGTTTGACACAGTTTCTACACAAGAGAATGTGCAAAAACTGGAGACCCAAGCAGGGATTACAGGGAAGGGCACTTCAATGGATCAGGAATACTTGACAGAAGACAGCATCGAGTCAATGGTACGTGGCGAGGTGTCAGAGTGGGCACCTGTGAACCCAGCGGGTCCCGCAGGGGTCAGTCCTATACCATGTGCCTTTCTTGGTAATTGTGAACGACAATGACGGAAGGAAAAGACCTGATGTTTCCCATTTTGCAGATGACGTGAAGTTGATGAGAAGAATTCACTACGATCGCAGACCAGGCAGACTACAAAGGATCTGGACAGGCTGCAGACCAGGTCCCTGCAATTGGCTCCTGAGTTCAATCCACCAAGCGCAAAGGTATGAAGATTGGGAAGGGCAAAGAAGCCGCAAGACGGGTTAAACAGTCTAGGGGGACCGAGAACTACAAACCTCACACAAGGAAAGAAAAGATCTTGGGGTGATATAACACCAGGCACATCTCCGAAGCGCACATCAACCAAATAACTGCTGCAGCAATATGGGCGCCTAGCAAACCTCAAGAACAGCATTCCGACATCTTAATACGGAATCATTCAGGACCCCCCTGTAACACCGAGTATGTTAGCCCGATATGGAGTATGCGGCACCAGTTTGGAACCCACACCTAGCCAAGCACGTGAAGAAACTAGAGAAAGTGCAAAGGTTTGCAACAAGACTAGTCCCAGAGCTAAGAGGTATGTCCTACGAGGAGAGGTTAAGGGAAATCAACCTGACGACACTGGAGGACAGGAAGATAGGGGGGACATGATAACGACATACAAAATACTGAGAGGAATTGACAAGGTGGACAAAAACAGGATGTTCCAGAGATTGGACACAGTAACAAGGGGACACAGTTTGAAGCTGAAGACACAGATGAATCACAGGGATGTTAGGAAGTATTTCTTCAGCCACAGAGTAGTCAGTAAGTGGAATAGTTTTGGGAAGCGATGTATGGAGGCAGGATCCATACATAGCTTTAAGCAGAGGTATGATAAAGCTCACGGCTCAGGGAGAGTGACCTATAGCGATCAGTGAAGAGGCGGGGCCAGGAGCTCGGACTCGACCCCCGCAACCTCAACTAGGTGAGTACAACTAGGTGAGTAACACACACACACACACACACACACACACACACACACACCCTCACACACACCCAACACACACACACCCCCACACATGAAAGTTAAGACCCAGTTTTGAATAAAAGAAATTTTTAGGAATTATTTTTTCCATCATAGAGTAGTCAACCCGGGGGAATAGCCTAGAAAGTGAATTTTGGAGGGGGGAACCATACAAATTTTTAAAGGCGGGGTAAATAAAGCCGGGAGAATTGAGAGAGAGGACCTAGTAGCAATCATGAAGAGGGGGGGCCAGAGCAGGGGAAACAAACCCCTGAAACCCACAAATGGGTTTAGCACACACACACACAAAACAACAAATGGGTGAGTACACACACCACACACACACACACACACACAAAACACACACAACACCACACAAACCACACAAAAACAACACAAACACACACACATACCACACACACACACATTTATTTTAAAATATCTTTAAAGAAACCCCATCCCCAAATCCTGTGGGCGGTATCAAAAATTACAAAGTACAAAAAGGGCCCCAGTGCCTGGCCCCCAAAAAAAAGGTTATGATAGCTGAACAAAGTTAAAAAGGGAAATTTAAACCCCCGGGTAAAATCGGGTCAAAATCAGGGGAAAAATTTCAGATTATGAATCACCCTTTCATTTCCTATAAAAAAAATTGGTTACATTCATGAAAAAATTTTACAAAGTAATGAACCACTGATACCCAAAACCTGTCACAATTTAATGTTTTTAAAATACAAATTTTAAAAAAGGGGTTAAAAACCCCCAAAATAGCGGCGCCAAAACACATCCAAAAACACCGGGGGCGCACGAAACAAACATGTCACATGAGCTTACAAATATATACATACACAAAAGGGACGCACACCCACACACAAAACACACACACACACCCCCCACCCACACACACACACACCAACACCCACACACACACAACCCTCACACACACACCCCCCCCACACACACACACCCCCACACACACACACACCCCACACACCACACAAAACCCCCCACACACACACACACACACACACCATGGTAATGCTTTAATTTACAGCAAGAAAAGTCAGGGTATTTCTCCAGAATGGTCTGAAATTTTCCACTGTGGATAAAAATTTTGCCATTTCTTAAAACCTTTTCTGAGTGATTATTTCAAAAAAATTCCTTTAATTTTGATCCCACCCCCAGTACATAATGCGCAAGGTGTGACAAATCCATCTGGAAAAGTTTTACTTTTCTTTTGGTCCCCTCGGTGGTGGTGATTTAACCTCCCAAAAGAAACTTGTAACCCACCGAGCCGGGCGGTAGTGACACCCAGGAGCCCTGCTTACCTTTTTGGGAAATGCACCATAGACATGGGGCCCTCCTGCATGAGGAATGATGATAGATGGACTGACTTTTTGGTCAATCTCCCAAAAGCTTAAGCCCATAAAGTTCATTTGAAGTTTTTTTCCCGTTTTAAATTTTTTCCAAACTACTACCTGAAAAGGGGCCAAGTTTTGAAATCTACTCCCTCTTTAAAAGCAAACAGCTTACCAATTTTATCATTCTATCATGCAACGAAACCAATTTGAGAGGAATCCCCAGTTTTTGCACCTGAACCACGTCCAAAATCAAAAACCAAAAACCAATGTCGGGGGGTTCTGAAAAACAACAGCCACCACAATTTAACTTAATGACTAAAAGCTTTTAAATGGATGCAGAGAACATTACAATTAAAGTGTAAACCCTTTAGATAAAAGGACACTTTTGAGTAAAGGAGTATCCCAAACCCTTCGTTTAAAGGGGAAAGAGGCCCAGTTATTGTTTGCTTTGGTTTCCAATTTCTTTAGAGAGCCATCACCCCTGTTTGACAACAGACACTCCCCAGACCCCCCAAATGGACGGGTTTAAACAGAACCATCAACGTAAAAAATTTTGTAAAAGATTTTTCTGTGTGACTAATTTTAATCAGTACATTTAAAGGAAAACATTTTAAAGCTTCAAGACAAAAGTTTTGGTTTTGTGATTTAAAAAGATTTTGGTAAAAATTTGAGGAATTGAAAGGGGGGAATGGGGAAAATACCCCAAAGGAGGGGGGAAAATTTCTCTTTTGTCAAACTTGATATAGACCCAATTTACTGGTTCTGCAGACCGACAGCTCCCCTTGTGGTAAACCCTCCAGGGCGCTGCCCCTACATGCCATCCCCTGATGTGGTTGTGCTGCGGGGAGGGGGGTGGGTGAGTCGGGTGGAGTTAAATGGTTGAGGCCAATTTAAATTAACCCCACCCCACCCCCAACCCGTGGGGGGCGGGCCAAAAATTGTTAGGTAAGCCCACTTTGAAACTTTTAGACAACTTTTTTTCCCAAAACTTTTTCGCCTACACAGTAGGCTTTTTCCCGCCCGAATACAAATTAGGCGGGAACAGAAAGAGATTGAAACGATGTAACAGCCCCATCACCCTTAAATTTCCTTAGAATTTGAGGTTGCATTTCCCCCCCCCCGGAAAAATTTCCCATTGCATATTGTCTTACCAAAAACCCGCCCGGTATTGTATCCCTTTTTGGATGTTCATCTTTCAGAAAACTCAACACGTGGCACTTTTTACAAAGAAACCCCCTTGGAAAAAAGCTTTTAAAGGGGGGGGGGGAAAGGGGTTTGGGGATCGAGGGGGACATGCCCCTCTAGTTGCCTCCACTATTTAACCACAAATACACCCGGGCACCTCTCCTTCCGACGTTTTTTAACCCTCCTTCCGCACTGCCCGTTTTATTTTCAAAATTTCCCCTGAAAAGGAACTGAACTTCTCCAGCCGAGGGACTGACAACCCCAAATTCAAACCGATTTTAAAGGGTAAATGGACTGATACAATCGCCCTTCACCATCCAACTTTTTCCGCCCCCTTTCTTATTCGACTGAAAAGGGCCAACTTGTAGGCGAAACTTTTTGGGAATAAAGTTGTCTAACTGTTGCATATGTGTCTTACCTAACAACCTGTCGGTATTGATACCATTTTGATGTTCATCTTGTCAGACACTGCAACACGTGCATCTTGGTACAGAAAACACCTTGGACAAGCTTTTCAAGTGAGAAGGGTTGGATCTGAGAGGGACATGACCTCTCAGTTGCCTCTCACTACTACCACTACTACTACCCTGCACCTCTCCTTCCGACAGTAATTTAAGTCTCCGCACTGTCGCTTGATCTTCAGATAGTTCCTGACTATGGAACTGAACTTCTCCAGGCCGAGGGACTGACAACCTCAAATTCTACGACTTTAAGGGTGATGGACTGATTACATCGTCTTCACATCTCTACTGTTCCTGCCTACTTTCTGTATTCGACTGAAGAAGCCTACTGTGTAGGCGAAACGTTTCGGAATAAAGTTGTCTAACTGTTGCATAGTGTTTTAAACCTAACAACCTGTCGGTATTGTATACCATTTTGATGTTCATCTTGTCAGACACTGCAACACGTGGCATCTTGGTACAGAAAACACCTTGGACAAGCTTTTCAAGTGAGAAGGGTTGGATCTGAGAGGGACATGACCTCTCAGTTGCCTCTCACTACTACCACTACTACTACCCTGCACCTCTCCTTCCGACAGTATTTAAGTCTCCGCACTGTCGCTTGATCTTCAGATAGTTCCTGACTATGGAACTGAACTTCTCCAGGCCGAGGGACTGACAACCTCAAATTCTACGACTTTAAGGGTGATGGACTGATTACATCGTCTTCACATCTCTACTGTTCCTGCCTACTTTCTGTATTCGACTGAAGAAGCCTACTGTGTAGGCGAAACGTTTCGGAATAAAGTTTTTCTAACTGTTTGCATATGTGTCTTACCTAACAACCTGTCGGTATTGTATACCATTTTGATGTTCATCTTGTCAGAACACTGCAACACGTGGCATCTTGGTACAGAAAACACCTTGGACAAGCTTTTCAAGTGAGAAGGGTTGGATCTGAGGGGGACATACCTCTCAGTTGCCTCTCACTACTACCACTACTACTAACCCTGCACCTCTCCTTCCGACAGTATTTAAGTCCCCGCACTGTCGCTTGATCTTCAGATAGTTCCTGACTATGGAACTGAACTTCTCCAGGCCGAGGGACTGACAACCTCAAATTCTACGACTTTAAGGGTGATGGACTGATTACATCGTCTTCACATCTCTACTGTTCCTGCCTACTTTCTGTATTCGACTGAAGAAGCCTACTGTGTAGGCGAAACGTTTCGGAATAAAGTTGTCTAACTGTTGCATATGTGTCTTACCTAACAACCTGTCGGTATTGTATACCATTTTGATGTTCAGACAAAAGATTACAGAGGGTCATTGTTTACTACACACGGGGCAAGGCCCGGGGAGTGGGGTTGAGGGGCACTTCCCTGCACACTGATTGTGCATTGTTGTTCACACCATCCTGCCTACAACAAACACAACATTCATTTGTTTCCTATGCATATCATGAACGATATGGGCATGTGACTCTCTAAAACCAACAATGTTCACTTCATCTCCACCCACACACTCAGCCTCCTCCCCCTGGCAGCATGGGGGGACACTGCCTGGTCCCAACCTGGCCACTCTCACCACACCAAACTCTCACAAACTGCACAACACTTCCATGACTTACGCTGAAACGATGCACTGGGATGTCCTCTCACTGCTCTGGAATCTTCACAAGGCATTCACACAGCGTCCTGCTCAGTTGTGCCCTGGTCAGCCCCTTGGATCAGGAGCTATCCTTGAAAATCCTGCAGCTAGCCCACCACACATTCTGTCATGTCGGCCATATTGGTGGATGTGCTATGGTTGAGAAGAAGTCATTTATCTTGTTAGCTGTATCAGAGGGATGCAGTGGTGTTTCATTAAGTTTAGTTAGGACAATATTCTTGTTTTTTTTTGAGTTTGTGGGTCCCCAGAATCTGGGAAAGTGTTTTCCAGGTCTTTTTTATATCTCCTCTTGTGTCAGTGAATCTGCTGGAGTAGTAGAGTTGTTTGGCTTTCTTTATTACTTGGTGAGAACTGATAAATTTAGTGTTTTAAGAATATCTTTGTGATTAAGCCCTGTCTATATTGGTAGGTAAGACACAAGGCAACATTTAGGCAACTTTATTCCGGAACGTTTCACCTACACAGAAGGCTTCTTCAGTCGTTTTACAGAAAGTAGGCAGGAACAGTAGAGATGTGACATCATGTAATCAGTCCATCACTCTTGAAGTCGTAGATTTGAGGTTGTCCCGTCCCTCCCGCCTGGAGAAGTTCAGTTCCATAGTCTGGAACTTTAACTTCTCCAGCTGAGGGACTGACAACCTCATATCTTTCGACTTCAAGGGTGATGGACTGATTTACATTTATCTTCAAATCTCTACTGTTCCCACCTACTCTCTGTATTCGACTGAAGAAGCCTACTGTGTAGGCGAAACATTTTGAAATAAAGTTTCCTGACTGTTGCCTATGTGTCTTACCTACCAACCTGTCAGTATTGTATACCATTTTGATATTCACCCTATCAGACACTGCAACACAATGGCATCTTGGTACAGAAAACACCTTGGACAACTTTTACAAGTGAGAATTGTTTGGTCTAAGAGGGACGTGACCTCTCAGTGGCTACATTCTCACTACTACTACTACTCTACACCTCTCCTTCCGACAGTATTTAAGTCTCTGCACTTTCGCTTGATCTTCAGATAGTTCCTGTCTATTGAACTGAACTTCTCCAGGTTGAGGGACTGACAACCTCAAATCTACGACTTCAAGGGTGATGGACTGATTACATCGTCTTCACAATCATGACACACATGTGTCTAATTTATCAACATGTTGGTTCTCTGTACCATTCATCTACAATCCTGTCAGACACTGCAACTTCTTGGGATCTTAATACTTGGGAATTCTTCGCTTGCCTAACCCTTCGGCACGACCTACTTCTACATTGAACAAATGTGACACCACCTACCTCTGCTGCACCTCTCCTGCCTATGGTTTATAAGCTCCTTCTCCGCCCATATGCTGTATTCTATTCAAGATTGATGGACTGACCACATCGACTCAAGGTTGAGGGACTGATTACCTCATTCTCTTCCTGTTCTTCAAGATTCTCCTTGGTATGGACTGATGAAGCCACTGTGTGGTGAAACGTTTCCTCAATAAAGATACCCAGGAGTTGCACATGTGTCTAATTTATCAACATGTCAGTTCTCTGAACCATTCATCTACAATCATGTCAGACACTGCAACTTCTTGGGATCTTAATACTTGGGAATTCTTCACTTGCCTAACCCTTGGGCATGACCTACTTCCACATTGAACAAATGTGACATCACCTACCTCTGCTGCACCTCTCCTGCCTATGGTTTATAAGCTCCTTCTCCGCCCATATGCCGTATTCTATTCAAGATTGATGGACTGACCACATCGACTCAAGGTTGACGGACTGATTACCTCATTCTCCTCCTGTTCTTCAAGATTCTCCTTGGTATGGACCGATGAAGCCACTGTGTTGTAAAACATTTCCTCAATAAAGATACCCAGGAGTTGCACATGTGTCTAATTTATCAACAACAACTTGTGTCGTTGGTGGATGGGTGTGATGGACTTCTGCATCAGCCTTCGTCGGGTGTGGATGTCTCTCTCTCACCTGAGTATCAGTGACAAATTTCCCCCATTCTCACTGGGACGCTTGTCCTCATCTATTGTGCCCGCCGGGCACTCTACAGGAGGGGCATCTGTTCATCGGCTTACTTTAGCCAGCTCCATTTTTTTCTGCTTTGCGGGAAATTCTTTAACAGTCTTTGGTGGGAAGCCGGTTACTGAACTCAGGTGGGAGTGTTGGCGTCCCTCTCTGCTGGGGCTTGGCAAGGGCGTCCCTCTCTGCTGGGGCTTGGCAAGGGCGTCTCTCTCTGCTGGGGCTTGGTAAGGGCATCCACCAGATCTAATTGTAAACTTCAAGTCTCTATCTCTATTTACAAAGGAACTTTTGTTCCTTGTCTCTCATCGCCCAGCCTTTGGCAACAATTTCTCTCGTCCCAAACAGGAAACTGGGCTCGATACAGCATATGCTGTCAGTGGCCATGATAAACCCAACAAAGAAAGAAAGAAAAAGAAAGTGTGATAAAATCAACATTAGTGGACGTTGCATTGACTCACCTTCGAGTCGGGCACTCGCGACTGGCGGCTCATCTATATCGCCTTCGGATGATGGATTCTTCGTGCTGCCTGTGGTGTCCCTCACAGCCTGAGACGGTGGAACACTTCCTGCTGTGGTGCCCACGTTATCACTGCATGGACTACTCTCCATGCAGCCTTGCGCACACTTGGGGTGCACACTTTCACTCTACCTGTCCTCCTCAACAGGGAGAGGTTTCGCCCTCTGGACCATCAGGAGATATTGGTCTCTACCTGCTCCTTCCTGCTGGCTTCAGGGAGTATCAGAGACATATGATACATAGTTATTAGTTAAGACAATCTTCCTCTTTGGTCGATATTCCCTCTCCTAGCACTGGATGGCCAGGCTCGATACGACGTACACTGTCAGTGGCCCTATAAACAACAACAACAACAACTTGTGTTACTGGTGGAAGGCTGTGACAAAGTCAACAATAAAGTGTTTATGGTCTCTAACAAAGGTGAGTAACAACTACCTTTATTACAATACAACATTCATGTGCTAGATGATACATAGAGAGAGTTTGACCCATGAAATATAGTGTATTAAGGCGCCAGACATGATCATATCTGTGTCTTGTTGACTGTGTCAGGTATTAGGTGCTCAGGTGTTGAATGAATCAGGTGTAAGGTGCTCAGGTGCTCAGGTATTGACTGTGTCAGGTGTTAGGTGGGTAAGACACATATGCAACAGTTAGGTATCTTTATTTCGAAACGTTTTGCCTACACTGTAGGCTTCTTCAGTCGAGTACAGAAAAGTTGATAGAAGCAGAAGATCCTTGAAGACGATGTAATCAGTCCATCACCCTTAAAGTTTTGAGGTGGTCAGTCCCTCAGTCTGGAGCAATATGGAGTTGAAGTGACAGGATGGAACCAGGAGGTGAGATGTAGGCCACTAGTAGAGTTAAGAATGTTGTCGTTGGAAGGTCAGGTCCCTCTCAAATCCAGCCATTCTCACTAGTAGAAGTTGACAAAGTTGATTTCAGGTCTGTACCAAGATACCCTTGTATTGCAGTGTCTGACAGAGTGAACATTAAAATGGTATAAAATACCGACAGGTTGTTAGGTAAGACACATATGCAAGAGAAGCCTTCTGTGTAGGCGAAACGTTTCGAAATAAAGATACCTAACTGTTGCATATGTGTCTTACCTAACAACCTGTCGGTATTTTATACCATTTTAATGTTCACTCAGGTGTTAGGTGGTCGGGCAGCACAGGTGTTAGGTGGTGAGGCAGCAGCAGCAGGTGTTAGGTGGTGGCAGCAGGTGTTAGGTGGTGAGGCAGCAGCAGCAGGTGTTAGGTGGTGAGGCAGCCAGATGTTTGGTGGTTTAAGCAGCAGCAGGTGTTAGGTAGTGAGGCCCGCAGCAGCAGGGGTTTTGGTGTGAGACAGCAGCAGGTGTTAGGTGGTGAGGTAGCAGCAGCAGGTGTTAGGTGGTGAGGCAGCAGCAGCAGGTGTTAGGTGGTGAGGCAGCAGCAGCAGGTGTTAGGTGGTGAGACAGTCAGCAACAGGTGGTTTAGGTGGTAGGCAGCAGCACAACAGGTGTTAGTGGAGAGGGCAAGCAGCAGCTAGTGGTTAGGTGGTGAGGCAGCACAGCGCAGGTGTTAGGTGTGAGCAGCAGCACAGCAGGTGTGAGGCAGCAGCAACAGTGTTAGGTGTGAGGCAGCAGCAGCAAGTGTTTAGGTGGTGAGGCAGAGCGCAACAGGTGTTGTAGGTGGTGAAGGTCACAGGTGTTAGTGGTGGAGGCAGCAGCAACAGGTGTTTAGGTGTGAGCATCAGCAACAGTGTTTTGTTGTGAGGCAGCAGCAGCATGTGTTAGGTGGTGAGGCATGCAGCAGCAGTGTTAGTGGTGATGCAGCAGCAGCAGCAGGTGTTGAGGCAGCAGCAACAGGGGTTAGGATGGTGATGCAGCATCATACAGTTGTTAGGTGTGAGGCAGCAGCGAACAGGTGTTAGTTTGGGAGAGCCAACAGCAACAGGTGTTAGGTGGTGAGAGCAGCAGCAGCAAGTGTTAGGTTGGTGAGGCAGGAGCAAGCAGGTGTTAGGTGTGTGAGGCAGCAGCAGCTGGTTAGTGGGAGGCAGCAGCAGCTAGCAGGTGTTAGGTGGTGTGACAGCAGCAGCAGGTGTTGGAGGTGTGAGGCAGCAGCACAAGGTTTAGGTGGTGAGGCAGCAGCAGCAGCAGGTGTTTATGGTGGTGAGGCAAGCACAGGTGTTAGGTGGTGAGGCAGCAGGTGTTAGGTGGTAGGTCAGCAGCATCAGGTGTTAGGTGGAAGTGCAGCATCGCCAGGAGTGTTAGTGTGTGAGGCAGTCAGCAAGCAGGAGTTAGGTGTGAGGCAGCAGCAGGAGGTGTTAGAGGAGATGCAGCAGCAGCAGGTGTTAGGTGGTGAGGTCAGCAGCAGCAGTGTTTTTAGGTGGTGGAGCAGCAGCAGCAGTGTGTTAGGTGGTGAAGGCAGCAGCAGGTTTAAGTTAGTAAGTTTTAAAAGGTTTAATGGTTACATAATAAACATTATTGTTGGTAGAACATTCATATACAAGGTCATTATTTAACCAAGAATAACCTAATAAGTTAATAAGTTTATTTATACAAGTCACATTAAATACACTTAAAACAAATATCATACATAGTAACATGTACATTAACACAACCAGAGTAACACAAAAGATTATCATACATAGTAACATGTACATAACCACCAGAGTACACAAAAAATCATACATATAATATGTACATAAACCACGAGAGTATACGACAAAAATATATCATACATATTAACATTACATTAACCACCAAGTTAACACAAAAATTATCATACATTGTAACTTGTACATTAACCACCCCAGAGTAACACAAAAATTATCATACAATAGTAGAACATGTAACCATAACCACCAAGTAACACAAAAAATTATCATACATATAACATGTACTTAAACCAGCAGAGTAACACAAAAATTATCATACATAGTAACATGTACATTAACCACCAGAGTATCACAAAAATATCATCCATAGTAAACATGTAACATTAACCACCAGAGTAACAAAAATTATCAACATAGTAACATATACATTAACTACCAGAGTAACACAAAAATTATCAACATAGTAAGATGTACATCTAACCACCAGAGTTACACAAAAATTATCATAAATAGTAACATGTACAGTAATCCACCAGAGTAACACAAAAATTTATCATACATAGCAAACATGTACATTAAACACCAGAGAACACAGAAATTAACATACATAGTAACATGTACATTAACCACCTGAGTAACACAAAAATTATCATAAATAGTAATATTACATTAACGCACCAGATTAAACACAAAAATTCTACCATAGCATATAACATGTACAAACCACCAGAGTAACACAGAAATTATCAACATAGTAACCATGTACATTAACCACCAGAGTAACACAAAAATTATCATACATAGTAACATGTACATTAACCACCAGAGTAACACAAAAGTTAATCAGTACATTTGTAACAGTACATTAACCACATAGTAAACACAAAAATTATCCATACATAAATATGTAAGTTCATTATCCATCCAAGTAACACAAAAATTACAAACATAGTCACAAGTAACTTTAACCACCAGATAACACAAATTATCCATACATAGTAACATTGTAGCATTAACCACGCAGAAGTAACACAAAAATTATCATACATAGTAACATGTACATTAACCACTCTGAGTAACACAAAATTATCATACAATAGTATCAAGTATCATTTAACCACCCTAGTAACCACAAAAATTATCATACATAGTAACATGTACATTAAACCACCAGAAGTACCACAAAAGTTATCATACATATAACTATGTACATTGAACCACCCAGAGTAACACAAAAGTTATCATACATAGTAACGATGTACATTAACCACCAGAGTAACACAAAAATTATCAACATTGTAACATGACAATAACCACCAGATAACAAAAAATTATCATACATAGTTAACATATACATTAACCACCAGAGTAACACAGAAATTACATACATGGTAACATGTACATTAACTCACCAGTGTAACACAAAAGTATCATACTTATTAACATAGAACAGTAACCACCAGAGTAACACAAAAATTAATCATACAATAACATGTACATTAACCTACCAGAGTAACTCAAAAATTATCATACATATAACATATACATTAACCACCAGAGTAACTCAAAATTATCAAACATAGTAACATGTACATTAACCGCCAATGTAGACACAAAAGATTATCATACATAGAACATGTACATTTAACCACCAAGTAACACAAAAATTAGCATACATTGTAACATGACATAACCACCAATGTAACACAAAAAAATTTTAAAAGATTCACCCCATACATAGTAACATGAGTACAGTAACCACCAGAGTAACACAAAAATTTATCATACGGTATAACAGTACATTAAACCACCAGAGAAACTCAAAATTACCATACAGAGTAACATGTACATTAACCCTCAGAGTAACACAAAAAATTAACATACATAGTAACATGTACATAAACCACCATAGTAACACAAAAGTTATCACACATATTAACATGTACATTAACCACCATATAACACAAAAATTTATCATACACAGTAACATGTACGATTACCACCAAGTAAACACACAAATTATCAGCTAGAAACATGTACATAACCACCAAGTAACACAAAATTATCAAACATAGAAAACATGTTACATTTAACCAGCCAGAGTAACACAAACCAAAAATTATTATCTACATAGTACATGTACATTAACCACCAGAGTATCACAGAAATTATCATACATAGTAACATGTACATTAACCACCCGAGTTTTAAAAACCAAACAAAAATTATCATACATAAACACGTTCAAACCACCAGAGTCAACACAAAAATTAACATACATAGTAACATGGACCATATAACAGCAGAGTAACACAAAAATTATCATACATAGTAACATGTACATTAAACCACCAGAGTAACACAAAAATTATCGAACATAGTAACTTGTACAGTTAACCACCTGAGTAACACAAAAATTAATCATACATAGTAACATTGTACATTAATCCACCGCTAGTAACACAAAAATTAATCATACATAGTAACATGTAGCATTTAACCAGCAGAGTTAACACAAAAAATTATCATACATAGTAACATGTACATTAACCACCAGAGTACACAAAAATTATCAAACATAGTAACATGTTACATTAACCAGCAAGTAACACAAAAATTATCGATACATAGTAACGATGTACATTTAACCACCAGAGGTTATAAAAAAAACCCAACAAAAATTTATCATGACATAGTAAACATGTACATAACCACCTGAGTAACACAAAAATGTAACATAACAAAGTAACATGTACATTAACCACCCCTAGTAAACACAAAATTCAATACATAGTAACATGTACATTAACCAGCAGAGAACACTAAAAAATGTTATCATACCATAGTAACATGTACATTAACACCAGAGTAAACTCAAAAAATTTCCATACAAAGTGAACATGTACATTAACCACCAGAGTAAACACAAAAAATTATCATACATAGTAACATGTACATCACCACCAGAGAAACACAAAAAATATCATACATATAACATGTAACATGAACCACCCTAGTAACACAAAAATATCATACATATAACAATGTACATTAACCAGCAGAGTAACACAAAAAATACATACAAAGTAACATGTACATTAACCACCAGAGTAACGTCATAAATTACCATACATAGTAACATGTACATTACCACCAGTAGTAACACCAAAAATAATCATACATAGTAACATGTAACATTTCCACCAGAGTACACAAAATTTATCACAGCAAAGTAAGATGTACATTAACCACCAGAGTAACACAAAAAACTCAAAGTTGACGTAATTGTGCTCCTTGTAATATCTTATTATTTAAACATTAAAACAATCAGTAACTCAACTGGACGAAAATCAAATAAAATTTTTGTTGATTTTTTAATACGCCAGTGGTAAGCCACCCAGAATAAATCAGGAAAGTTAGTGCATAGTCAACGAGGGACTCTGTCTTATTTCACTGGTAACCATACTTTTTGTCCCTCATATGCAACCCACACCATCGACTAACCCCCATTACCTCCTTGCTCAGGTGGAGCAGACAACTGGTGTAAGGAATGCATCAAAAGTATCCACTTCCACCGGCAATCAATAGCCAGATCCTCAGTGGTGTCAAGGATAACTTTGCCAGCTAGGGCACAGGAAGAAAATATTAGAATAAGGTTTACAACAGATGCCTGGCAAGGGTAGAAACTTTAGGGGTGTTTCCTTACACCAGGTGTCCCCGTTCACCTACCAAGCAGGTAGGTACCTGGGAATTAGTGAAGTGTGTATTTTACCTGGAGTTGCCTGGAGAGGGTTCAGAGGGGTCCAATGCCCCTGCAGCACAGTCTGAGCCAAGGCGCATGTGATCAAGTGTCAGATTAACTAAGCTGGTTAGTGCTGGCCGCACACAAGCTGACGCACGAACCAACAGCCTGGGTGGTCAGGTACTGACTTTATGTGCATCTCCAGTGCCTTCTTGAAGACACCATGGTCTATTGGTAAATCCACCGTATGTATACTGGGAGGCAATTGAACCAGTCCCTTTGGCCCTGGACACTTATTGGTTGTCTCTCAAGTGTATTTACTCGTCAACAACCCCAGCTTTTCATCGGGGAATGTTGCATGCTCCAGGCTGTAGTCCTTTTGCTTTCATACAGAGGTGATTTTCCGGTGTGCAAAGTTTTGTACCAATCCTGGGTAAAAGATTGAGAACCTCTCTTTTTAACACACTGACTTTCTTCTTGGGTATCCTTGGTAGGCTAACCTCCAGATTTAAAAAAAACCAAACAAAACTTTAAATTAGGTAAATCCGAGTTATTTACATTAACATTAAAAAGAGAATCACTTACAGTAACAGGTACTTATTTATATATAGGTACTATTAATTACATAGCCACGTAGATACATTCTTTATTATAACAGTGAAATTCAAATTCATTTGAATATATTAGGCTATGTTTACAATTAACAATATGGTACCATACGTGTCTACCATATTAGCAATACAGTGAACCTCGGTTTTCGTTAATAATTTGTTCCAGAAAAGCCAATTGACAACGAACTTGACAAAAAACAGAAGCAATGTTTTCCCAAAAGAAATAAAGTAAATCCAATAATCCATTCCAAGACATCCAAAAGTATTGACAAAAATTACATATTTATAGAGAATAACAATAGTTTTTAACCCTTTGAACTGTCGCAAGCTTTCTCTTCTTTATGAAATTGTCATTCTATGTCTCAAAAAGTTTTGGGAAAAAAAAAATTATGTTTTCTTATAAATGATAGAGATTCTTTTTCCTGATGGTAAAGGACATACAAAAGTACGAAATTTGTTCGAAAACCTCACGGAATAATCTCTCCTCCCACGAAAGTTAGCGTCTTCGCGACATAAATTTCATAGGCAATTTTGCCTTACTTTGAACACTGTTTTTCGCCACTGTCCATTGTTTCCAGTTGACCAACTCATAGCTATTTCTTAGACTCATTTTTTCTAATCAGTTGAGTACAAGAAACTAGCCCATTTAACCAATGAACTACCCCTAAAGTGGTCAGAAATTGGCAATTTGACCAATTTTATGCAAATTTAAGAAAAGATGACAATTTCAAAATAGGGTCCAGAATAAAACAATGTACACATTCTTGTGGCAGCAAAAATAACATAACCTCTGTCATTAGTCACATCTCTAGGCCCCTGTTATATAACTATTGCCTTATGTTTTGATTTTTTATTCAGTACAAAAAAAATACAAAAATTACTGTTATGCAGACTACTGCATTATTGTAAAAATGGTATAAATAATATCAGTGCACTAGGAAAGAAATATTAGACTCCTCATTTGGAGTGATTGGTACATGTGGTGTAATTTGCTTATCTCCTGAACATTTGGTAAAAATCTGAACATTTTCCGCTACTTTTGAGCTCAATTTCAGTCGTTCATCGTGAAAGTAATGAAAATCATAATCTAATTCTGTAATATGATTTAAAACAATTTATCTCCTGAAGACCAGAAAACTGAATTAACAATGATAAAATACTATATCGAAAAATACACCTCTATGCGTATTAATCCAAAAACAAGTCAGAGCTTTTATTCCTCATTATGCCCTGCTCTGCTTGCTGCAAGATTTTTTTTATATGGTGTCACACTAACCACACCAGAACCCTTTCTCTCACATTCGGGCCTACCAGCTTTCTCCTGCTAGATTTGAGACCCACTTTACCTAGGTAGTTCAAATCGGTAAATGGCGATTGAAAATAATATGGGGGGGGAGTTCTAAAGAAATAGCTATGAGTTTGTCAACTGAACATACAGAATTGCCAAAAACAGGTCCAAAGGTAGGCGAAATTGCCGATTGTTTAAGGTCGCGCGAGACCGCTAACTTCGTGGGAGAGTAATTCCGTGAGTTCTCGACCAAATTTCGTACTTTTGGTGTCATTACCATCGGGAAAAGATTCTCTATCATTTCATAAGAAAAAATAATTTGTTTTATTCCTATTCGGGGGGCACATAGATTGACAGTTTCAGAAAGGGGCTTACGAGAATCAAAGGGTTAAAGACCCCAATGGAAATAAGTTAGACAGTCCTCGATGATGCACTGGCTTCCTTGGGTTATCCTGGGTAGCTAACCCTCTTGGATTAATTGTTTCTAGTAATTTGTTTCTCATAAAGAAGCCACCCAACAGCGCACTCCCACGTCTTCGAGGAGTACAGCTGATTGGTGAAGCGAACAGTGAATGGTGGTGCAGCAGCAACTGATGGTGGTACAACAGTATTTCTCACCCTTTATACCACAGGGTTGGCACTAGAAGCTCTCTTTGGGGCCATGGTGGCTTATTTAGCAGTTACAAGCACTATAAACTATGGAATATACAAAATGTATCGAAGTATGCTTTGCAACCGGCCACCCTGGCTTTTAAAATAATGATGGCAGGCAGTGAGATTCTCAGGCTGGGCAGACTGGTTCGGATGAATCATGTTGGTCAGCTGCAGCTGACGTCGTGCAGCACAGCTGACGCGTTGTACACACAGCTTGACCATGGTTACAACAGCAAGCTGACTGATGGGTGCAACAACAGCTGAAAGGTGGTGCACAGCAGCTGATGGTGGTGCAGCAGGCAGCTGAATGGTGGGTGCAGCAGCACTGACAGTGTTGCAGCAGCAGCTGACTGGTGGCATCAACAGAATCTGACTGGGGTGCAGCAACAGTGACCGTGGGGCAGCAACCAGCTGACCGTGGTGCAGGCAACAGCAGGCCGTGGTTGCAACAACAGCTGACTGGATGCAGCACAGCTGACTGTGGTGCAGCAGCAGCAGACCGTGGTACAATAGTATTTCTCACCTTTATAGCAAAGGTTTGCAACTAGAAGCTTTCTTTGGGGCATGTGGCTTATTAGCAAATTACAATACCTAATAAACAATGAATAATGCAAAATTGTATCAAATGTATGCATGCATGCAACCGATGCGCCTGGTTGCTTGTCTAAACAATGATGCCAGGGCAGCTGAGGTATGCTCAAGGCCTGGATGGACAGGTTTTGGGAGTGAATCATGTTTGGGGCAAGTTTTTTATCGTTAGGTTGGCCAGAATTTTTACACTCAAACGCTTCGTTAGGCAGATTTAAACGTTACACGATGCGTTTGTATAGGTGAGGGCCAACTGTATTTGTAAAAAAATAGTACCAAATTGAACTTTGGTTATCAGGCCATAATTCCATTCTCCAGAATGGTCGGCCCTAAAATTCCAAAAAGGCTGAAAACCGAAATAATATTTCCCATAAGAATTAATGTAAATCCAATTACGTGTAATCAATTTCAGACATCCAAAAATATTAACAAAAACTACATTTTTTTTTAAAGATTAACTATAGTTTTACATACAGAAAACAATGAGAAATAAATAATAGTCTCAAATTTTAATGATAAACGAACATTAGACATACCATTATTTGAAGAAGGTGAGGAAGGTAGATGGAGTTAGGAATCCCCACTCAATAAGGACTTTCAGGTATAAAAATCCTCCTCTAGGGTTACTTTCCCTTCTTTGTCATATACTGGCCACAGTACATTCATTACTTTACCATAAAATATTTGTGTCTGATGTAGGGGAAGAGGTGAGTAATCTATTGTAGAGAGTCATGTAGGAACGTAATGTAGGTAAACCGAGTAAGTAACCCCTCTGGGTTAAGATAAAAGATAAAAATAGATTTCGTTTGGATTTTTAACCCAGAAGGGTAGCACCACCCATGGTAACCAAGAAGTCAGTTGCATCATCGAGGACTGTCAAATTTATTTCCATTTGGGTCCTCAATCTTGCCCCAAGGATGCGACCCCCATCCAGTCCGACAACCACCCAGTACCAATTTGCTGCTAGGTGAACAGGATAACAGTGTAAGGAAACAGTGTCAAAATATGTTTCCCCCTGCTGGAATCGAAACTGGGCTCTCTGTGTCTGTGAAGTCGTGAAGGTTTAGCCACCAGGCCGACCGGGCCCGAACACAGCCATATTATATTTACGCATGTTCATGGAGTTTAATAATTTCTAACTACCTTTAGATGCCATCATAAACAAAAGGAGAAGTAATGAGCAATTCATGCTGAGAATTGTAAACAAACGCGTATGAAGGGCAGTGACTGGGCCAGATGTGAGATTCACAGTTTTTTCTAACGCTGAATCAGAGAAAACAATTCACTGGTACTCACCACTCGATAGCATATAAACATTGCATGTTTATATGCTATGTATTACAACCCAGGGACAATAAGACCTGTTATTCTGGGTGTAAAGGGGAGCAAGGAGCAGAACAAACACAGCTGAATGACTTAGAAATATATTTTCCTTCACCAAGAGCAATGTGGATATTTACACATATGTACACTATATACAGTTGGAAATGTATGTGTACAACACAGTTTAGGCAAGGCCAAGTAGGCCAGTAGGGCTAACGTAGGTCCAAAATACCTGTGGATGGAAGCAGGACATCCCCTCACAAAAAAAAAAAATATATATATATATAAAAAGGGGGAAAAAAAAGAGCTAGAAACTGGTTACCACAGGTCCCTAACACATCCTAACCTAATACATATAAAATCTAGACTCTAGATAGTGAGTCTGCCAACTTATTTTCTTTACCAGGGATATGTTTTACCCTGATATTATATGGTTGCAACTGGAGGAACCACCTCATGATTCTTGTGTTGTGATTCTTCCTATTTTGGAGATAAATTAGAGGGTTGTGGTCGGTGTAGAATTGACCACCTGCGAAGTCTGGCCCACATAGGTATCGAAGTGCTCCAAGGCCAGTACCAGCGTGAGGGCCTCTTTTTCAACTGTTTAGTAGGCCCCGGGTGCGGCTGGAACTTCGCTGAGAAGAAGGCCATAGGCTGCAACCCCTCATCCCGATTTGCAACAGTACTGCTCCAACCCCAGACTTGCAGCATCAACTGTAATAAAAAAAGGGTTTTGGAAAATCTGGAGACAAAACATGGGTGCAGTACACAATAATCTTCTTGCTTTTGTAAAAGCATTTTGACTTTCTGGGGCCCAAATTTTAACCTTTTTTGGGGGGTTTTTCGGCCATAAATACGGTTACGCCCCGGGGTTTTTTGACGTACTAGTACGCCTAAATTCTAGCGCCCCAAATCTATGGGAGAAAGCGGTCCCCAATTGAAAGAATGGGTCTTTGTGGTCATTGCACAGTATAAAAAAAGTTGCGCACACAGTGCATAATGAAAAAAAAAAAAAAAACTTTGCCCATTTTTTTGGAATAAAACACGACTTTGCACTGATTTTCGTATGGTATTTATTTTGTATTCTATTTTTTTGGTCCATTTTATAGAATAAAAGACATTTTACAGAAATTGAGTATTTTAATGGTTTTACATGAAAAGCACTTGAATTGAGCTAAAATTTAGGAAATGTTCGATTTTTACCAAATTTCAAAAAAAATCAAATCATCCCCAAGCGTCCAATACACGTCAAGGGAGTCTAATTTTCTTTTGCAGTGTGTATTTATTTATCCATTTTTACACTAATGCAGTAGTCTGATAACAGTAAATTTTTCTTTTTTTTGTGGAAAAAAAAAATCAAAGGGGAAAGCAAAAGAATGAAAAGGGGGCCTTGAGACGTGACTAATAAAAACAAGGGAATGTATTTTGGCCAAAAATGTTTTTTTGTTTATTCTGGACGTATTGGAAATTGGACTTCTGAAATTTGTGTAAAATTGGCAAAATTGCAAAATTTCTGACCACGTACGGATATTTAAAAATTGGAAAATGGGGTTTCTTGCACTATTCGATGAACAAATGGATTCTAGCAAAGCTTTCATGTTTTTTGTTGACTAGTGCAATGGAATTGGTGAAAAAAAGGGGCTCAAAGTGGGCAAAAAACGCCCAAAGGGGAAAAATCGCCCAGACCGCTAACTTTGCGAGAGCAAAATTTCCCTAAATTTTCCATCAAAATTTTATACTTTTGGTGTCATTATGTCGGGGGAAAAATTCCTACTTTTCATAAGAAAAAAATTTTTTTTTTTTTTAAATTTTTGGGCCCACCCCCAGAACGAGTCTCGGAAGGGCCCGTCGACCCCCAAAAGGGTTAAAGGAACTTTGGTGCGTAAAGAGGTAAGGGGGCCAATTTTGAAAAATTTTTTCCGAATCTTCTGTAAAATCCCAGTAGGAAATGTTTAACAGATTTCCCATCAGGAATAATAAATTTTTAAAGGCAAAAAACTTTTGCAAATTTAGGGGCAACTTTGCCACTACCACTTCATGGCCCAAAAAAATTAAAAAGTAGCCCGGCCCAAAAAGGGGACTTGATAAAATTTAAAAGTTTAAAAAGGGGGCTTTGGAAGGTTCAAAAAGGCCTTTAAACCTAAAAAGGTGTTGATTCAAGTTCAGACACCCCCATAGTCATTAGGAAACTGCCTGCCTTCAAGTCCTTTAATAGCTGAGGGAAAATTTTTCTGAATGAAGAGGTAAAAATTTTTTATTTGAAGGGGGAAACTGTATTTTGATAAGACCTGGAATTACGAGGCAGAGAATTTCCCTTCCCCCTTATCCATAAAAGGTACCTGATATTAATTTTAAAGGAATTAATTTGGATACAAAGTGCCTTCCTACAAGTCGATTCTTTACCCAGACGAGGAAGAGGTAAGCATTGTAATTGTGACCTCTTCCCCTTACGGTAGTCTGTAAAATTAAAAAACTTCCATCAGGTTTTTTTAACAAGGATGCATGGGGAAGCCATGGATAGTGACTCCCCCAAAACCCCATGCTCTAACAAAATTTACTCTGCTGAAGTAGTTCTTTTTTTCAGGTTGCTCTTTTGGGGGAGATTTTAATATGGTTTAGAGCCCCCAAACATCAGTCATGATAACCTAATGTCTTTTTTTGGCATGCCCAAAAAGAATATCGGGTATATTGTGAAGGGCAGTTAAACTTTTACTTAAATTTTAGATACCCCCACCTTAAAGGGTGGGTTTTTGAGGGGGCAGGTTTGGACTTTACGAAATATAAAAAAATAGAGTGAAAAGAGTCAGTCATCCAAAGCAGAGGACAGAGTCATTACGGGACTTTACTGGGTATTAAATGTTTTTTAATTTGATTAAGTGTTAAAGTTTTAGTTTTTTTAGGTCTTAAAAAGGGGGGAACGCCCCCCCCCCAACTTTACATCAATATTTACTTACAATTTAAATCCCCCCCCCCCAATTCCTTTAAAATTTCCCCCCCCCCCCCCCCTTGTAAACCCCCCCTTTTTTTCTTCAACCCTTTTAAACTTTTTTTTCCCCTGCGTTTTTTAACCCCTTTAAGTTTTGTGAGTTTTGAGCTATTTTCTCCCATCCATCCTTTTTTAAGCCCCCTAAGAGGACTTCGTACATTGTCCCCAAAGATCACTCAAACTGACTATACTCAGTAACTCTTGCACAGTTTCTTTTATTGAAAACAGCAAAAAAGGTGGTGATTCACCCCAGCGAAAAAAAAATTCATACAAAATTTTCCCATCATGGTTTTTAAGTCTGATGAACTTTCCAAGGCGCCTTGGGGGATGAGGATAATAGGCGTGGAAAAATTTTGGGGTTTTCCCTAACCTATTTAAGTTCCCTAAATGCTTTGGAGTGAATTGTGCCTTGATCACTTTGAATAGATTTAGGGAAACTAAAAACAAAAGATGAAATTTCGTTTTTAAACCTTTAGAATGGCTTTGTATTAAAAGTACTGCGCAAAGGGGAAATTTCTTTTGGGTATCTAGTTACTCTATCCAAATTATAAGTACTGATTTCCAGACTTTGGGCTTAGGTGTGGACCTAAACAATTATAATTAATTTTGGGAAAAAGGGTTTTCTATCGCGGTTGGTGGAAGGTGCAGGTTAATGGAAGTCCCGGGTTTCCCTACTTGCTACATTCTCAGCAACAGCGGATATGATTCTTCCATCCTGCCTTAATTTTTGGGCCCAAAAGAATTCTTTTTGATTTATATAAGTTTTAGTAAAATTCCTAGTTGATTCTAAGAAGTATTATGATATATTCAAAATTTGAGGTCTAACTTTTTTGGAACCCCTAAAACCCTTCTGACAGTTTCTACCCCCTATTCCTTCCCCTCCGTGCGATCAAATGTCATTTTTAAGTTTATATTTGACAGGAGATCTAAAAGGATTTACCCATGGCGCTGTAAAGTAAATTCAAAAAAGGGCCTTTGTTGTTCCCCCGGAAGGACGTCCCTCGGGCAGGGAAAAAAAAGGAAACTGGCAATCCCGCAACCCTTGGGAAAAGGAAGGTTTTTATCTGGGTCTGTTTTACTAAATTTACGAGGCTCTACCCGTTTTCCCCCGTAAAACAAAATTTTTTTTTTATTTTTTTTATTATTTAAAACACTGGCCGATTCCCAAGGCAGGGTGGATAAAAAGAAAAACTTTCACCCTCTTTTACTCCCCTCACTGTTTGCCAGAAGGGTGCTTTTTTAAAAGTTTTTAATCCTTTGACTGGCAGCCCTATATTACATCTTATGAGGGACAGTGTTTGAGTATATATACTCATAAATTCTAGCGGCTTCAAACAAGGAGAAAAATGGTAGGCCCACAGTGGAGAATGGGGTTTTTGTGGTCAGTGGGACCATATAAAAAAATCCTGGGGCATGCAGTGCATGAGAAAAAAAAAAATTGACCCTTTTTTTAATTAAAATGTCGAATTTGTGATCTATTTGTATAATTTTGGTTGTATTTCGTTTTCTCGGTCTCTTTTGATGAATGGAAAATATATTATAGAAATAGAGATGATTTTGATTGATTTTTTTATAAAAAGAACCTGGAAATGGAAAGGTCAAAGTAAGGAAATGTTTGATTTTTGCCGATGTTCAAAAGTAAACAAATGTCATTGTCCAAATAAATTCCCAACTAGCCATTCTAATATGCAGTAAATGAATTGGTTGATGTTATTTACACAATTATTACAATATTGCAGTAGTCTGCATAATAGTAAATCTTCTATTTTTTGTTTGAATAAAAATTCAAAATAGAAGGCAAGAGTAATATCAGAGGGTCTTGGAGACGTGACTGATGAACAAAGAAAATGTTATTTTAGAGCCAGGAATGTCTGCATTGTTTATTCTGGACCCTGTTTTGAAATTGTCATACTTTTTAATTTTCGTGAAATTGGCCAAATTGCAAATTTCTGACCATGTTATTGGGTAGTTTAAATTGGGAAATGAGCAGTTTCTTGTACTCAATCGATAGAAAAAATGGAGTTATAAAGAAATAGCTATGAGTTTGGTCGACTGGAATAATGGAATTAGCCGAAAATAGGTCTCAAATTTGGCGAAATTGCCGATTTGTAAATATCACTGAGGTCGCTAACTTCGCGAAAGCATAATTTCGTCAGTTTTCCATCAAGTTTCTTTTTTTTTGGTGTCATTACAATCGGGAAAAGATTCTCTATCATTTCATAAGAAAAAATATTTTTTTTTAAATTTTGGGACACCAGGAGACACCTCAGGATTGGGGGTTGCGACAGTCAAGGGGTTAAACTGCAACATTAACACCTCTCCTTCAGAGTGCAGGCACTGTACTTCCCATCTCCAGGACTCAAGTCCTGCCTGCCGGTTTCCTTGAATCCCTTCATAAATGTTACTTTTCTCACACCCCAACAGCACGTCAAGTATTAAAAACCATTTGTCTCCATTCATTCCTATCAAACATGCTCACACATGCCCGCTGGAAGTCCAAGCCCCTCACACACAAAACCTCCTTTACCCCCTCCCTCCAACCTTTCCTAGGCCAACCCCTACCACGCCTTCCTTCCACTACAGACTGATATACTCTTGAAGTCATTCTGCTTTGCTCCATTCTCTCTACATGTCCGAACCACCTAAAACCCTTCCTCAGCCCTTGGACAACAGTTTGGTAATCCCACACCTCCTCATTAGCTTCCAAACTACAAATTCTCTGCATTATATTCACACCACACATTGCTCTCAGACATGACATCTCCACTGCCTCCAGCCCTTTTCGCTGCAACATTCATCACCCCTGCTTCACACCCCTATAAGAGCATTGGTTTAAAACTATACTCTTATACATTCCCTCTTTGCCTCCAAGGACAAAGTTCTTTGTTTTCCACAGACTCCTAAATCACTGCTCACCCTTTTCCCCTCATCAATTCTATGATGCACCTCATCTTTCATAGACCCATCCACTGACACGTCCACTCCCAAATATCTGAACACATTCACCTCCTCCATACTCTCTCCCTCCAATCTGATATCCAATTTTCATCACCTAATCTTTTTGTTATCCTCATAACCTTACTCTTTCTGTATTCACTTTTAATTTTCTTCTTTTGCATACCCTACCAAAATCATCCACCAACCTCTGCAACTTCTCTTCAGAATCTCCAAGAGCACAGTGTCATCAGCAAAGAGCAACTGTGACAACTCCCACTTTATGTGTGATTCTTTATCTTTTAACTCCATGCCTCTTGCCAAGACCCTGCATTTACTTCTCTTACAACCCATCTATAAATATATTAAACAACCACGGTGACATCATACATCCTTGTCTAAGGCCTACTTTTACTGGGAAATAATCTCCCTCTTTCCTACATACTCTAACTTGAGCCTCGTGTCCTCGTTAAAAACTCTTCACTGCTTCAGTAACCTACCTCTACAACATACACCTGCAACATCTGCCTCATTGCCCCCCTATCCACCTTGTCATACGCCTTTTCCAAATCCATAAATGCCACAAAAACTTCTTTAGCCTTATCTAAATACTGTTCACTTATATGTTTCACTGTAAACACCTGGTAAAACAAATTGGCTATTCCGAAATCAGAGTCATCCAAGGGTAAGTCAGCATTCTCGCCAGACAACCCTTGGGATGTTGCTCGAGTTATGACCAACACCGGAGAAGAATTAATCACTATGGGTTCAGGACATGCACTAGAAGTGATGATGTTATTACCCAGTAATAACATTGCATCTTTCATAGGAAATCTTCCAGATACACCTACAGTCAAATATCCAGTGTAATATCTGCACTGTATATAGATTCTATACAAGGTGACAGAAAATATTGTTCCTCCAAATGCTTCTAGCACAACAGAGGATTGTAAGGAAGTGTGTTCAGAAAGGGGTAGTACTCCCTCTCTTATAAGTGAGCAATATGCTCCAGTATCCCTAAAGGTTCTGACTTCAGTTTTCTTTGAGTCTTCTTGAAGGAAAATATGACTCTGACAATAATAATTCAATTCAATTCAATTCAATTCAAGTTTATTCTCTATAAGGGTTACAATGTGGGATTTACAGGTTTTGGGTATTGTGTTGTTTACAAGTTATAAAATACTAATTACAGAGGGGGCCACTAGGACACCTAGCATGGCTAGGCATTTCAGGCAGACTTAGATTAATTCTTAACATTAAATCACTCCAGATTATGGTATTAAGGCTAAGTGACTACATCATAATTTGTGAGTTTAGCAATGTGAATGCTTTTGTTTTTGCACAATACAAAGTGCCTATATTGGAGTATCATAGGCAAACTTATGACTAGTTAGGATTTATTATTTTAAGATTAAGATTAGTATTTCTGGGTTTATTGTCAGTGGGTGAGTGTAATTGTGAACCACCAGGTGGTTATCATGTAGTTAGTTGTTGGGGTGTATCAGGGAGATAAGATGTTTTCTAACTGTAGTTTTGAAAGTGATGAATGTGTCTTCAGTTCTAGAGTTTTCAGGTATGGTGTTCCAGATTTTAGGTCCTTTGAAATAACATTGAATTTTTGTAAAGGTTTAGTCGAACATGGGGAATGTCATAGAGATGTTTGTGTCTGGTGTTATGCCTGTGGATCCTGTCACAACTATCAAGAAAGCATTTTAGGTCAAGGTTAATATTGGAATTTAAGGCCCTTTGTAGATATAGATAGACAGTAGTAAGTGTGGATGTTCTGAACAGGGAGTAAGTTTAGATCTTTGAAGAGTGGGGGGTGTGTTGCCAGGGATGGGATTTTAGTGATTATTTTTTACTGCTGTTTTTTTTGGGTTTTTATTGGCTTTAGGTGTGTTGTGCAGTTAAACCCCCAAAATTGGAAAAGATGCTGTGGATTTTTCACTTCGCCGGGCAGTGGGGTTTAGGTGGTGGTGGTAACACGAGTCTTCTTAGTTGGTAATATTGTGTATTTTTGGGTGTTTTCTGCAGTTGATTTATATCATTGTGGATCTCCACACATGTCAGTGTTATGTGGGTCTTTACTAGGCCATCACAGTGTTGTTAGGAACCTCAGGTGAAAGAAAAAAGAGAGAAGCAGGGATCTTGTTTCTATCGCTGCTGCCCCGTTATTGCTGATACACCACCATTTTACGTTTGCCCTTCATTTTATGTTGCACTCTCAGTGAGTGTGGTTCTTTTTTAAATGTGAATTTTTTCTAATAGTCACACCAACACTACATTTTATAAACAGTATTATATTCTTAAATTTTTGCACACTAATATCGGGAAAAAATAAAAAAAATTGTTTCAGAAAGTGTTCTTGCATAGGGGTTGTTTGGATTCCTGAATGTTTTTTTTTAAATTGATCTTATTACATTAACTTTGGGGACATTTTCTTTTAACCTATATGGGGCCATCTCATAATGTTATGCCTTGGAAGCAGTTGTGGCATGAAAAGAGTACGTAACCTTTATTCAGCGCATGTACACACCCTCATTAAAAAGTTACCTCCCCAACCCAGCAAACCAGTACTAGAGGGTCGATAATGGAGCCCTATCGTCAGATCATCTAGGTTCAGCCAATGAGAAGGTGGTTTCTGGCAGTTGTGATGGTAACGTGGCTACAACTCTAAAGTTTCATACTTGACCACCTACAGGTTAATGTACCAGTGTCAGAAATAAAAAAATTTCACTGTTACTAGTGAACCATGGTAGAAAAAGTGTCATGCTCAGATTTCACACATAAGACATGAAAAAGTTTTAATAAGTTCATCTATTAACCCTTTCAGGGTCCAAGGCCAAAATCTGAAGTGGTGCTCCAGTGCCCAAAGAAATTTTGAAAAAAAAAAATTATTTTTTCTTACAGAATTAAAGATAATATTTTTTTTTTGAGGGTAATAAAAAAAAAAAAAAAATTTTTGATCAGTATTTTAACCGAGATACAGCGGCAGGAAGTTGACCCAAAATGACGGGGTGGCGGCGCAGATCAGTGACTTCCGCAAAACCCCATTTTTTTATTTTATGTTTTTTATACTTTTTTTTTTCTAAATTTTTTTTTCTAATAACCATTTGTGGCTTGTGAGACCAGTATAATGTATATTGTATAAGTGTACACTCATTGTATTCAACACAATAACTGCACTAATTTTTTATCATTATATTGCTTACAAAACTTGTTTACAAGTTTATTGTAAACAAAATGATAAAAAATATTAGTGCGGTTATTGTGTTTGAATACAACGGTACCATATTAGTACCATATGGTACAATGGCACCATATGGTACAATGGCACCATATGATACAATGGTACCATATGGTACAGGATACCATATGGTACAGGATACCATATGGTACAGGATACCATATGGTACAGGGTACCATATGGTACAGGGTACCATATGGTACACAAATAACCCGCATAAAAAAGAGAGAAGCTTACGACGATGTTTCGGTCCGATTTGGACCATTTACAAAGTCACACTAAGCAGAAGTGGAGCAGGATGGCTATATATAGGCAGGAAGAGGTGGTGTGGTAGTAGAAAGAAGTAGTACAAGAAGGGTATATAATACCGACAAGATGAAATTAAGACACAGGGCGCAAACACCGGGCACCCCTTTATCGTAGACGTTTCGCCATCCAGCCAGCCAACTGGACGGCAAAAGGTCCACAATAAAGGCAACCAGACGCCGCACATGTGTCTTAATTTCATCAGTAGTAGTAGTAGTAGTAGCAGAAGAGGTAGTAGTAGTGGTAGTTGTAGAAGTGGTGAATAAGGAGCATGAGCCAGTCAAATACAGAGGGGAGCACTGCAAGAGAGCTAGGTGCCCACAGAGGGAGAGCAAGCGCACAGAGGTGCGTGAAAGGGGAAGTGGCGAAATAAATGAAGAAGGAACAGAAACACGAGACAGGAGAGAGAAAGACAACCCACAGGAGAAAAAGGAAAGAGGAAAGGGGAAGAGTGAGAAGAAGAAAAAGAAAAAGAAAAAATGAGGAGTCAGGTTAAGTCACGGGTGTTCTGAAGTTTGGAGCATTTTACAATGTAGTGGGAGAGGAAGGCATCTACAGAGACGAAGCCAGGGCTAAGATTCATACAAGGAAAGTTGTGTATTAGAGAGAATTCAACTAGATGGGGGACTGTTCAAGTTGAAAGTGGGGAAGGGACAGTTTTAGCAAAAGGGACCAGTCAATGGATGGCTATGATCTCTGACGTGACAGAAAAGAGCATTGTTAGTGTCGGCAAGCCTAACACTAATTTTTGTTTTCCCCTAAGTCTGTCAGAAAGAGATCGACCAGTTTCCCCCCGAAGTATTGAAGAGGACAAAAGGAGCAAGAAATAGAGTAGACCCAGGAACATCTGTAGAGGGAGGAGGGGTATGAATGAGATTAGTGCGAAGAAGGTTTAGTCTGGCGGAAGGAAAGCTTGATGTCTAAGGGGGGGAGAGAATTGTTGAGATTAGAAAGAACGGAAATGTAGGGAAGGCAGAGGATAGAAGAGTTTCCAGGAGTAGAGATTTTGGGAGAGAAGAAATTGCATTTAGCAGTGAGAGGGCAGTGGTATATGAAATGGGAAGGGTAGCCAAGACGGGGAAAACGAATTATGAAGAGTGGAAATTTCTGCTGGAAGGAACTGAAGATCACAGATGTGGAGGCACAGGGGAAAAAGAGGGAGATAACACTTTTCTTGACAGGGGAAGCATGATGGGAAAAAAGTAGTGAATGTACATGCGACTGTGCATAGGTTTTCGGTAAACAGAAAAGGAAAAACCTGTATCTGAGCGGTGGACATGGACATCAAGGAAAGGAAGCAAGGATTAGTTTCCCCATTCAGTTTTAACTTCTGGAAGTGGCAAGATTATTAAGAGCTTCAAGAAAAGGTTGGAAGAGACTGGAGTCATGAGGCCACAGAGCAAAGATGTCATCCAATGGCGGAAGCCAGAGTGAAGGTTGCACATCGAGGGTGGGAAAGAAGAACAGTCTCAAAGTTTTCCATGTAAAGATTAGCAAGGACAGGGAGAGAGGAGACCCCATAGCGACCCGAAGGTTTGAAAATAATATTTCCCTTGGAAGGAAAAGGAGTTAGAGCCCCACACAGAGGCAGATAGATCAAGAAAGACTTTTAGTAGGTATAGGGAGATGTAGAAACCCTTCAAGGGCCTTCTCTCTAAGGAAATCAAGGCCCATCATCAAGAGGGACATTGGTGAAGAGGGACTCAACGTAAAGACTAAGCATCTTACGGGTTTTGGGAGAGAGGGACCCGTTCAATGAAGTCTTGAGAGTGACGGAGGTGGGCAGGAGAAAAAGTACCAAGAAAGGGAAAGTGAGGGTTTTGGCCAGCCAAGAAGCAAGAGAATAAGAGACAGAACCTCTAGAGGATATGATAGGACGAAGAAGAATATCAGGTTTATGAGTTTTGGGAAGGCCATAGAAATAGAGAAGAGAGGGACAGATGACGCAAAACCGTTGAACAAGGTCAAAGTCAGGAGGACAGAGGTCAGAGAGAGTCCTTAGTTTCTTGTTGAAAGTTCTCTTGAGGGATCAAAAAGGGTTGGAAATGAAAGGAGTGTAGGTACATGAGTCAGAGAGCAAGACATCAGCTTTACGGATGTAATCCTCATGATCAAGGATAACTACCGAATAACCTTTGTCAGAAGATAGTATGACAATGTTAGTGTTGGATTTAAGAGAAGAAATGGCAAGTTGGTAATTGCATGGAAGGTGGTGATTCTTAGAAAACAGACTAACAAGAGCAGGAAGGAGAGCGCCACAAAAAGTGGACAAGTCAGGAAGATTACGGATCGAGATTGACGAAAGGAATCAAATGAGCTAATCAGGGCAATACCAGCACGAGAGGCAGGTTGAAGTGGAAAAGGAAAGGCAAAACCAAGAAGTTCAAGCTCATATGAGAGGTGAGACAGAAGACAGGTTGTAACACAGTCAGTGAGGGAGAATTTAGACCAAGGGCTAGCTGAGATGAGACGTTGAAGTTTATTCTGTAGTTTAGAAGAATGAATTTGTGTATTCAGGCAAGCAGTGTCAAAGGCAATGGTAGAGAGAAGGTTACAGAGATCCTGTGGTAGAGCCGCAAAGAGAGCATGTTGACATTGACGGAGAGTAAAGAAGGCATCTTCAACCTGTGTTTTAGTAGAAAGAATGAGCTGTTGAAGTAGGAGACGGGCATGATCAGAAAAGGGAGTGCCCAGTGGGTTGGTTTTCAGGAAGTGGGAGAAGGAAAGGAGCAGAACTTGTTCAGCAAGACAGTCATGTAGGAAGTGAAGCTGATTCTTACGCCTGGTAGCAATAAGAGCAGCCTCATAAGATTGAAAGAGGGGTTTAAAAGAGGGAAGAACATTAAAAAAGTTGGGGAGAATATGACGCTTAACTGCGGGTTCCATAAATAACAAAAAAAGGCACAATACCGTGACTGGAACGATACACAAATAACCCGCACATAAAAGAGAGAAGTTTACAATGATGTTTCAGTCCAACTTGGACCATTTACAAAGTCACACTAACCAGAAGTGGAGCAGGACGTCTGTATATAGGCAGGAAGAGGTGGTGGTAGTAGTAGTAGTAGTACAAGAATGGTATATAATACCGACAAGATGAAATTAAGACACGTGCAGCATCTGGTTGTCTTTGTTGTGGACGTTTCGCCATCCAGTGGCTGGCTGGATGGCGAAACATCTACGATAGGGATGCCCGTGTGTTGTGCATGTGTCTTAATTTCATCTTGTCAGTATTATATACCATTCTTGTACTACTACTACTACTACTACTACTACTACTACCACCACCTCTTCCGGGCATATTTTAGCCGTCCTGCTCCACTTACAGAATAAACTTCAACTTCTCATCTAGTAGCCCTTGGTCTAAATTCTCCCTCACGGGACTGTGTTACTAACCTGTCTTCTGTCT
This sequence comes from Cherax quadricarinatus, assembly GCF_026875155.1. Classification (NCBI taxonomy): domain Eukaryota; kingdom Metazoa; phylum Arthropoda; class Malacostraca; order Decapoda; family Parastacidae; genus Cherax; species Cherax quadricarinatus. The sequence goes on from NC_069429.1 coordinate 24,362,075, forward strand.
CACTTTCTCAGTATGAGCTTGAACTTCTTGGTTTTGGCCTTTCCTTTGACACTTCGCCTGCTCCTCACTCTGGTATTGCCCTGATTAGCTCTTTTGATTCCTTTCGTCAATCTCGATCCCGTAATCTTCCTGACTTGTCCACTTTTCGTGGCACTCTCCTTCCTGCTCTTGTTAGTCTGTTTTCTAAGAATCACCACCTTCCACGCCATTACCAACTTGCCCTTTCTTCTCTTAAATCCAACACTAACATTGTCATACTATCTTCTGACAAAGGTAATTCGGCAGTTATCCTTGATCGTGACCTGGTGGTTAAAGCTCTCGCTTCACACTGCGAGGGCCAGGGTTCAATTCCCAGCCAGAGTAGAAACATTGGACGTGTCTCTTTCCACCTGTTGTCTATGTTCCCCATCAGTAAAATGGGTACCTGGGTGGTAGTCGACTGGTGTGGGTCGCATCCTGGGACACTGATCTAATTTGCCCGAAATGCCTCCGGAGCATAACAAGAGACTTTCTATAAAGTAGTATGTCATTGTTATCAGCTAGGACTGTATACCCTGTACATGTACTTGTAGTAAAATAAAGATATTATTATTATTATTATTATTATTATTATTATTATTATTATTATTATTATTATTATTACGTATTATTATTATAAAGCTGATGTCTTTCTCTCTGACTCATGTTCCTACACTCCTTTCATTTCCAACCCTCTTGATCGCATCAAGAGAACTTTCAACAAGAAACTAAGGACTCTCTCTGACCTCTGTCCTCCTGACTTTGACGTTGTTCAACGGTTTCATGTCATCTGTCCCTCTCTTCCCTATTTCTATGGCCTTCCCAAAACTAATAAACCTGATATTCCTCTTCGTCCTATCATATCCTCTCTTATTCTCTTGCTTCTTGGCTGGCCAAAACCCTCACTTCCTTTGTTGGTACTTTTTCTCCTGCCCACCTCAGTCACTCTCAAGACTTCATTTAACGGGTTCGCTCTCTCCCAACTGTAAGATGCTTAGTCTTGACGTTGAGTCCTCTTCACCAATGTCCCTCTTGATGTTTTCCTTGATTTCCTTAAGAGAAGGCCCATGAAGGGTTTCTACTCTCCCTATACCTACTGATGTCTTTCTTGATCTTATCTGCCTCTGTGTGGACTCTAACTCCTTTTCCTTCAAGGGAAATATTATTCTCAAAACCCTTTGGTGTCACTATGGGGTCCCCTCTCTCTCCTGTCCTTGTAATCTTTACATGGAATACTTCGAGGACTGTTCTTCTTCCTACCCCCTATGTGCAACCTTCACTCTGGCTCCGCCTTGTGGATGAATCTTTGCTCTGTGGCCTCATGACTCCAGTCTCTTCCAAACCCTTTTTTTGAAGCTCTTAATAATCTTGCCCCTTTTATTAAGTTTTAAAGCTAAATGGGAATCTAATTCCCTTTCTTCCTTTCCTTTATGTCCATGTCCACCGCTAGATACAGGCTTTTTTTTCCGTTTACTGAAAACCCATGCACAGTCGCATGTACATTCACTACTTTTCCTATCATGCTTCCCTGTCAAGAAAAGTGTTCTTATCTCCCTCTTTCTCCATGCTTCCGCATCTGTGATCCTCAGTTCCTTTCAGCAGAAATTTCCACTCTTATAATTCGTTTTCCCGTCTTGGTACCCTTTCCCCTTTCATATACTCTGCCCTCTCACATGCTAAACGCAATTTCTTCTCTCCCCAAACTCTCTACTCCTGGGAACTCTTCTATCCTTGCTTCCCTACATTTCCGGTCTTTCTAATCTCAACAATTCTCTCTGTCCCTTAGACATCAAGCTACCCTTCCCCCCAGACTAACACTCTTCCACTAATCTCGTTCATCCCCCCCTCCCTCTACAGATGTTCCTGGTGTCTACTCTATTTCTTGCTCCTCCTGTCCTCTTCAGTACTTCAGAGAAACTGGTCAAACTCTTTCTGACAGGGCTTAGGGAAAACAAAAAATAGTGTTAGGCTTGCCGACACTAACAATGCTTTTTCTGTCAGTCAGAGATCATAGCCATCCCATTGATGGTTTCTGCTAAAACTGTCTTCCCTACTTCCAACTCGAACCCGTCGCCATTTAGTTGAATTCTCTCTAATACCAACTTTCCTTGTATGAATATTAGCCCTGGCTTCATCTCTGTAGATGCCTTCCTCTCCCCCTATAATGTATTGTAAAATGCTCCAACTTAGAAAAACCGTTTACTTAACCTGACTCCCCTTTTTTTCTTTTTCTTTTTCTTCTTCTCCCCCTTTTCCCCCTTTTCCCCTTTCCATTTTCTCCCCTGGGTTTGTCCTTTTCTTTTCTGTCTCATGTTTCTGTTCCTTCTTCATTTATTTCACCACTTCCCTTTCATGCACCTCTGTGCACTTGCTCCCTCTGTGGGCACCTAGTCTCTTGCAGTGCTCCCCCTTTTTATTTGACTGGCTCGTCCCCCTTATTCCCCACTTCTACCACTACCACTACTACTACCTTTTCTACTACTATTACTACTACTACTACTGATGTAATTAAGACACATGTGCAGTGTCTGGTTGTCTTTGTTTTGGACATTTCGCCATCCAGTGGCTGGCTGGATGGCGAAACGTCCACGATAGGGATGCCCGGGTGTTGCGCATGTGTCTTAATTTCATCTTGTCGGTATTATAAACCATTCTTGTACTACTTCTACTACTACCACCACCTCTTCCTGCCTATATATAGCCATCCTGCTCCACTTCTGATTAGTGTGACTTCGTAAATGGTCCAAGTTTGACCGAAACGCCGTCGTAAGCTTCTCTTTTTTATGTGCGGGTTATTTGTATATCATTCCAGTCACGGTATTGTGCCTTTTTTTTTGTTACCATATGGTACAGGGTACCATATGGCACAGTGTACCATATGACACAGGGTACCATATGACACAGGGTACCATATGGCACAGGGTACCATATAGTACAGGACACCATATGGTACAGATACAGCGATAACTATGGAAATAAGTCACCCTGACTTTTTTGGGTTATCCCAGGATTTTATATATATGCTGTATGTATGATAATTATGTATGTTTAAATTGTATTTCTATACACCTGAAAAAACTTACTCAGGTGCATGTGTGGCTCGTATGTAAGTTTATTTAGGTATACACAAATAAAGTTACATAGAATATCATACTTAAAAGCCCATGTTTGGAAAACCTAGGATAACCCAAAAAGTCACACAGACTTATTTCCATTAGGGTCCCTGTACCCTGTACCATATGGTATAATGTACCATATGGAACAATGTACTATATTGTACATTGTACCATATTGTACCATTGAACCATATTCCATTGTATGACATGGCACCATTGTACCATATGGTACCATTGTACCATATGGCACAATGGTACCATATGGTTCAAAACCATAGAATTCCTCTTCAGCTCCACTTCCATCAGTCTTAGAACTGTAAGTTGTGAAGAGGAGAGTCAGAATTCACCCAGAGAGTGAGTGGGGAGTGAGAGCTTCCTTGCCGCCAGGCATGATGAGCAAAGCTACTTTGCCGGCGTTCCCACAATGCCATGAGGGCGTTCAGATTTTCTCTATAGTGTGCACACTGACCACCACGATCCATTCTCTCAGATGTAGGACTACAAGCCTTCTCACGCTAAATTTGATGCAGGTAGAATTTTGGCGTAGATCTACGGTTTTGACCCTGAACGTATCTCAACTACTTGGATTTATCTCAAGAAGTATAAGTAACAGAAGTCTAAAAGTTATTTTACAGCTCTATACATCACTAGTGAGGCCTCATTTAGATTACGCTGCTCAGTTTTCGTCCCCTTACTACAGGATGGACATAGATTCATTAGAGAACATACAGAGAAGAATGACTAAAATGATTTGCTGTGTAAGGAACCTCCCGTATGAAGATAGACTTAAAGCCTTAAATCTCCACTCTCTGGAGAGGCATAGAATGAGGGGAGATATCACTGAAGTGTATAAGTGGATGACGGGCATAAACAAGGGAGATATTAATAAAGTACTGAGGGTGTCGAACCCGGTAAGAACCAGAAATTTAATTTGATTTAAGTTGGATAAATTTAGATTTAGAAAGGACATAGGTAAGTACTGGTTTTCTAACAGAGTTGTAGATGCGTGGAACAGTCTTCCAGTGAGGTGATAGAGGCTAGGACCTTGGGTAGCTTTAAGAAGAAATGGACAAATAAATGAGTGGGAGGGGCTGGGTTTGAATGGTTTTTATTGGGTACAGGAGTTATTTCTTGGGTAGCTTTAGGTAGAGGTCGTTTTGATAAGGACCTTCCTTGCATGGGCAGTAGGCCTTCTGCAGGTTCCTACATTCTTATGTTCTTATGTTCCTACTACACTACTGTTGCAGTTCCTTGTACTAGCCTTCATAGCTAGTATCAACTATCTCAAATAATTTCCTATAGTGATATTAATTGCTCAGACTTTATGCTATAAGTCAAAAACCTACTCTTAGACTAATTTCATATCATAGTGACTATATATTTAAAGGTTGTTTACCCCTACTTAATTTAGTCCCCTTTTTAAATTTCTCCTGAAATAATTCTCTATATACCAGTACATTGTACCGCCCCCTTTTTTCGGTTTAAATTTCTATTTCTAAAACATTTAAAGGGCTACCTTTCAGGTGATAAATTTTTTTTTTTCCCTCTTGTCCATTAGTCACTTTTTTTTAAAATTCTCTAGGTGCTATTGACTACCTCAAAGGGGCTATGATTTTGTTTTTAATACATTCTATTATTGTTATATTCACTAGCTCCCTAATTTTAGCTGTAAATATCAACCATAGTTCATAAACTCAATTTTGTTTAAAATAATTAAGGTGGTATTAAATGCTTAAGTGTTTAACTGAATTATCTATTCTGTAATAATCTCTTTTTCTTTTAAATTTTTTACAAGTTTTTAGAATAATTACAGAGTCTTATTCATAAGTCTAGTTGTAGATTCAATATAAATCTTATAATATTTTACTCAGAAAATCTAGTTTGTAAAATCATTCTCATCATATGACTACAGGCATAGATCCTGATATAAACTTTTTATTAAATGAATTACATGAATCAAACAGCAACTGTAATTACTATACAGCAGACCAAGCAAAGACATTACTCAGTGCAAACAATAACATAATCATCTTTAACTATAATGTCAGATCCTGGAGCAAACATTATGATGACCTCACAGCATTACTCAGTTCCCTTCATTCCAATATATCAATCATTACACTCACAGAAACCTGGCTTAAGCCTGATATTACAGATGTCTATACCATTCCTGGCTACATGGTCATACACAACTGTAGAACAGACCAGCAAGGGGGAGAAACAGCTATACACTACTCAAATCAACTCAAATGTATCAATAAATCTTGCACAAGGGATGAACATGGAAAATATATCATAGCCAAATTTAAATCAAAAGACCTGCGAAAACCCCTCACGGTTATAAACATCTACAGAGTACCACAGTCAAACATTTACCACTTTAGTGAAAAATTAGGAAATAAGATTACTGATGCACACATGAACAAAGACCACCTACTACTAACAGGAGATTTTAACATAAACATACTACACAACTGTGACCCACAAGTAACCAAATTCACAAACACAATGAGCAACTGCCTGTTGCTACCAGCAATATCTAAACCTACAAGCATCACTGAGACAAGTATCTCCTTAATAGACCACATCTGGACAAACACCATATCCCTTTAAAATCAGTCATAAAACACAGAAACACTACAGACTATTACCCAACCTTTCTCAACTAATCTGGGCAAACTACCACAAGACATTACTAAAGTAACCTTCAGACTACATAACGAGACAGCAGTTAACAACTTTATAGCAGCTATGAATAACATCGATTGGCAAAATGAGCTCGACATATATACAGATGTGAATGAATGTATGAATAATTTTCTAAAAAAAAAAGCCCAAAGCCTCTATAACAAAACATTGCCCCAGGAAAAACTAAAAGATCACAGCAAAAAGACTGAATAATCCCTGGCTAACACCAAGCATCCTCAAATCCATTAACACAAAGCACAAAAAATGAAAAACAGTACAGAATGGGTCAAATGACTAGAGAACAGTCTAAACGTTATTCGTCAGCTTTACCAGCCTGATAAGAAGATCTAAAAAAGTTTTTTATGATAATAGATTAATAACATAAAAGGGTGATATAAAAAATTTTTGGGGAAACTATCGAAATTCTTGGAATAAAAAGTTATTGAAAAACAATTAAACTAAAAAAATCAGTTTAAACCCCAAAACTCACCCCAACAAACAGTAATAGATAAAATTTTTTCTTCTCCATAGGAAAAAAATTTGTGAACAAATTCCCAAGTGCAAAACCCGTCCATAAAACCCCTCATAGGCCCTACCCAAATCGTTTTCTCCAACCATCTGGATTTTTGGGGGAAGAGTTTGGGGGGTCAACGCCCCCCGCGGCCCGGTCTGTGCCCGGGCCTTGGTGGTTCAGTCCTGACAACAGGTGTTGTGCGGGTGCACGAAAACCCAACGTACGACCCACACCCCGGCTGTGGGGAACTGACTTTAGGTGTTTTGTCCAGTCCCAGTTAAAAGATGCCAGGGGTCGGGGTTTCCCCTATGGTGGGGGAGGCAGTTGAACGTCTGGGGCCCCCTACATTATTGTATGGTCTCTTAAGGCTAGTGACCCCTCTGCTTTTCTTGGGGGGGATGGTGCTGTCTGCCAAGTCTTTTGTTTCGTAGTGAGTGTTTTTGTGGCAAGTTCGTACTAGTCCCCTGGTTTTCCAGGTGATAAAATCTGTACTTCCTCCTCTTTCCAGGGAATACAGGTTTGGGAAACCCTCAAGCACTCCCATTTTAATTGAGGTTTTTTTATCTTTTAAATGGCGCCTTTTGGGAAAGTTCTTGTAATTTTCTAGGTCGGAAATTTCCCGGGCCTTGAAAGGTGCTGTTAGGGTGCAGAAATATTCCAGCCTAGATAAAAAAAGGACCTAAAAGTGTCTCATGGGCTTGCCTCCTTTTTTGAAGGTTTCATTATCCTCCTGTCATTTTTTAGCAGATGCATTGATACAAGTTATGGCCCTTGAAGGTGAGATCCCCGACATAATCACTCCCAGGTCTTTGATTTTGGTGTTTCGCTCTATTTTGTGGCCAGAATTTGTTTTGACTTGATGAAATTTTTTCCCCTCATGTTTACCATATCTGGAATTGAAATTTCTATCGTTGAACTCATTTTTTTTCTCTTATCTAAAAAACCCTTTAAAAACAAGGCAGTAGGTGAACAATTTGTGCTTTTATGTACAAAAAAAGTTCTCAAGTTTTGTACCAATTTTTGAAACAATTTTAACAAACCCATTAATCTCTCCCTTCCCCAACAATCTCAAAATAGCGAGGGTCACTCGATCCCCAAAGGAGGTGCCCAAAAGGACCTAATAACTATAGCCCAATATCTAACTTACCACTGCTCTCAAAAAATCTTTGAAAATTAATTTCATAACCCTTTAGCTAAGGGGGTTTTGCTTTTTCCCCGCATGTTTTTTTAAAACCCTTTGAGGGTTTTTGGACGTACTGTCCCCCTTACGACCCGGGTTTTTTTTTGACGTCTAGTATGCCTAAATTTCTAGCCCCCTCAAATCTAGGGGGAAAAAAAAGTGGTAGGCCTACTTTGAAAAAGGGTCTATGTGGTCAGTGTGCACAGTAAAAAAAAAAATCTGCAGCAACGTGCATAATAAAAAAAAAAACTTTGCCCGTTTTTTTGAATAAAACAGCGACTTTGCACTGTATTTTTTTTGGCATTTATTGTTGTTTTTCTGTTTTCTTGGTCTTTTTATAGAAGGGAAGGCATATCTAGAAAGTGAGATGATTTTGACTGGTTTTAAATGAAAATACTTGAAATTGAACTAAAATTAGCAGAAATGTTTGTTTTCCCAAAAGTTCAAAAGTAAACAAATCTCCCAAAGCGTCCGATAACATCAATGGTGAGTCTAATATTTTTTTGCAATGCCCCAAATGATTCTACCATTTTTACACTAATCAGTATTGCATAACGAAAATTTTTTTTTTTGTGAAAAGAAAAGTGGAAAGAAAAATGAATGAAAGAGGGCCTTGGACGTGACAAGAACAAGAAATGTCTTTTAGTCCGGAAAATGTATTTCTTGTTTTTTTCTGGCCCCCTTTTCGGAAATTGGCATTTTTTGAAATTTGTGTAAATTTGGCAAAATTGCAAAATTTGACACTAAAAGGGATAGTTAAATTTGGGTAAAGGGGTGGTTTTTGCACCTTTCATTAAAAAAAAGGGAGTTCTGGGAAAAATTTCTTTTTTTTTGTCGACTGTATAGGGGGAACGGGCCGAAAATGGGGCTCAAAGTGGGCAAAATTCCCGATCTATACACCGGACTGCAAACTTCGCAAAAGATAATTCCGAATTTTTTCCATCAATTTAAATTTTTTTGGGTGTCTTTATGATCGGGGAAAAGTTTCCCATCTTTTCATAAGAAAAATAATTTTTTTTTTAAATTGGCCGACCTAAAAACGAGTCTCGGAGAGGGCCTGCGACCCTCAAAGGGTTAATGATCTTTTACACTAACTTTGGGGACTTTTTTCTTTTTAATTTTTGGGGTCCATTCAAATATTATGCCTTTGAACCCAGTTGTGGCATGCAAAAGATTAACCTTTTTTTGGCACAGGTACACCCCCATTAATAGGTTCCCCCAACCAGCGAACCAGATACAAAGGGTCAGTGTGGGTGCTATTTCAGTTCCATTAGGTTCACCCAAAATAAAGAAGGTGGATCGGCAATTGTAAAGGGGGATGTGGAAACACCTCACTTTTTCACCCATGTCTTTTCCCATTCGAGAGGGTTAAAGCATGGTCGTTCTATATGGCATCAACTGTTGATTACCCGGTGTGCACAAATGCCTTTGATGTATATAGTTTTATTAGTGTAATACTTTGTTTAACTTGGTGAAGAATGTACAAGTCAAAATTTTTCTTCTGTGTTTATTTTTCTCCCTTTCACCCAGGGTAACAAACCTTTGAGTTCCTGGGCCTATTCAAGGGGGGTCCTTGTCATGGTGAAAGGCCTTTATCGGGAAAAAGACTGTTGGCTCCCTTCCCCAACCAAACTAAAACCCCCCAACCCCCTTCCCCATCCCCCTCCTCCCAAATTTCCCCCCTTTTTTTTTCCTCCCTGCCCTCCCCTTCCCTTTACCCTTCCCCTTTTTGGGGCCCTTTTGGGGTTTTTCCACGGGTCTATTCCTGGGTGGGGGAAAAGGGGCCGGGGCCCTCCCATTCGTTGGGGTTTTTGGTGGTGTAGTTTGCCGTGGATTGGGTCACCTGGGGGTGTCCCTCCCTCCTCCTCCCAGAGGGGGGGCTTCAGGGTCTTTCAGGGGACGGGTGTTTCTGGAGGGCCTTTTGGATTCCGGGGGGGGGTGGCCAAAAGGGGTATGCTTTGTGGGGTTTTATCCGGCCACCCCCTCTTTCGTCCACCAGGAGTCAGCAGTTGAAGTTTCATCCCCGATTGCTGGTTATGGCTTGAAGGGGAGGGTATGGCACAGGTTCCATGCTGCATTTCATATTGCAGTGTGAGGTCCACTTGGGTAGGGGGGATTTCTGGTCATTTCATTCCCCCAGGAGCACCCCTTCCCCGTCCCTTCTTTTATACGTACTTTTTTTATTTTTATTTTCAATTTCTTCTTTTTTTTTTTTCTTAAAAAAAAATAGAAAGAATAACCTAACCCTGGAGGACCCAATCCCTAAAAACACACCCCCCCAGCCCCTTCTTTTACTGCACCCTGTTCTGACCCGCCCATCTTTTATCACTCTTCGGCACTCCCAATGCTCTTACCTCTTGCGGAGGTGTTTTATCACCCCGTTCAGGTGCCGGGGGTTTGACTGACTCCTTCATTTGTCGACCTCCCCTCTCCTTTGACATGCTTTGGGCCCTCCCCCCTACGGTGGACATTTTTTAATTGCCAACCCCTCCCAGTCGGGCCAACTCTGTCCCCCTCCCAAACGCCCAAACAATGTCTGGATACTTTGGCCACCTTTCGTTCTACTCAGAAAAAACCAAAAGGTTTGCCTTCCCCTTTTCCCCGCTCCCTTTCAGGGGTCACAATGGCTAAATTCTTTACTTACTTTCCCCTATTGCCCATCTTTCTTACCATAGTTTTGGAAGGCCCCTATGCCACTTGGGGGGAATTTCCTTTTACACTCTCAAGGGGTACCCAATCATCACTGTCCCGAATCCACTAAGCTTGTGCTTTTCTTTTTTAATTTCGAAATTCCCCGTCATACAAAAACATCATTCCCTCAAATTTTTTGTGGTACTGTTTTTGCCCATACCTAAACCAAAGAATTTCCCGCAGTGGCAAGACATTCTGGGAAAAGCGGAACTCCAAGATCTCCAAATCCTCAAAGAGAATTTTTTCCCTTTCCTGCCCCCGGGGCGGAATGCCCCCTTTCAATGTGGCTCGATTAAATTTCGATGCCCCTGAACTCAATCCTTGTTTATGTAGCAGGACCATTTACACATTAAAAAGGGGATCCCCGCCCCACAACAGTGTAAAAAACGCTGGCAATTTGGTCACCTGCGATTACAGATCATAGCCGAAGCCCCGTCTTGGTGCTGATGACCATTCTAATTGTCTTGTAGTCAACCTCCCTCTTGCCTTAATTTCATGGGAAACTCCAAACCTTCTTACTCTCGCTGTTGCAAGGTCTACTTAAATGGCGAGAAATCCCTTGCCTCAAAGAAGCTAAGGTTCCCCTTTTTATGGCAGTTTCTCAACTGCGTCCCTGGGGAAGCGGTATTTCTTTTCTTTTTCTAAGGGCCCCCCATTCCGCAGCCATCTTCTACAACTTCCTACGTGGGGACCCCCCCCATAGTCACTCCTGTCCTTTTTTCTTTTGCTGTCCTGGGTCAGAAGTCCCTCTTCAGTACCTCATCTGTTCTCGCTTCCGGTTCTCCCCCCAAGCCCCGGCATCGACAAGACTTCATAAACACCTTCCAAATTTCTCTACTTCTCAAAAGTCCAAAAAATCTCCTTGCTCGAATTACTTTAACCCCTCCCCCATTTTTCCCCTCCTCTTTTTCCTTCCCGGTCTCTTTTTCCCCTTTCCCCTTTCCCTTCCCAAAACTCTGTTAAAGGGGAGGGGTTCACCCTCCTCCTCGTACTGTTTTCCTCCCCTGCTCCCTCCCAAAATTTCTTCCTCTTCTGCCACCTTCTAGGTTTTTTTGCCCCTTCTGTCCCTCCACACTTTTCTCCAGTTCCTCCACCCCTTTTGCCCCCCCCCTTTTTTGGGCGCCATTACGGTTCCAATCTTTACCATTCCCCCCCTTCCCTCAAACCCAAAACTTTATGGCTCAGAAAAAAATATGAATTCAACGATGAGAAATTTCAATTACTCAGATATGGTAAACATGAGGAAATTAAATCTTCATCAGAGTACAAAACAAATTCTGGCCACAAAATAGAGCGAAACACCAACGTCAAAGACCTGGGAGTGATCATGTCGGAGGATCTCACCTTCAAGGACCATAACATTGTATCAATCGCATCTGCTAGAAAAATGACAGGATGGATAATGAGAACCTTCAAAACTAGGGAGGCCAAGCCCATGATGACACTCTTCAGGTCACTTGTTCTATCTAGGCTGGAATATTGCTGCACACTAACAGCACCTTTCAAGGCAGGTGAAATTGCCGACCTAGAAAATGTACAGAGAACTTTCACGGCGCGCATAACGGAGATAAAACACCTAAATTATTGGAGCGCTTGAGGTTCCTAAACCTGTATTCCCTGGAACGCAGGAGGGAGAGATACATGATTATATACACCTGGAAAATCCTAGAGGGACTAGTACCGAACTTGCACACGAAAATCACCCACTACGAAAGCAAAAGACTTGGCAGACGATGCACCATCCCCCCAATGAAAAGCAGGGGTGTCACTAGCACGTTAAGAGACCATACAATAAGTGTCAGGGGCCCAAGACTGTTCAACTGCCTCCCAGCACACATAAGGGGGATTACCAACAGACCCCTGGCAGTCTTCAAGCTGGCACTGGACAAGCACCTAAAGTCAGTTCCGGATCAGCCGGGCTGTGGCTCGTATGTTGGTTTGCGTGCAGCCAGCAGCAACAGCCTGGTTGATCAGGCTCTGATCCACCAGGAGGCCTGGTCTCAGACCGGGCCACGGGGGCGTTGACCCCCGGAACTCTCTCCAGGTAAACTCCAGGTTCCATCTCCAATATTGTCTCCCATATGACATCTTTGAATTCCGAAACACTTGAAGCTATCTCTGAATATATTGCATAGACCAGACCATCATTGGACACTGATCCACCCCCTGTTCCTTCTCTTTCCACTCTTCCATCTGCACAACTCCTTTCTTTGCAGCACACAGCTCCTTTGCTGCTTGAATGTTTTCTGCTGCCACTGCATGTAGACTTTTCTAACCCCCTAGTCTGTAGGTACCCTTACCTGAGGATTTCTGTTATCTTTATCATTGCCTATCATGGCCTACTTACAGTGGAATATACGTGGCCTCGGGTAATCGGGGGTGAGCTTCAGATGTTCCTCCCAGTTTTCCCTTGTTGGTGTTTGCTTACATGAACCAAAATTACACTCTGCTGTTATGTATCCCATCTCAGGCTATAATTTATTGTATTTTTTGGATCCTTGTTCTGACGGGACCTTTACTGAAAGTGCCCTTCTTCTACGCACTGATATTCTGTACCATCAGCTATTTGTTTGTACTTCGCTTCATTACACAGCAGCCCGTATCCACTTTCATAAGTGGTATACACTCTGTTCTTTGTATCTCTCTCCTTCTCGGGCATTATCTATCCCAGATGTTGCCTTTCTTGTTTCATCCTTACCACCACCACTTCTGTTACTTTGTGATTTTAATGCCCATCATTTCCTCTGGGGGTCTCACTGTGATTCCTGTAGCATTCAGTTGGAGGCTTTTCTTGCTTCCCACCCCGTCCATGTTTTAAATACAGGTACTCACACCCATTTTGATCCTCATACTCATACTCTCTCTTGCATTGATCTCTCAGTCTGCTCTTTCTCTGCCACACTAGACATCACCTGGTCTGTTCTCCCGGACTTACATGATAGCGATCATTTTCCAATCAATCTTACTTCTCCTTCATGTTCACCACCTCTCCGTGGCCCACGCTGGCAATTTGATCAAGCAAATTAGGACTTTTACTCACAACTAACTGTTTTTAGTGAGGTTCTTTCTTCGTCCTCCATTGATGAGCTTTTACACCTCTTCTCGTCCTCAGTTTTTACCGCAGCTTCTCATTCTATACCCCAGACCTTGGGCAGGCATTCTCAGAAATGCGTGCCTTGGTCTCCTGCTTGTGCTTGTGCAGTACGTTTGAAATGCACCGCATGGGGCAGGTACCAGTACAATATAACCACTGAGAGACTTCTTGATTTTAAGCAGAAGTGTGCAGCCACTCGCCGTGTCATCCGTGATGCTAAACGCACTTGCTGGGGAGATTATGTTTCTACCATCACCTCTGCTTCTTCTATGAGTGCAGTCTGGAAAAAAGTGAGGAAATTGAGTAGTAAATACTCTCCTGACCCGGCTCCTGTTCTACGAGTCGCTGGTGTTGATATAGCAAACCCTCTTGATGTTACCATTAAAATTGGCAGTCCTCTGGTCTGTATTTCTTGGTGGCTCCATCTATGCCCCTCGTTTCTTTCCTCAAGGTCTGCCAGAGAGTTAGCACCCTTGGACTTTTCTTCTCTCAGAGAACAGTATAATATGCCTTTTACACTTCAGGAACTGGAGGCAACACTCTCAACTTGCTGATCATCGGCAGCTGGGCCTGACGACATCCATATTAGGATGTTACAACATTTACGTCAGTCAGCCCTTGCAGTCATCTTACATCTCTTCAATCTTATTTGGTCACAAGGAGTTCTTCCCCAGCTGTGGAAATCTGCCATTGTTCTCCCTTTCTGCAAACCGGGTACTACGGGACATGATGCCTCTCACTGTCATCCCATTGCTCTTAGCAGTGCAGTTTGCAAAGTGATGGAACGTCTGGTAAATCGACATTTAATATGGTATTTAGAGACTCACAACAGTCTCTCCACTCGTCAATATGGATTTCGTAAGGGCTGTTTTTCCATAGACCCCTTGCTACACTTGGATACATATGTTCATAATGCCTTTGCGAATAACCACTCAGTTATTGCCATATTTTTTTACCTTGAGAAGGTATATGACCCAACTTGGAGGTATAATATTTTGGCCCAAGCCCACTCCTTAGGCCTCTGAGGCAATCTACCATCCTTCCTTAAGGACTTTTTAACTGACAGACATTTCCGTGTTCGGGTTAATAATGTGCTCTCCCCGGACTTTATCCAAGCTGAAGGTGTCCCCCAGGGATGTGTTCTGAGCACAGCACTTTCTCCTTGCTATAAATGATTTGGCCTCTAGTCTTCCATCCAATATTTGGTCATCGCTCTATGTTGATGACTTCGCTGTTGCTTGTGCAGGCACTGACTGTCACCTCATTGCAGCTTTTCTCCAGCATGCGGTCGACCGTGTTTCCAATTAGGCCACCACATATGGGTTTAAATTTTCCAGTACCAAAACTTGCCAAATTACTTTCACTAGACGCTCTGTCATCTCCAATCATCCTTTGTACCTCTATTGCTCCCGTATCCCTGAACGTGATACAGTCAGGTTTCTAGGCCTTCTCTTTCACCATAGGTTATCCTGGAAACCTCACATTACCTCTCTGAAGGCAACTTGTCACAGCCGGCTGAACCTTCTTAAAACCCTTGCTCATCTTTCATCGGGAGCTGATTGTCGAACTCTCCTTCACCTACATTCCACCCTCATTATATCGAAACTTGGTTATGGTGACCAGATCTATTCAGTGGCCTCTCCTGCTACTCTCTCTAGCCTTAACCCCATCCATCACCAAGGATTACATTTATACCTTCGTACTTTTCACTCTTCCCCTGTTGAGAGCCTGTATGCAGAAGCAAACGTTCCATCCTTGTCCAGTGGCCGTGATGCCCATTGCCTTTGCTACTATGTACGCTCTCATGATCTCCGCAATCCTTCTATTTATAGAATGGTCACTGATATTAGTAGACATTCTTTATTTGTTCGCCACCCGTTTTCTCTGTCCCTTCTCTCTTTGCCTACATTCGCTCTTGTCTTCTCTTCAGTTGCCACCTTTTTATGTTTGTGTAGCATCTCACTTTTCTCTAACCCCCTGGAAAGTTACAGCTGTTTGAGTCTGTTCTTTCTCACTCCCTTGCTCGAAAGCCCAACTGCCTATGGTAGCTTCCCGCTCTCTTTTTCTTGACCAATTCCACTCTCATTCTCATGCCATCGCAGTGTATACAGATGGCTCTAAGTCTTCTGATTGCGTAGGATTCGCAGCAGTGTTTCCAAACAGCGTCGTGCGAGGGCATTTGCTACCTTCGGCTAGCATTTTTACTGCTGAATTTTATGCCATTCTTGCAGCACTTATCCGTATTGCATTTATGCCTGTGTCATCATTTGTGGTTGTCTCAGATTCCCTTAGTGCTTTACAGGCTATACAAAAATTTGATGCACCTCAGCCCTAAGTTCTCCGTATCCAACGTTGGCTATGCCGCGTCTCTACCAAGCATAAAGATATTGTTTTTTGTTGGGTCCCTAGTCATGTTGACGTACAGGGCAATGAACAGGCAGACACTGCTGCACGATCAGCAGTACATTACCTACCAGTTTCATATAGAGGTGTTCCATTTATGGACTATTTTGCTGTAGTAGCTACCCACCTTTACACCAGTCAGGAACAACATTGGTCTACTCTGCTCTGTAACAAAATTCAGTCTATTAAACTGAGTATAGGTTACTGGCCGTCTTCTTGTCATCAGTGTCGAGGTTGGGAGACTATTCTCTCCCGTCTTTGCATTGGCTACACTCATCTTACTCATGGGTATCTCATGGAGAGGCACCCTGTTCCTCTATGTTAGAAGTGTCAGGTTCCAGTATCAGTTAGCCACATTCTGTTAGACTGTCGTCTCTATCAACAAGCATGCAGAATTTACCTCCAACATTGTCTCCGCTCTACTATACTTTCTTTGCCTTCCCTTCTCACTGTTGGACCCTCCATTAATCCTGACTCTCTCATTGACTTATTGACAACGGCTGATTTACTCCACAAACTCTGATGATGATACCTTTCCCACTCCCATCAGCCCTTTCTACCTCAATCTCTTGCTACCCTCTGGCCCTTCACTATCCACTGCCCTGCTGTTCTCCATAACCTACTAATCATCCCTCTCCCTTTTACCACCTGATACCCTCACTTCCTTCCTGGCCTGCAGCGCTGTATAACCCTTATGGTTTAGCACTTTTTTTATTATAATAATAAGGAGTTCCTGGGTTGTAATGCCAGTGTTGGTTCTGTAATACTATACTAAAATTCTAGCGGCTTCCAATCTTGCTGAAGAAAGTTGGTAATCCTATATATGATAGATTGGGTCTGTGTACAGAAAAATAAAATCCTGCAGCACATATTGCATAATGAAAAATAAACAGCAACCTTGTTTTTGTGTAAAACAGCAACTTTGCGGTGTACAGTGGAATCTCGACCAATGGCTTTAACCCTTTGAGGGTTTTGGTCGTACTAGTACGTCTTACGCGTAGGGGTTTTTGACGTACAGTGGACCCCCGCATAACGATTTTAATCCGTGCAAGAGGGCTCATTGGTATGCGAAATAATCGGTATGCGAATGAATTTTCCCCATAAGAAATAATGGAAATCAAATTAATCCGTGCAAGACACCCAAAAGTATGAAAAAAAAATTTTTACCACATGAAATATACATTTTCCTACACACAAAGAGAAGGATACATGCACAATAGTAGAGTAGTACATGCACAATATATATTGTGCATGTACTAGTCTACTAAATGAAGAATAAATGACACTTACCTTTATTGAAGATGCAGCAATGACTGATGAGACACGTGTCGTGGGAGTGCCTTTTCCTCCTGATTACTGTAGGTCCTGTTTGGTATTTCTTCCAGAACATGCCTTATCACACTGTGTTGTCACTACGATTCTTAAATCTCTCAAACCCAAACCCTTTTGCTGGCTTTAAATTCACCATATGAGCACTAGTTCCAGGCATTTTTCCCCTGTTCACCTGGGTGTTAGTCGACTGGTGGGGGTTGCATCTGGGAGACAAGATTAAGGACCCAATGGAAATAAGTTAGACAGTCTTCGATGACACTGACTTTTTGGGGTTTTCCTGGGTGGCAAATCCTCTGGGGTTAATTGTTTTCTTGGTATATTCTCAATAAGCCACACCAACAACAGTGCCTACAGCACAGCAGTGATGCTACAGCAGCAGCAGACGATGCTACAGCAGCAGCAGACGATGCTACAGCAGTAGCAGCAGCAGACGATGCTACAGCAGCAGCAGCAGCAGACGATGCTACAGCAGCAGCGACGATGCTACAGCACAGCAGCAGCTGACAGTGCTACAGCAGCAGCAGACGATGCTACAGCGCAGCAGATGATGCTACAGCAGCAGCAGACGATGCTACAGCAAACAGCAGACGATTTCTACAGCAGCAGCAGCAGCTGACAGTGCAGCAGCAAGCAGCAGCTGTACCACCAATAGTAGCGATGGTTGATTGGGGTTTATTTTACAACCTGGCCAGCTCGGAGACACGCACCTCCACTTTCATACTTATCAGTGATCTTTTTCTTCTCTCTATTGTAATTCCTCCACCCTATTTTCTGTAGGGGTTGGCACTAGAACTTTCTTGGGCCCATGGTCACTTATTTTCCAGATAAAGCACCGAAAACAATGTAATAATACGAAATGTTCCGATTGTATGCTTGGATGTTACTGCGGAGGCTGGCTGGTAAACAATGGCACGGGCGGCACATGTGAGGCTGGCTGAGGGCGCACATTGGACGCGTCTCGGACGAACAGCGGTGAGCAGGTTTTTAAGCGGTATGCGAGGCAAAATTTTTGCGATTAAAGCAAGCGGTATGCGGATTAATCGTTATGTGATGCCAACGGTATGCGGGGTTCCACTGTACTAGTACGCATAAATTCTAGCGGCCTCAAATCTAGTGGGAGAAAGCTGGTAGGCCTTCATATGAAAGAATGGGTCTATGTGGTCAGTGTGCACAGTCTAAAAAAAATCCTGCAGCACACAGTGCATAATGAGAAAAAAAAAACTTTGACCATTTTTTTGGAATAAATCAGCGACTTTGCAGTGTATTTTCGTATGGTATTTATTGTTGTATTCTAGTTTTCTTGGTCTCACTTTATAGAATGGAAGACATATTACAGAAATTGAGATGATTTTGACTGGTTTTACAATGAAAGGTGCCTTGAAATTGAGCTCAAAGTAGCAGAAATGTTCGATTTTTACCAAACTTCAAAAGTAAACAAATCGTGCCAAGCGTGCAATACACGTCAACTGGTGAGTCTAATATTCTTTCACAAGTGCACCAATAATATTTATATACCATTTTTTACACTAATGCAGTAGTCTGCATAACAGTAAATCTTATATTTTTTGTGAGAATAAAAATTCAAAGTGGAAAGCAAAAGAATATAAGAGGGGCCTTGAGACGTGACTAATGACTAGAGGAAATGTCATTTTAGTGCCAGGAATGTCTTTCTTGTTTATTCTGGACCCTATTCGGAAATTGGCATCTTTTGAAATTTGTGTGAAATTGGCAAAATTGCTAAATTCTGACCACTGTACTGGATAGTTGAATTTCATAAATGGGTGGTTTTTTGCACCCATTCGATAGATAAAATGGAGTTCTAGCGAAATATTCATGTTTTTTGCCATCTAGTACAGTGAAATTGGCCGAAAATGGGGCTCAAAGTGGGCAAAATCGCCGATGCGTAAACATCGCCAAGTCCGCTAACTTTGCGAGAGCATAATTCCGTAAGTTTTCTATCAAATTTCAAACTTTTGGTGTCTTTATGATCGGGAAAATATTCTCTATCTTTTCATAAGAGAAAATATTTTTTTTTTTTTTTTTTAAATTTGGCCGACCCTGAGAACGAGTTTCGGAGAGGGCCTGTCGACCCTCAAAGGGTTAATCTGTTCCAGAGAGCTAGACTTGAATTAGCTGCTAGTCGAATTAGTTTTCCCCATAAGAAATAATGGAAATAGAATTAATCCGTTCGAGACACCCAAAAGTATTAAACAAAATAATTTTTTTTTACATGAAATATACATTTCCCTATGCAGTAATATGAAA
>NC_069429.1:24381875-24424057 GCF_026875155.1 Cherax quadricarinatus
TTAACTATATACTCTCTCTCGTTCTTCACAGGGTTTCACAAGGTTACCTTAAGGTTCCTAGCTCTATTTACAAGATCTGTTACCTACATCAGCATATTTGAAAGCATTTTATTGTTATAAGACAATACAATCAGAGAAAGTCTATGGGCCAGCGGTTTCAGTTTGTCAGCTGATTTTATTTCGTTGATGTCATTATTGTGAATGAACATGTTCCAGACTCGAGTCATCCTAGGAATAAACGATCTTAGAAAAAACAGATGGAGAAAAATACAGTCTATAACTTCGAGGGTTATTTTCATTCCAAAGGACTAGGACTTTACATTTGTTAACAACTAACTGCATCTGCCACTTTTCAGACCAAGACATTGTACGTTCCAAGCGTTCGTGTTAACACTAAGTGTATGCAGACTGCAGGTGTTGGTACACTATGTAGATAACATCTAAAGTGTAATTCTAACACCTGTATAGCGATAATACGTTATGTACATATTACAGAGAGTATATATTAGTTTTTATCACCATACAGTAGGTGATAGCAAGTGTTATAACACAGCATTATCACTACCTAGTGATAGCACATGGTGCTTGTCTGTGTAACTTATGCAAATAGTGAATTGTTATAATACGTTTCGCTAAAAATATTTAACGACTATTACATAACACAGCGTCAGTGTGGCTTCAAATGAATATTGTATTACAATATGGCTTCAGAGAGTGGCACTGTTGTACAATTTACTCTGTCCTGTACGACATTAATATGAAAAAAACTAGATGTATTCTGGTCGCTGCACGATCCCAGAACGATATTACCTCATTCAATAAATACAACCCTTTTATTTCAATGCAGTCAGGTTATAAAATTCAAATTCAGCAAAATATATATAAATAAATATGCGTTTGCATTTGTATGTGTGCATATGTATGCATACAGGCATGCACTCTTGTATATGTGTAGGTGTAAGTGAGTATAAATATGTGTGCAAATGTTTGCTGTTGTTTAGGTTTTCCGTGGCTTTATAAATGTAAACCATTGTGTAAATATGTGTGTAAATAATTAAAACACATGTTCAACACTTGGGAATCTATTGTGTAGATGTTTAGCCAACTAGTGGATTTATCAGTCCAATTCAGAAAATAATACTGCAGACGGGAGACGATACCAAAAAGTAGTCTAAGGTGATCACACCCTCAACCTAGATGAACGCAGAATATTAATTTGAGGTTATCAGTCCCTTATCTTATTATTATTATTATTATTATTATTATTATTATTATTATAAGAGGGAAGAGCTAAACCCGTAGGATTACACAGCACCTGTGGGGGGATGGAAGGCATTGAGGCTTAATTGAGGGAACTGGAGCACAGATCTAGTTATCTAGATCAAGACCCCCTCACCAGCATCAAGGAACCTTCCTTGGGGGGCCGTCCCTCATCCTAGAAAGTAGGTGTTCCGTGCAATAGTTTTGTTGAATCTGAAGTAGATAGGTCAGGTAAGTTCCATCAGGAAACAGGACAAGTGTTTCCTGATGCGGGTCTTAAGTCATGTGACGACCCACCACTGTAGCTTTTGGTCATCTGACCGAGGCCTTCCACTGGCTTACCTGTCCACCCCCTTTAAGAATTAGTTAGGTGAGAACGTCATGGGTGGACGCAGCACATTAGTGGAAGAAAGTCATGGCACTGTGTTAACCAATATTTGAGTTGTTGAAGAAGTCTTTATACCTGGTCATGGACTGGGCCGCTTAGGCGGTGACCCACCGAACGTCCTTCAGGTATACCAAGATTCGAAGATGTTACTGTGTCAGAAAAGTATGATTTATTATTTGTAAACCCTACAAGTACTTATTGGTTTTGTTAACCATTATTATATGGTATTTGTGAAGGTATGTATACTTGTGCATATTATACACATACTTATGTATACGTGTGCATATTACACATATACTTGTGTATACGTGTGCATATATGTACATACGCATATGTATGTTTATGCATGTATGCATGTGTGTATATTTATATTTATGCATGTATGCATGTGTGTATATGTGTGTATGTACTCATGGGTAATGCTTAACAATTCGCAAACAGGCGAAATTATTTACATACATTATCTCTAAGTCCACAACAGAACTCGAACCTGCAAACTCTGCATCAGAGTACACAGTCATGGGTAAATACATATGTATAAACAGACGTGTACGGAAGCGTATTTGCTTATGAATACGTCCACTTGTATTTGCAATCATGCGAAACGTCCACGTGGACGTTTCGCCATCCAGTGGCTGGCTGGATGGCGAAACGTCTACGATAGGGATGCCCGGGTGTTGCGCATGTGTCTTCATTTCATCTTGTCGGTATTATATACCATTCTTGTACTGAAAGTTAAGACACACGTGCAACATCTGGATATCTTTATTGTAGACGTTTCGCCATCCAGTGGCTTTATCAATACAGATTCTAGGACATAATAGGAAGACAGTAGAACTATATACAAAAGATGAGGTAATCAGTCCCTCGGCCTTGGAGTTAGTGTTCACAGCATCGTGGTGGAGGAAACTGGACAAAGACAAAAAGACGGCGGTTAAAATAGGGCCCAGGGGGTTGGGACGAGCGGGATGTTGCACATGGGTTAAACCCTTTCATATTGTCGGTTTTTTAACCTTTCTTGCACATTCTTGTACCCCTACTACTACCTCCCCTTTCCTCCCTTTATAATAGCCGCCCTACTCGACCTCGGGGTTAGTTTTACTTTTCAATGGCCCCAAGTCGGCCCGAAACTTTCGCGTAAGCTTCTCTCTTTTATTGGGGTTATTTGTGTATACGTGGGGAAACCCCAACCTTTTTTTTTCCCTTTTCTCCGTTAAAGTTTTGAAGATTTATTAATTCCCCGAAATTTTTTATTTGTTTTAAAAATTTTAATGATGTTAAATCAAAAAAAAAAAAAAAAATATCGCAACACTTGTGCATTGAACATTAAAATGGCTAAAACCGACAGATTTTTGGTAAGACCATATGCAACAGTTAGGTAATTTTTTTCGAAACTTTTCGCCCCCACATGGCTTCTTCAGTCGAGTACAAAAAAAGTTGATAGAAGCAGAAGAGACTTTAAACGAGTAAACAGTCCTTCCCCCCTTAAAGTTTTTTTAGGTGGTTTAGTCCCTCATCTGGAGAAGAGCATTGCTCGTAGTCTGGGCCACCCAAAACTTTAAGGGTGATGGACTATTACATCGTCCCTTTAAGCTCTTCGCTTCTTTTCAAATTTTCTTTTATCGGAAATTAAGACGCCTACTGTGTGGGGCGAAACGTTTTTAAATAAAGATAACCCAACTGTTTCATATGGGGTCCCTTAAACCCAACAAATTTTCGGTATTTTTTTACCATTTTAAATTTTTCAAAACTGTCAAAACTGCAAAACAAGGGTTTTCCCTTTGGGAAAAACCTGGGAAAAAGAAATTGAGACACTTATGCAGCATACGGGAATCTTTATTTTAGGGGAAAAGTTTCCCCCACACCGTGGCTTCCCCTCAGTCCAATAAAAGAAAGGAAAAGGGGGGAAAAGGGGAGGAGATAAAGAGGTAATCATTTCCCCCCGCCTGGAGTCGATGTGTTCAGGGCCATCAATCTTGTAGAATGTCAGCATGGGCCGTAGACGTGGCTTATTTTAGTAGGAGGTTAGGTGAAAAAAGGGAAGGCGGGGGAATAGTGGTTCCATCCACTAGTCGAAGTGTTTTTCGTCCAAAGGGTTTAACAAGTGTTGAAAAATTCCCTTTTTAAAAAGATCCCATGATGCGCCCGTGTCTGAAGTAACACATACAGAGTCCCGTTTTTGGGTAGAATTTTTAGAGGGGGGTGAAAAATTAACTTTAGGTGTGATATACCGTCCCCCAAATTAGATAGGGACCAGGGGAGACTACTATGGGAGGAAATTGTTAGGGCCCACAAGGCACGATAATGTAGTAATTCTAGGAGACTTTAACTTTAGTCATATTGATTGTAATTTCTTGACTGGAATTAGAATCATACGACTTCTTAGAAGTAGTTTCAGGATTGTTTTTTGAAGCAGTTTGTGACAGAACCTACAAGGGGTAATAACCTGCTTGACTTAGTTCTGGCAAACAATGAATCCATTGTTAATAAATTTAGAAGTTTCAGAGGAACTGGGTGCTAGCGACCACAAATCAATTACATTTAGAATGAATGGAAGTATGATAGTAGGGATAACTCAGTAACAGTCCCAGATTTTCGCTTAGCAGATTACGATGGGCTTAGAGAACACTTATCATCTGTTGACTGGGGTAACGAAGAGAGCTAATCAATATAACAGTTTTCTGAACACAATACAATGCTGCTCAAAGAACATTTATCCCTTATAAAGAAAATTAGATCAAATAGTAAATGACCCAAAATGGATGAATAATAGGCTGAAATATCTACTAGGGCATAAGAAAGGAATTTATAGGCGTATCAAAAGAGGCGAGGGTCATCTTATGAATCAGTATATTGACATTAAGAGGGGCATTAAAAAGGGGATAAGAAAAGCTAAAAGGGACTATGAAATTAAAGTTGCTAGGGATTCTAAAACTAACCCAAAAAGTTTTTTCCAGGTCTATAGAACAAAAGTCAGAGATAAGATAGGTCCCTTAAAAATAACTATGGGCATCTTACTGAGAAGAGAATGAAATGTGCTCGATTTTAAATAATTATTTTCCACTCGGTTTTACACAGGAAGACACTAATAATATTCCGGTAATTAATTTTTATAGAGGATCAGAAGAAGATAAATTATGTAACATCACAGTCACTAGTGAAATGGTTGTGAAGCAGATAGACCGACTGAAGCAAAATAAGTCACCGGGTCCTGATGAGGTTTTTTTCAAGGGTTCTAAAGGAATGCAAAATGGAAGTCTGTGAACCATTAACTATATTTTTAATTTATCTCTTCAAACAGGTGTAGTGTCTGATATGTGGAAGATGGCTAACGTAATTCCTATTTTTAAAACTGGGGACAAGTCGTTACCGTCAAATTACCGCCCAATAAGCCTGACCTCAAATGTAGGCAAATTACTAGAGTCAATTATGGGCTGAGATTATAAGAAAGCCATCTCGATAACCATAGCTTGATTAATGATACCAGCATGGATTCACAAGAGGCCGGTCTTGTCTAACTAATTTATTAACTTTCTTCAGTAAAGCTTTGAGGCTGTTGACCACGATAAGATTTAAATATTATTTACTTAGATTTTAGTTAAGGATTTGATAGAGTTCCGCACCGAAGATTGTTGAAGAAAGTAGCAGCTCATGGCATTGGGGGAAGAGTGCTCTCGTGGATCGAATCAGGGCCACAGACAGGAAGCAGAGCCTGTCCATAAATGGGGTTTAAATCCGAGTGGGGATCATAACAAGGGGCGTTCCACAGGGATCAGTCTTGGGCCCCGTTGTGTTTATAATATATATCAGTGATCTTGATGAAGGAATTACTAGTGGATATGAGCAAATTCGCCGATGACACGAAGAAGGTAGGATAATTGATTCAAACGTAGATTTTTAGGAAACTTCAGGAGGATTTAGACAAACTCTACTCTTGGTCAGAAAAGTGGCAGATGCAGTTCAATGTAGATAAATGCAAGTTCTGAAGCTCGGGAGTGTCCATAACCCAAAGCACTTATAATTTAAAATAATGTAAAACTTAACCATACAGATTGCGAAAAGGACTTGGGGGTTATGGTAAGCAGCAACCTTAAACCAAGACAGCAATGCCTAAGCGTACGTAATAAGGCAAATAGATTACTGGATTTATATCAAGAAGTGTAAGCAACAGAAGTCCAGAGGTCATATTTGCAGCTTTATACATCATTAGTAAGGCCTCACTTAGATTATGCAGCTCAATTCTGGTCTCCTATTACAGAATGGACATAAAATTCGTTGAAAACATTCAGCGTAGGATGACTAAATTAATACATACATTAGAAATCTTTCCCTTTTGAAGAAAGATTGAAGACTCTTTAAATTACATTCATTTGTTAGACGAAGAATGAGGGGAGACCTGATCGAAGTGTAAAAAGTGGAAGATAGGTATTAATAAAGGGGATATTAACAAGGTCTTGAGGATATCTCTCCAAGAGAGAACCCCCAGTAATGGATTTAAATTAGATAAGTTTAGATTAGAAAGGGCATAGAAAGTATTGGTTTGGAAATAGGGTAGTTGATGAGTGGAACAGTCTACCTAGTTGGGTTATTGAGGCTAGGACTTTGGGTAGTTTCAAATTTAGGTTGGATAAGTACATGAGTGGGAGGGGTTGGATTTGAGTGGGACTTGCACATCGGAGCTTGTTTCTTGGGTGGCATTGAAAGTTGGGTTGGTCAAATGTTTGTTAGTGGGATGAATTATAAAGGACCTGCCTAGTATGGGCCAACGGGCCTGTTGCAGTGTTCCTCCTTTCTTATGTTCTTATGTTCTTATGTTCTGTTCCCTGTGGAGCGCCACTTGTTACAGATCCGCACTCGGATTTAACCCCATTTATGGACACTCTCTGCTTCCTATCTGTGAGCCATGACTCGATCCATGAGAGCACTTTTCCCCAAGTGCCATGACCTGCCACTTTCTTTAACAGTCTTTGATGCGGAACTCTATCAAAAGCCTTACTAAAATCTAAGTAAATAATATCAAACTCTTTATCGCGGTCAACAGCCTCAAAAGCTTTACTGAAGAAAGTTAATTAATTAGTTAGACAAGACCGGCCTCTTGTGAATCCATGCTGAGTATCATTAATCAAGCTATGCTTATCGAGATGGCTTCTTATAATTTGAGCTATAATTGACTCTAGTAATTTGCCTACAATTGAGATCAGGCTTATTGGGCCGTAATTTGACGGTAACGACTTGTCCCCTGTTTTAAAAATAGGAATTACATTAGCCATCTTCCACATATCAGACACTACACCTGTTTGAAGAGATAAATTAAAAATATTAGTTAATGGTTCACAGAGTTCCATTTTGCATTCCTTAAGAACCCTTGAAAAAACCTCATCAGGACCCTGCGACTTAT
This sequence comes from Cherax quadricarinatus, assembly GCF_026875155.1. Taxonomy (NCBI): domain Eukaryota; kingdom Metazoa; phylum Arthropoda; class Malacostraca; order Decapoda; family Parastacidae; genus Cherax; species Cherax quadricarinatus. The sequence continues at coordinate 24,388,922 of NC_069429.1, forward strand.
TTTGCTTCAGTCTGTCTATCTGCTTGAAAGCCATTTCACTAGTGACTGTGATGTTACATAATTTATCTTCTTCTAGCCCACTATAAAAATTAATTACTGGAATATTGTTAGTGTCTTCCTGAGTAAAAACCGAGAGAAAATAATTATTTAAAATCGAACACATTTCATTCTCTTTGTCAGTAAGATGCCCATAGTTATTTTTAAGGGGACCTATCTTATCTCTGACTTTTGTTCTATAGACCTAGAAAAAGCTTTTCGGGTTAGTTTTAGAATCCCTAGCAACTTTAATTTCATAGTCCCGTTTAGCTTTTCTTATCTCCTTTTTAATGTCCCTCTTAATGTCAATATACTTATTCATAAGGAGACCCTCACCTCTTTTGATACGCCTATGAATTCCTTTCTTATGCCCTAGTAGATATTTCAGCCTATTATTCATCCATTTTGGGTCATTTCTATTTGATCTAATTTCTTTATACGGGATAAACGTTCTTTGAGCAGCATGTATAGTGTTCAGAAAACTGTCATATTGATAGCTCTCTTCGTTACCCCAGTCAACAGATAAGTGTTCTCTAAGCCCATCGTAATCTGCTAAGCGAAAATCTGGGACTGTTACTGAGTTATCGCTACTATCGTACATCCATTCAATGCTAAATGTAATTGATTTGTGGTCGCTAGCACCCAATTCCTCTGAAATTTCTAAATTATTAACAAGGGATTCATTGTTTGCCATAACTAAGTCAAGCAGGTTATTTCCCCTTGTAGGTTCTGTCACAAACTGCTTCAAAAACAATCCTGAACTACTTCTAAGAAGTCGTATGATTCTAAATTCCCAGTCAAGATATTCCAATCAATATGACTAAAGTTAAAGTCCCTAGAATTACTACATTATCGTGCCTTGTGGCCTTAACAATTTCCTCCCATATAGTCTCCCTTGGTCCCTATCTAAGTTTGGGGGACGGTATATCACTCCTAAAATCAGTTTTCATGCCCCTCTGAAAATTCTATCCAAGCAGACTCTGTATGTGTTACTTCAGACTTAATACCCGTTTTTATGCAACAGTTCAAGCGATCTCGGACATACAATGCCACCCCACCCCCCTTCCCGATACTTCTATCCACTTGGAACAATTTAAAACCCTGAATGTGACATTCCGCAGGCATGTCCCGACTTTTTGAATTAAACCACGTCTCAGTTAAGGCAAATACATAAATGTTACCTGCACTAGCCACTAATCTCAACTCGTCCATCTTATTCCTAGCACTACGGCTATTAGCATAATAAACATTGAAAGACTCTCCTTTCTCTTTACCCTTCCTGCTCATTTCTGTTTTTCTACTAAACCTATTACTGTCCTTATCACCCAGTGTCACTGGCTTTTTAATATCTACCTCGTTCTGCTTATTACTAGTTCCCCTAGAACTCATAATATTACTACACTGGGACTTCGCTGTTTTCCTGCCAAAACCCATACCACTAACTATTCCTAGTTTAAAGTCCTAACAGCTCCCTCTACTGCAGTTGCCAGTGCTCCAACCCCAGACCTAGATAAGTGAACCCCATCCCTGGCATACATGTCATTTCTGCCATAGAAGAGGTCCCAGTTGTCAATGAATGTTACCGCATTTTCCTTACGGTATTTGTCCAGCCAGCAATTGACACCAATTGCCCTGGACAACCATTCATTTCCAACTCCTCTCTTTGGCAAAATACCACATATGACAGGGTTCCCACCCTTCCTCCTAATTATTTCTATTGCTGACCTGTACCTGCTAATCAGGTCTTCACTCCTACGTCTGCTAACATCGTTGCCTCCAGCACTGAGACAGATAATAGGATTGTTCCCATTACCTCTCATGATGTCATTCAGACGGCTAACAATATCCTCCATCCCAGTCCCAGGAAAGCAAACCCTCTGTCTCCTACTCCTGTCCTTCAAGCAGAACGCCCTATCCATATACCTAACTTGGCTATCCCCAACAACAACAATATTCTTACCTTGGTTTCGTTCGTCGTGACGTTCCCAGTAGTCGACTCACATTCGTCGGGTAGCACTGAGAATGTATTAGATGTTTCCACAACAGTTTCCACGGCAGTCTCTTTCTTCTTCATCGTTTCTACCTTTCCATTCGTCTTCTTGATCGTCAATTTCGTTCCCTGCTGTCCAACCACTGACCAGTTTCCCTTCTTGACCTGAGGACTCAAAACAGGAGGACTACTACGAATCTTCTTGTTTTCCTCGGTCAGTCGCCGAATCTCCATCTTCGCCATCCTCAATTCTTCCTTAAGCTGTTGGTAAAGTTGCTCGATGGAGGGCATCTTGCTTCAATCCGTAGAGAGCGCACAAACAGGTCTTCACAGAGCTAAGTACACGTCACCACTGAGCTAAGTACACGTCACCACTGAGCTAAGTACACGTCACCACTGAGCTAAGTACACGTCACCACAAGAGATTAGTGCAAAAGCTGGAGGACCATGCAGGTATAACAAGGAAGGCACTGTATTGGATCAGAGAATACCTGATGGGAAGGCCTCAGCGAGTCATGGTACATGATGAGGCGTCAGAGTGGGCGCCTGTCGGTATTATATACCATTCGTACACATGAGTGGGGTTCCACACGGGTCAGTCCTAGTAGTGGTGCTGTTTGTGGTATATGTGAATGACATTATAGAAGGTACAGACTCAAAAGTATCCCTGTTTGCAGACGATATGAAGTTAATGAGGAGAGTTGAATTGGAGGAGGATAAGGCAAGACTACTGAGAGATCTGGGCATGCTGCAGGCCTAGTCCAGCAACTGGTTCCTGGAGTTCAAGCTCACCAAGTGCAACGTTATGAAGATCGGGGAAGGGTAAAGAAGACCGCAGACAGAGTACGGTCTAATGGGTCAAAGACTGCAAGCCAAACTAAAGAAAGGATCTTGGGGTGTGTGTAATTCCGAGCATATTTCCTGAGGCACACATCAACCAAATAGAGCGAAAAACTAACGTCAAAGACCTGGGAGTGATCATGTCGGAGGATCTCACCTTCAAGGACCATAACATTGTATCAATCGCATCTGCTAGAAAAATGACAGGATGGATAATGAGAACCTTGAAAACTAGGGAGGCCAAGCCCATGATGACACTCTTCAGGTCGCTTGTTCTATCTACGCTGGAATATTGCTGCACACTAACACCACCTTTCAAGGCAGGTAAGGTAAATATTTTTGTCAATACTTATTATAACAATAGGTATGTATGTAAATTGTTCAGAGAACCGACAAGTTGATAAATTAAACACATATGCAACACTTGATTATCTTTACTGAAGAAACGTTTTGTCAAACAGTGGCTTCAGTCCAATACCTTGTGCAATTTCTTCACAGTTCCTCTTTGTATAGGACTGATGTAGCCAGTTTGTGGAGAAACGTGTTTTCAGTAAAGATATCCAAGTATTGATCATGTGTCTAATTTATCATAATAGATGCTTTTTCTATAGACAAGGTACTTCCACAATACACTTGTGAATGCTGGGATCCAACACTGTGAGTGATAGCAACGTTTATTGTGACTGCTGGGACTCAGTTGCTGAAGCTCACTGAAAGTGTGTGCTGGGGGACCTTGTCCTGTAAGAGCTGGATCTTCTGAAAAGGTGAAGTTAAGGCCTCATACTCCCAAGAAACAGAAGAGGTCACCACTGTAGACCCAATACGATGCGGCGCACCCTGACACTCGCCGCGCCTCTCTCCGCCTGACTCAGGTCACCTGGTCCTTTCACCACTTGGGCATACACGTGGGAACAGCGTTTCTCGTGTCTTTAGAAGAAAAAACCTTAAGTGTTTTTGATCTTGAGGATTCCGGTCACACTGGTACATTCCTGGCTAGGTTTATCATACCATGTGGCTCCTTACACACCGCAACACCGACTCCTAGCATTAAGCATGGGCGTGCTCCCAGCACACGGATAACAAGTCTCCCTTCTCATGCACACTGCCTTGGTAAAGCCGAACTGTTTGCATTTCATGCAAAGCAGAGGGGGCCGGAGGGAAATGCCTGACAATAAATTTATAACCACAGAGCAAAATCCCCGGGCTTTTCGTTCCCGAAAAATGGGGTTCCCCCCATGGGCGTTCTCGTTCTCTCACTCCTTTGTAAAGAAGACGGGCGTGGAAGTTTCCCTGGTCCGAAAATAACACTATGTAAAAAATTTTCCATTTTTCTGTTCCCGGGAATAACATCATTTCCCCAATTCATTTAAACTAAACAAAAAAAAAAAAAATTGACCCCCAAAAACTTTGCGTTTGTGGTCAGGACATTCGGAACAAAAATGAAAATTTGTTGATAAATAATGGTGGAGGGGTTGGATTTGAGTGGGGCTTGAAAATGAGTGGTAGAGTTATCGGCTTTATTTGGGGAGCATTAAAAATTTGGGTTTGGGCAAATGTGTTTTAGGGGGAGGATTGTAAAGTACCGCCGATATGGGCCAACAGGCCGCGCAGTGACCTCCCTCTAGTTCTTAGCTCTTATGTTTTTTAATTTATATGTCGCATGTTATTTTCCTGCCAAAACATTTTGAACTTTGCATTTGTCTATATTAAACGCTCTGCCATTCTCCGACCATTGCATCGTGTATTCAAATCCCCTGGACTGCTCTAGTGTCCCCATTGAATGAATTGGGGGGGCCTATTTGGTGTCATCACAAATTTTTTAAAAGTTGCTAGTTTCCCTCCTAGTCGTTTAATTAAAATTTTTGAAAACGGGCCCCAAACTGACCCCCAGGGAAAAACCGCTTTGCGTGCCCCATTTTTGTTTTTTCCCCATTTATCAAACTCTCTCTGTATTTGTCGTCAGCCTCTAACCGGAAAAAATTTCTCCTCTATACCTCAATGGCCTTGATTGGGTTCTATCGAAAGCCTTACTGTGTCCATATAACAAATCATTTCATTACCATGATTACCTCCCTCAAACACCTTTGTGAAAAAAGTTTTAAAAAATTTGAAAAAAATGGAACGCCCTTTGTAAAAAAACCCGGGTTTTTAGATTCATTAATCAAACTGTGCCTATCAAAGACTACGAATTGCTTGGGAACTAATTCCCTAAATTTTCCCACTATGCAGGTAAGCTTATTGGTTTTAGTTTTCTGAAACATATTGTTTAAAAATTTTGGGAAAAATGCTCTTCCAGATGAGGGGCTGCCCCCCAAAACTTTAAGGGTGAGGGATTACACGTCTCAAGTCTCTTCTCTTCTATCAACTTTCTGTACTCGACTGAAGAAGCCTATATTTGGCGAAAGTTTTAAAATAAAAGATACCAACTGTTGCATGTGTTTCTTATCTAACACCTTTCGGAATTTTCCCCTTTTAAGGGATAGTTCAAAGCCAAGGACCTTCACCGCCTTTTAAATGGTATTGATTTTCCTTTTCCACAATCAGGGACTATGCCAGTTTGTATGATAAGTTAAAAAAAATTAGCCAAAAAGGGATGCAAGTTTCCCCTTTACATTCCTTTAACCCTTCAAAACAGTTCATCGGGGGCCCGGGGATTTGTTTGGTTTTTAGTTTCTCTATTTGTCAGGACTTCACGTTACTGCAATTTTGCATGTTTATTATCGTCCTGTTTTCAAATCTATTATTTCGGAAAACACTATATTTTCCTGGGGGAAAACTAGAGGAAGTAGGTATGAGAATTTCACACAACCTTACCACTGTCAATGATCTGACCAAGTTATTTAAATGGGCCATCTTGCCCAATCTTACTTCTTAAACCTAAAGAACCCTTTTTTGGGGTTTGTCTTTGAATCCCCTTTCAACCTTTTGCCACATAATCTTTTTGCTATTCTTATTTTTTTATTTATTTCTCCTTTTAATGAATATATTGATTTCTTAACTGCCCTCCCCGCCTATTATATGCCCTCCTTTTTACCATTAGATGTTTTAAAACTATTGTTCACCTTTGGGACATTTTTGTTAGATCAATTCCCAAATTGGAAAAAAGTAGTCTGGGCGCAGAAACATGCTCATAAAAAAAGTCATATTGGAACCAAGACCCCTCCAACCATAGTCAGGACATCCCCTTTAGCCCACCCAAGTAATTTTTCAGTCCCCCGAAATCGGCCAAGCGAAAATCTGGGACAGAGATTTGATTGCAGTTATCTGGGTAATTCCATGATATATTGATACTAAGTGATTTGTGATCACTTTCCTCAAGCTCATCATTAACCTAAAGATTATTAATTAGTGAGTCTTTGTTGGCAAGAACGAAGTCAAGCAGATTGTTTCCTCTAGTTGGTTCTGTCACAACCTGTTCTAAAAAGCAATCCTGAACCGTATCAAGAAAGTCACTAGACTCAAGATTTCCTGTCATATTGTTCCAATCAATTTGTCTAAAGTTAAAATCTCCCATTATCACAACATTTTCATATCTAGATGCCTTATTTATTTCGTCCCATAACAGCTTACTGCCCTCCCTATCAAGGTTTGGGGGCCTATAAATCACACAAAATTAATTTGTTACGACCCTCGAGAAACTGTAGCCAAACAGATTCTGTGTTCGATGTTTCTAATCTGATATCATGTCTAAGACAACAATTTAAATTTTTTCTGACATACACCCCCACTCCACCACCCTTCTGTTGACCCTATGAGTGTGGAATAGTTTATAACCCTGTATGTTGCATTCAGAAGGCATTTCTCTATCTTTCAGGTTGAACCAGGTCTCTATTATACCAATAATATTTATATTACCTACACTTGCAAGTAATCTTAGATCATCTATCTTATTTCTTAGACTCCTACTATTTGTATAGTAAACCTTAAGGGCTAGTTGTCACTCGATGCCCTCTGGCTAAGTCTTAGTGTGTTGATCAATTGATTCGCCATTACTAGCATACTTTATTTTGAATATTGTCTTTAAAATATCCCTGAGGGATCGGGTTATAATTCCTGCTTTTAACCCTAAACTGGCAGCTGATTGTTTCACCACAAACACCTTATCTATAACTATCAGTTTAAAATTCCTAGTCAAGTATTCAGTTAAATAACAAAAAAAAACAAAAAAAACAAAAAAACAAGGCACAATACCGTGATGGAAACGATACACAAATAACCGCCACATAAAGAGAGAAGCTTACGACCACGTTTCGGTCCGACTTGGGACCATTGACAAGTCACCACTGACAGAGGTGGAGCAGGACGGCTATATAAGGCAGGAAAGAGGTGGAGGTAGTTGTAGTAGTAGTAGTTGTAGTACAAGAATTGTATATATTACGGACAGGATGAAATGGATCACATGCAACACCGGGCATCCCACGTAGACATTTCGCCATCAGCCAGCCACTGGATGGCGAAACGGCACAACAAAGACAACCTGACGCCGCCCACATGTGTCTATTTCATAGTAGTTGTAGTAGACGAAGAGGTAGTAGTAGTGGTAGAAGGGGAAATAAGAAGACGAGCAGTCAAATACAAGGAAGGGGCGCATGCAGAGAGCTAGAAACCCACAGAGGGAGAGCAAGCGCACCGAGTGCGTGAAAAGGGGAAGTGGTGAAATAAAATAACTGAGAAGAACAAACCGAGAAGGAGGAGAGACAATCAGAGTGAGAAAAGGAGAGAGGAAAGGGGAAAGGAAGAAGAAAAAAGAAGAAGAAGAAGAAGAAGATGAAAATGAGGATTCAGGTTAAGTCACGGGTGTTCTGAAGTTTGGAGCATTTTGCAATGTAGTGGAGAGGAGCCTCTACAGAGACTGATGCCAGGGCTAAGGTTCATACTAGGAAAGTTGTGTATTAGAGAGGATTCAACTAACGGCGGACTGTTCGAGTAGGAAGTAGGGAGACAGTTTTAGCGAGAAGACCCCAGTCCATATAGTTGGCTATGATCTCTGACGTGACAGAAAAGAGCATTGATAGTGTCGGCTAGCTAACACTATTTTTGTCTCCCTAAGTCTGTCAGAAGAGATCGCCAGTTTCTCCGAAGTAGTGAAGAGGACAGGAGGAGCAAGAAACTAGTGTAGACACCGGAAATCTGTAGAGGGAGGAGAGGTATGACCGAGATTGTGCGAAGAGTGTTAGTCTGGCGTGAAGGTAAGCGTGATGTCTATGGGGACGGAGAGAATTGTGAGATTAGGAAAGCCGGTAATGTAGGGAAGGCAGTGGATAGAAGAGTTCCCATGAGTGAGAGTTTGGGAGAGAAGAAAATTGCGTTTAGCCACGTGGAGGGCCAGAGTCTATGAAATGGGAAGGGTAGCCAAGACGGGAGACGAATTTAGGAAGAGTGGACAAAATTTCTGCTGGAAGGGAACTGAGGATCACAGATGCGGAGGCACGGAGAAAGAGGATGAATATGAACACTTTTCTTGAAGGGGGAAGCATGATAGATAAGTAGTGAATGTACAGAGCCACTGTGCATGAGTTTACGGTAAACGGGTAAAGGAAAAATCCTGTATCTGAGCGGTGGACATGGATCAAGGAAAGGACAGTAAGGAATTAGATTCCCATTTCAGCTTTAAACTTAATGGAAGGGGCAAGATTGTAAGAGCTTCAAGAAAGGTTGGGAAGAGACTGGGATTATGAGGCACGAGCAAAGATGTCATCCACATAGGCGGAGCCCCCCGAGTGAAGGTTGCACATCGAGGGTAGGAAGAAGAACAGTCTCGAAGTATTCCAAGTAAAGATTAGCAAGGACAGGAGAGAGAGGAGAGCCCATAGCGACACCGAAGGTTTGAGAATAATATTTCCCTTGGAAGGAAAAGGAGTTAGAGTCCACACAGAGGCGGATCAGATCAAGAAAGACATCAGTGGGATAGGGAGATGAAGAAACCCTTCATGGGCCTTCTCTCTAAGGAAATCAAGGACATCATCAAGAGGGACATTGGTGAAGAGGGACTCAACGTCAAGACTAAGCATCTTACAGGTTGGGAGAGAGCGAACCCGTTCAATGAAGTCTGAGAGTGACGGAGGTGGGCAGGAGAAAAAGTACCAAGAAAGGGAGTGAGGGTTTTGGCCAGCCAAGAAGCAAGAGAATAAGAGACAGAACCTCTAGAGGATATGATAGGACGAAGAGGAATATCAGGTTTATGAGTTTTGGGAAGGCCATAGAAATAGGAAGAGAGGGACAGATGACACGAAACCGTTGAACAAGGTCAAAGTCAGGAGGACAGAGGTCGGAGAGAGTCCTTAGTTTTTTGTTGAAAGTTCTCTTGATGCGATCAAGAGGGTTGGAAACGAGAGGAGTGTAGGTGCGTGAGTCAGAGAGCAAGACATCAGCTTTACGGAGGTAATCCTCGCGATCAAGGATAACTACCGAATTACCTTTGTCAGAAGATAGTATGACAATGTTAGTGTTAGATTTAAGAGAAGAAAGGGCAAGTTGGTAACGGCGTGGAAGGTGGTGATTCTTAGAAAACAGACTAACAAGAGCAGGAAGGAGAGCACCACGAAAAGTGGACAAGTCAGGAAGATTACGGAGCGAGATTGACGAAAGGAATCAAAAGAGCTAATCAGGGAAATACCAGCGCGAGGAGTAGGCGAAGTGGCAAAGGAAAGACCAAAACCAAGAAGTTCAAGCTCATACTGAGAGAGTGAGACAGAAGACAGATTAGTAACACAGTCAGTGAGGGAGAATTAGACCAAGGGCTAGCTGAGATGAGACGTTGAAGTTTATTCTGTAGTTTGGAAGAATGAATTTGTGCATTCAGGCGAGCAGTGTCAAAGGCAATGGTAGAGAGAAGGTTACAGAGATCCTGTGGTAGAGCCGCAAAGAGAGCACGTTGACGTTGACGAGAAGTAAAGAAGGCATCTTCAACCTGTGATTTAGTAGAAAGAATGAGCTGTTGAAGTAGGAGACGGGCATGATCAGGAAAGGGAGTGCCCAGTGGGTTGGTTTTCAGGAAGTGGGAGAAGGAAGGTGGCAGAACTTGTTCAGCAAGACAGTCACGTAGGAAGCGAAGCTGATTCTTACGACGCCGGGTAGCAATAAGAGCAGCCTCATAAGATCGAAAGAGGGGTTTAAAAGAGGGAAGAACATTAAAAAAGTTGGAGAGAATATGACGCTTAACTGCGGGGTTCAATAAATAACAAAAAATGGCCACAATACAGTGGACTGGACGATACACCAAAATAACCCGAACTTAAAGAGAGAAGTTTACAAGACGTTTTTTCAGTCAACTTGGAACATTTACAAAGTCACACTTACCAGAAGTGGAGCAGGACGTCTGTATTTAGGCAGGATGAGGTGGTGTAGTAGTAGTAGTAGTACAAGAATGGTTATAATACTGACATGATGGAAATTAGACACGTGCAGCATATGGTTGTCATTTGTTCGTGGACGTTTCGCCATCCAGTGGCTGGCTGGATGGCGAAACATACCGATAGGGTATGCCGTGTGTTGTGCATGAGGTCTTAATTTCATCTTGTCAGTATTATATACCATCTTGTACTGTACTACTACTTACCACAACCTCTTCCTGCCTATTTATGCCAAGTCCTGCTCCACTTTACAGAATAAACTTCAACTTTCATCTCAGTGCCCTTGGTCTAAATTCTACCTCATTGACTGTGTTACTAGCTGGCTTCTGTCTCACTTTTCAGCGATGGTAGCTTGAACTTCTTGGTTGTGGCCTTTCCTTGACACTTCGCCTGCTCCTCACTCTGGTATTGACCTGATTAGCTCTTTTGATTCCTTTCGTCAATCTCGATCCGTAATCTTCCTGACTTGTCCATTTTCGTGGCACTCTCCTTCCTGCTCTTGTTAGTCCTGGTTTGTGAATCACCACCTTCCACGCCATTACCAACTTTGCCCTTTTTCTCTTAATCCACACTAACATTGTCATACTATCTTCTACAAATGTAATTCGGCAGTTATCCTTGTTCGTGACCTGGTGGTTTAAAAGCTCTCAGCTTCACAGCTGCGAGGGCCGAGAGTTTTTTTTTTTCAATTCCCAGCAGAGTTGAAACATTAGACGTGTCTCTTCCACCTGTTGTCTATGATCCCCATCAGTAAAATGGGTACTTGGGTGGTAGTCGACTGGTGTGGGTTCGCCATCCTGGGACACTGATCTAATTGCCCGAAATGATCCGGAGCATAACAGAGAACTTTTCTATAAAGTAGTATGTCATTGTTATCAGCTAGGGGACTGTATACCCTGTACATGTATTGTTGTTAAATAAAGATATTATTATTATTATTATTATTATTATTTTATTATTATTATTATTTTTATTATTATTATAAAGCTGATTGTCTTTTCTCTGACTCATGTACACCTACACTCCTTTCGTTTCCAACCCCTTGATCGCATTCAACGAAGAACTTTCAACAAGAAATGAGGACACTCTCTGACCTCTGTTCTCTGACTTTTCACCTTGTTCAAAACGTTTCGTGTCATCTGTCCCTCTCTTCCCTATTTCTATGGGCCTTCCCAAAACTCATTAAAACCTGATATTCTTCTTCGTCATATCATATCCTCTAGGAGCTTCTGTCTCTTTATTCTTTGGTTCTTGGCTGGCAAAAACCTCATTCCTTTGTTGGTACTTTTTTCTCCTGCCCACACTCAGTCCACTTAAGATTCATTTACGGGTTCGCTCTCTCCAAACCTGTAGATGCTTAGTCTTGACGTGAGTCCCTCTTCACCAATTCCTTTGATGATGTCCATGATTCCTTAGAGGAAGCCCATGGAAGGGTTTCTACATCTCCCTTATAACCTACTGATGTCTTTCTTGACTTATTCCGCCTCTGTGTGGACTCTAAACTCTTTTCCTTCCAAGGGAAATTTTATTTCTCAAACTTTCGGTGTCACTATGGGGTCTCCTCTATCTCCTGTCATTGCTAATCTTTACATGGGAATACCTTCGAGACTTTTCTTCTTACTACCCTCTATGTGCAACCTTCACTCTGGCTCCGCCATGTGGATGACATCTTTGCTCTGTGGCCTCATGACTCCAGTCTCTTCCAACCTTTTCTTGAAGCTCTTAATAATCTTGCCCCTTTCATTAAGTTTAAAGCTAAATGGGAATCTAATTCCTTGCTTCCTTTCCTTGATGTCCATGTCCACCGCTCAGATACAGGCTTTTCCTTTTCCGTTTACTGAAAACCTATGCACAGTCGCATGTACATTCACTACTTTTCCTATCATGCTTCCCCTGTCCAGAAAAGTGTTCTTATCTCCCTCTTTCTCCATGCTCTCCACATCTGTGATCCTCAGTTCCTTCCAGCAGAAATTTCCACTCTTCATAATTCGTTTTCCCGTCTTGGCTACCCTTCCCATTTCATATACTCTGCCCTCTCACGTGCTAAACGCAATTTCTTCTCTCCCAAACTCTCTACTCCTGGGAACTCTTCTATCCTCTGCCTTCCCTACATTTCCGGTCTTTCTAATCTCAACAATTCTCTCTGTCCCTTAGACATCAAGCTTACCTTCCGCCAGACTAACACTCTTCACACTAATCTCGTTCATACCCCTCCTCCCTCTACAGATGTTCCTGGTGTCTACTCTATTTCTTGCTCCTCCTGTCCTCTTCAGTACTTCAGAGAAACTGGTCAATCTCTTTCTGACAAACTTAGGGAACACAAAAATAGTGTTAGGCTTGCCGACACTAACAATGCTCTTTTCTGTCACGTCAGAGATCATAGCCATCCTATTGACTGGTCTTCTGCTAAAACTGTCTTCCCTACTTCCAACTCGAACAGTCGCCGTTTAGTTGAATTCTCTCTAATACACAACTTTCCTTGTATGAATATTAGCCCTGGCTTCATCTCTGTAGATGCCTTCCTCTCCCACTATATTGTAAAATGCTCCAAACTTCAGAACACCCATGACTTAACCTGACTCCTCATTTTTTCTTTTTCTTTTTCTTCTTCTCCCTCTTCCCCTTTCCTCTTTCCATTTTCTCCTCTGGGTTGTCTTTCTCTCTTCTGTCTCGTGTTTCTGTTCCTTCTTCATTTATTTCACCACTTCCCCTTTCACGCACCTGTGTGCGCTTGCTCTCCCTCTGTGGGCACCTAGCTCTCTTGCAGTGCTCCCCTTTGTATTTGACTGGCTCGTCCTCCTTATTCCCCACTTCTACCACTACCACTACTACTACCTTTTCTACTACTATTACTACTACTACTACTGATGTAATTAAGACACATGTGCAGTGTCTGGTTTCCTTTGTTTTGGACGTTTCGCCATCCAGTGGCTGGCTGGATGGCGAAACTTCCACGATAGGGATGCCCGGGTGTTGCGCATGTGTCTTAATTTCATCTTGTCGGTATTATATACCATTCTTGTACTACTTCTATTACTACCACCACCTCTTCCTGCCTATATATAGCCATCCTGCTCCACTTCTGATTAGTGTGACTTCGTAAATGGTCCAAGTTTGACCGAAACGCCATCGTAAGCTTCTCTTTTTTATGTGCGGGTTATTTGTATATCATTCCAGTCACGGTATTGTGCCTTTTTTTTGTTACCATATGGTACAGGGTACCATATGGCACTGTACCATATGACACAGGGTACCATATGACACAGGGTACCATATGGCACAGGGTACCATATAGTACAGGACACCATATGGTACAGATACAGGGATAACTATGGAAATAAGTCACCCTGACTTTTTTGGGTTATCCTAGGATTTTATATATATGCTGCTATGTATGATAATCTATGTATGTAATTGTATTTCTATACACCTGAATAAACTTACTCAGGTGCATGTGGCATCGTAAGTAAGTTTATTTAGGTATACACAAATAAAGTTACATAGAATATCATACTTAAAAGTCTATGTTTGGAAAACCTAGGATAACCCAAAAAGTCACACAGACTTATTTCCATTAGGGTCCCTGTACCCTGTACCATATGGTATAATGTACCATATGGAACAATGTACTATATTGTACATTGTACCATATTGTACCATTGAACCATATTCCATTGTATGACATGGCACCATTATACCGCATGGTACCATTGTACCATATGGTACAATGGTACCATATGGTTCAAAACCATAGAATTCCTCTTCAGCTCCACTTCCATCAGTCTTAGAACTGTAAGTTGTGAAGAGGAGAGTCAGAATTCACCCAGAGAGTGAGTGGGGAGTGAGAGCTTCCTTGCCGCCAGGCATGAATAGCAAAGCTACTTTGCCGGCGTTCCCACAATGCCATGCGGGCATCCAGATTTTCTCTATAGTGTGCACACTGACCACCACGATCCATTCTCTCAGATGTAGGACTACAAGCCTTCTCACGCTAAATTTGATGCAGGTAGAATTTTGGCGTAGATCTACGGTTTTGACCCTGAACGTATCTCAACTACTTTACAGCTCTATACATCACTAGTGAGGCCTCATTTAGATTACGCTGCTCAGTTTTGGTCCCCTTACTACAGGATGGATATAGATTCATTAGAGAACATACAGAGAAGAATGACTAAAATGATTTGCTGTGTAAGGAACCTCCCGTATGAAGATAGACTTAAAGCCTTAAATCTCCACTCTCTGGAGAGGCATAGAATGAGGGGAGATATCACTGAAGTGTATAAGTGGATGACGGGCATAAACAAGGGAGATATTAATAAAGTACTGAGGGTGTTGAACCAGGTAAGAACCAGAAATAATAGATTTAAGTTGGATAAATTTAGATTTAGAAAGGACATAGGTAAGTACTGGTTTTCTAACAGAGTTGTAGATGCGTGGAACAGTCTTCCCAGTGAGGTGATAGAGGCTAGGACCTTGGGTAGCTTTAAGAAGAAACTGGACAAATAAATGAGTGGGAGGGGCTGGGTTTGAATGGTGTCATTGGGTACAGGAATTATTTCTTGGGTAGCTTTAGGTAGAGGTCATTTTGATAAGGACCTTCCTTGCATGGGCCAGTAGGCCTTCTGCAGTGTTCCTACATTCTTATGTTCTTATGTTCCTACTACACTACTGTGCAGTTCCTTGTACTAGCCTTCACTAGCTAGTATCAACTATCTCAAATAATATTCCTATAGTGATATTAATTGCTCAGACTTTATGCCATAAGTCAAATCCTACTCTTAGACTAATTTCATATCATAGTGACTATATATTTAAAGGTTGTTTACCACTACTTAATTTAGTCCCTTCTTAAATTTCTCCTGAAATAATTCTCTATATACCAGTACATTGTACCGCCCTTTATTCGGTAATTGCTATTTCTAACAACATTTAAAGGGCTACTTTCAAGTGATAATATTTGTTTTCCCTCTTGTCCATATAGTCACTTTTTTTTAAAATACTCTAGGTGCTATTGACTACCTCAGGTGCTACTGATTTTGTTTTTAATACATTCTATTATTGTTATATTCACTAGCTCCCTAATTTTAGCTGTAAATATCAACCATAGTTCATAAACTCAATTTTGTTAAAATAATTAAGGTGGTATTAAATGCTTAAGTGTTTAACTGAATTATCTATTCTGTAATAATCTCTTTTTCTTTTAAAATTTTTACAAGTTTTTAGAATAATTACAGAGTCTTATTCATAAGTCTAGTTGTAGATTCAATATAAATCTTATAATATTTTACTCAGAAAATCTAGTTTGTAAAATCATTCTCATCATATGACTACAGGCATAGATCCAGATATAAACTTTTTATTAAATGAATTACATGAATCAAACAGCAACTGTAATTACTACACAGCAGACCAAGCAAAGACATTACTCAGTGCAAACAATAACATAATCATCTTTAACTACAATGTCAGATCCTTCAGCAAACATTATGATAACCTCACAGCATTACTCAGTACCCTTCATTCCAATATATCAATCATTACACTCACAGAAACCTGGCTTAAGCCTGATATTACAGATGTCTATACCATTCCTGGCTACATGGCCATACACAACTGTAGAACAGACCAGCAAGGGGGAGGAACAGCTATATACTACTCAAATCAACTCAAATGTATCAATAAATCTTGCACAAGGGATGAACATGGAAAATATATCATAGCCAAATTTAAATCAAGACCTGCAAAAACCCCTCACAGTTATAAACATCTACAGAGTACCACAGTCAAACATTTACCACTTTAGTGAAAAACTGGGAAATAAGATTACTGATGCACACATGAACAAAGACCACCTACTACTAACAGGAGATTTCAACATAAACATACTACACAACTGTGACCCACAAGTAACCAAATTCACAAACACAATGAGCAACTGCCTGTTGCTACCAGGAATATCTAAACCTACAAGCATCACTGAGACAAGTATCTCCTTAATAGACCACATCTGGACAAACACCATATCCCCTTTAAAATCAGTCATAATCACAGAAAACACTACAGACTATTACCCAACCTTTCTCATAACTAATCTGGGCAAACTACCACAAGACATTACTAAAGTAACCTTCAGACTACATAACGAGACAGCAGTTAACAACTTTATAGCAGCTATGAATAACATCGATTGGCAAAATGAGCTCGACATATATACAGATGTGAATGAACGTATGAATAATTTTCTAAAAAAAAGCCCAAAGCCTCTATAACAAACATTGCCCCAGAAAAACTAAACAGATCACAGCAAAAAGACTGAATAATCCCTGGCTAACACCAAGCATACTCAAATCCATTAACACAAAGCACAAATATGAAAAACAGTACAGAATGGGTCAAATGACTAGAGAACAGTCTAAACGTTACTCGTCAGCTCTTACCAGCCTGATAAGAAGATCTAAAAAAATGTTTTATGATAATAGATTACATAACATCAAAGGTGATATGAAAAAACCTGGGAAACTATCTGAAATTCTTGGAACTAAAAAGTTATCCATAAACAAAACAATTAAACTAACAAAATCAGATTAACCCATACTCACACCAATTGAAACAGTAAATAGACTCAATGTTTTCTTCTCCATAGGAAAAAATCTAGTGAACAAAATTCCAAGCGCAAACACCCGTCCATCAGACTACCTCATAGGTACCTACCCTAATACGCTATTCCTAGCTCCAACCAATCCAATACAAGTTACGCTTATCATAAACACCCTTAAAAACAAGGCAGGAGACATAAACAACTTGCCTGCTTTTATGTACAAAAAAGCTTCTCAAGTATTGTCACCAATTATTGCAACACTCTTTAACAAATCCATTGAATCATCTACCTTCCCAACAATCCTCAAAATAGCGAGGGTCACTCCGATCCACAAAGGAGGTGACCAAGCTGACCTGAATAACTATAGACCAATATTAACTTCCCTGCTCTCTAAAATCTTAAAAAATTAATTCATGCTTCTAGCATAAGAGGTTGTTTTAGATTCCCAGTTTTTTTTAACCCTTTGGGGTTTTTTTGGCTACTATAGGCTTACACCCGGGGTTTTTGAGTATTAGTACCCTAAATTCTAGCGCCCTCAAATCTAGTGGGAGAAAGCTGGTAGGCCTTCATATAAAGAAGGGGGTCATGTGGTCAGTGTGCACAGTAAAAAAAAAAATCCTGCGCACACAGGATAATAGAAAAAAAAAAACTTTGCCGTTTTTTTGGAAAAAACAGCGACTTTGCACTGTATTTTTTATTGGAAATTTATTTTTGTATCTAGTTTTTTTGGATCATTTTATAGAAGGAAAGGCATATCATAGAAAGGAGTGATTTTGAAGGTTTTACAATAAAAAGACGGAAGCCCCACTTATACGGGGTTGGGTTCCAGGCTACCGCCGTAAAAGCGGAAAGCCGTAAAGTGGAACCCCCTTTTTTTTTCCCTTATAAAGCATACAAACACTAATAACAATTTTAACAAACATATTTAAGTTAGCAAAAAAACCAGGCTCAAAAAACAAAAAAAGGTACAATACCACAATGCACTCTTTACTTCCCTTAAAATATTTATAGTCTTAACTAGGGTGGAAAGTAGTTTTTATTGTAAAAATCAAGTTGGATGATTGAAATACCCCTCACCGGCCAACCCCACCCACACATATATTCATATATTTAAGCACCCCGAGCGATAAAATTATTACAGTTCACTCATTACTTCCTTAAAATTTTTGGTTTAATGAGGGTCAGGAGTAATAAATGAATAAAACAAATAAATGGAGAGAGAAAGAAGGGGTACATGAGGGGTAACGGGCCAAGTTATGTAAAAACCGGGTCCCACATCTTATATTATGTTTATTTATTCTATTGTGGGGTGTTTTTTCATCTTTTTATGTTATTATGTGTTTATTATAAAATTTTGAAAAAAAATCTGGCTGGATTAATGAAAATGTGAATTCCCTAATATACGACATTTAATGAGACTCCTGACTTTTGTTATTATCACCACTTGTGGAAGTCGTCTGCTACCCAGCTCACATTTATGTTTTTTATTTACTGGGGGGTGTTTTATCTTTTTTTTAATTTTATGCATGGTTTTTATAAAAATTTTAAAAAAAAATATCGGGATGGATTAATAAAAATGTGTAATTACCGTAATTCGACTTTTAAAGGACTCCGTGATATTTTTTATTATGGCTCACTTGGGGAAGTCTTGCTCACACTCACATTTATGTTTATTTTTTCTACTGGGGGGTGTATTTATCTTTTTTAAGTTATGCATCGTTTTTTTTTAAAATTTTTGAAAAAAATATCGGGATGGATTATGAAAATGTGAAATTTCCGTAATATCACATTTAATGAGACCCCGTGACTTTTTTAATTATGGCGTCACTTGGGGAAGTCTCTGCCCTTTCCCATTTATTTTATTTATTCTCTGTGGGGTGTATTTATCTTATTTATATGTTATGCATCGTGTTTATTAATAATTTTTAAAAAAAAATTCATGGGGATTAAAAAAATGTGTATATTCCCGAAATATACGACTTTTAATGGCCCCCTTGACATTGTTTTATCACCATTGTGGAAGTCGTCGCTACCACAGCTCACATTTATTTTATTTTTTCTACGTGGGTTGTATTTATTTTAATTTATAGTTTGATCGTGTTTATTATAAAATTTGAAAAAAATATCAGGATGGTTTAAATAAAAAAGTGAAATTTTAACTAATATACGACTTTTTAAATACTCGATGTATGTAAGTTTATTTGGTACAGTAACATAATTTAAAATTTAAATCAGGTATATAAAAATTTGAAATAATTTTTAAAAAACATTTAAAATTTTTGGGAGTTTCCAAAAAAATGGAGAGATTTATGTTTACTGACTCATGGAAAATGTTAACAAACAGGGTGGGCCGGGCCCGTTTTTAGAAAGTCAGGTGGGGGGAGCCGTAAGCGATTTTTTTGGTCATAATTTGAATGTCCGTATTAGCGAACCCGTAAAGTGAAACCCGTAAAGGGGGGCCTTCCTTAAACCTTAAAATTGAGCTCAAATACGAAATTTTTGATTTTTACCAAAGTTAAAAAGTAAAAAAATCATCCCAAGCGTCCAATACACATCAAGGTAGTCTAAATTCTTTTGCAAGTGCACCAATATATTCATACCTTTTTTTTACACTAATGCAGTGTCTGCATAACAGTAAATCTTCTTTTTTTTTGTGAGAATAAAAATTCAAAGGGGAAAGAAAAGAATGTAAAGGGCCTTGAGACGTACAATGAACAGAGAAATGTCATTTTATCCCAGGAATGTATTTCTTTTTTGTTCTGGACCCTATTCGGAAATTGGCACTTTTAAAAATTTGTGCAAATTGGCAAAATTGCAAAATTTCTGACCACTGACTGGGTAGTTGAAATTGGTAAATGGGTGGTTTCTTGCACCATTCAAAAAAAAAATGGAGTTCAGTGAAATTTTCATGTTTTTTGTCGCAAGTACAGGGGAACTGGCCGAAAAGGGGGCCAAAAGTGGGCAAAATTGCCGATCCGTAAACACGCCGAGACTCTAACTCGCGAGAGCAAATTCCGAAATTTTTCCATAAAATTTTCATATTTTTGGTGTTATTAGATCGGGAAAAAGTTCCTACTTTTCATAAGAAAAAAAAAAAAATTTTTTTTTTTAATTTTTGGCCCGACCCTGAAAACGAGTCTGGGAGAGGGCCTGTCGACCCTCAAAGGTTTAATGACTTATTCACTAACTTTGGGGAATTTTTTTTTAACCTTTTTGTGTCCATCTCAAATATTATCCCTTTAAAGCCTTTTGTGGAAATCAAAGGAATGAACCCTTTTATTCGGGCATGACACACCCTTTTAAATGGGTTAAACCCCCCCGCCAGCGAACCAGATACTAAGGTGCAGATAAAGGGGTCTTTTGTCTTTTTCAGCATCTAGGTTCAGCCAATGAAAGGTGGATCTGGCAATTGTAAGGTGTGTGGCACAACTCCATTTTTCAAACCCCTGCTTTCCCTTGAGAGCTGGTTGAAGCTGGTCGTTCTATAGTGGCATCAATTCTGCCTTTATTTCCCCTTTGTGCAAATACCATTTATGTACATAGTGTATATGTAAACTTCTGTTTATACTTGGTAAGAATTATACAAAATCAAAGTTTTTCTGCTGTGTTTATTTTTCTCCCTAACACCCAGGAAAAAGACCCTTTGGGGTTCCTGGGCCTATTCAAGGGGGGGCTCCTTGCGGGGGAAGAGGGTCTTGACTGAGGGAAATTTGACCTGTTTTTCTCCTTCCTCAACCGAACCTAATTACCCCCCAATCCTCCCCCTTCCCTATCCCCTCCCCCCAATCCTCCCTTTTTCTTTTCCTCCTCCGCCCTACCCCTTTCCCTTTACCCTTCCTCTTTTTTGGCCTTTGGGGTTTTTTCCCCAGGCAGCTAGTTCCTGGGTGGGGGGGTACCGGGGTCCATCCCATTCTGTTGAGGTTCTTGGGGGTGGTGTTAGTTTGCCGGGGGATCTGGATCACCTGGGGTGGGCCCCCTCCCCTTGGTCTCCAAGGGGGGCTTCAGGTGTCTTTCGGGCGACGGGGTATCTCTGGAGGCGCCTTTTGGATTTTTGGGGGGGGCCAAAGGTGGTAGCTTTGTGGGGTATATCCGGGGGCCCCTCTTTTGTCCACCGAGGGCTCAGCAGATGTGAAGTTTTCTATCCCCAAGCTGGTTTACGGGATGAAGGTAGGGTATGGCACAGGTTCCATGGGTGCATCTGCATACTTGAAAATGCTGAGGTCCCCTTGGGATGGAGGGAGATTTCTGGTCCTTTCATTCCCCCCCCGGAACTATCCCCTCCCGCCCTCCTTTTAAAACGTACTTTTTTTATTTTTTTTTTCTTTCTTTTTTTCTTTTTTTTCTTAAAAACAAATAGAAAGAAATAAACCCAACCATGGGGGAACCCCAACCATAAAAACACTACCCCCCAGCCCCTTCTTGTTACTGCACCCCGTTCTGACCCCGCCTCATCTTTTTACCACTCTTTTGGACACCCTAATGCTCCTGTACCCGCTGGAGCGTTTCATACCAGCTTCAGGTGCCGGGGGTTTGACTGACTCCTTCGATTTGTCTGACCCTCTCTCTCCTTTTGACTATCTTCTGGGGCCCCTCCTTACGGGACAATTTTCGAAACGCCAACCCATCCCACTCGGGCCAACTCTGGTCCCACTCCTAAAAGCCAACGACAATTGTCTGATGAACTTCTGTGCCACCTTCCGTTCTACTCGAAAAGACCAAAATGTTTGGGGCTCCCTTTCCACCCCCCCAGTTTCGATGCACAATGGGCAAATTCTTTCTTATTCCCCTATTGCCTATCTTTCCGACCAAGTATTGGCAAGGGACTCTTATGCCCCCTTGGGGGGTTTTTTCCTTTCTCATCTCAAAGCGGTACCCCATTTATCACGTCAAATGCCCCCTAAGCTTGGATCTTTTTCTTCTTTCACATATTGTACTATTCCGTCACATCAAAAAAAAATCATTCCCTCAAATTTTAGTGGAATGTTATTTTTGCCCCAAACCATAATCCAACGAATTTCCAGACATGTGGCAATGACATTCTAGAACAGCTGGGAAATCCAAAATCTCCAAATCCTCAAGTAGACACTTACATCCTTCCTGCCCGCGGGGGAGATGCCACCCTTGCAAAAGGGGCCCATTAACTTTCGTGCCATGAAAAATCCAATCCTCGTTTATTAGCAGGACATCATTTTTCACGTTTGGAGGTATCCTGCCCCCAAACAGTTAGAAAAATGCTGGCAATTTTGGGCACCCTGCGAATTACAGATCTATGCCGAATGCCCAGTCTGTGGTGCTGATAACCCTTCTAATCTCTTTATCAACCCCCCTCTTGCCTTAATTATCATGAAGCTCACACCTTCTTACTCTCCCGTTTTTCAAGGTCTACTTAAATGACAGAAAAACCGTTGCCCCAAAAAGCTGAAGGTCTCACTTTTTATGGCAGTTTCTCAACTGTGTCTCCCTGGGGACTGCAGCTTTTCTTATTCTCTTGTTTTTTAACTCCCCCATTCCGCATCCCCTCTTCTACAACTTCCTATGGCCACCCCCCATAGTCACCCTGTCTCTAATTCTTTTGCTGTCCCCCGGGCTCAGAAGTCCCTCTTTAGTCCCCGTCGTTCTCGCTTCTTCGTGTTCTCCCCAAAAGCCCCGGCACGACAAGACTTCTACGACACCCCCCAATTTTCTCTCTACTTCTCAAAAGTCAAAAAATCTCTATTGCTAAAATCTACTTTAACCCCCTCCATCCCTTTCTTCCTCCCCCTCTTTTTACCTTTCCCCCAGTCTCTGTACCTGCCCCTTCCCCTCTCAATAACTTTTGTTACAAGTGTGGAGGTTAACCCTCCTCCTCGTACTGTACCTTCCTCCCCTACTCCCTCCGAAGTTTCTTCCTCTTTCTGCCCCCCTCCTAGATTTCTGCCTCTTCTGCCCCCCTCCCACACTTCTTCTCCAGTTCCCTCCACCCTTTCCGCCCCCCTCCCTTCTTTGGGTACGGTCCATTATGGTTCCAATCTTTACTCATCCTCCTCCTTCCAATCTCCAATATTGTCTCCCATATGATGTCTTTAAATTTCCCGAAACACTTGAAGCTATCTCTGAATATATTGCAGAGACCAGACCATCAATGGACACTGATCCACCCCCGTTCCTTACTCTTTCCACTCCTCCATCTGCGCAAACCCCTTTTCTTTGCAGCACACAGCTCCTTTGCTGCTTGAACGTTTTCCGCTGCCACTGCATGTAGACTTTCTAACCCCCTAGTCTGTAGGTACCCTTACCTGAGGATTTCTGTTATCTTTATCATTGCCTATCATGGCCTACTTACAGTGGAATATATGCGGCCTTGGGTAATCGGGGTGAGCTTCAGATGTTCCTCCCGGTTTTCCCTTGTTGGTGTTTGCTTACATGAACCAAAATTACACTTGCTGTTATGTATCCCATCTCAGGCTAAAAATTTATTGTATTTTTCGGATCCTTTTTCTGACGGGACCTTTAATGAAAGTGCCCTTCTTCTATGCACTGATATTCCGTACCATCAGCTATTTGTTTGTACTTCGCTGCATTACACAGCAGCCCATATCCACTTGCATAAGTGGTATGCACTCTGTTCTTTGTATCTCTCTCCTTCTTGGGCATTATCTATCCCAGATGTTGCCTTTCTTGTTTCATCCTTACCACCACCACTTCTGTTACTTGGTGATTTTAATGCCCATCATTTCCTCTGGGGGTCTCACTGTGATTCCTGTAGCATTCAGTTGGAGGCTTTTCTTGCTTCCCACCCTGTCCATGTTTTAAATACAGGTACTCACACCCATTTTGATCCTCGTACTCTTTATTTCTCTCTTGCATTGATCTCTCAGTCTGCTCTTTCTCTGCCACACTAGACATCACCTGGTCTGTTCTCCCGGACTTACATGATAGCGATCATTTTCCAATCAATCTTACTTCTCCTTCATATTCACCACCTCTCCGTAGCCCACGCTGGCAATTTGATCAAGCAAATTAGGACCTTTACTCACAACTAACTGTTTTTAGTGAGGTTCTTCGTCCTCCATTGATGAGCTTTTACACCTCTTCTTGTCCTCAGTTTTAACCGCAGCTTCTCATTCTATACCCCAGAACTTGGGCAGGCATTCTCAGAAATGCGTGCCTTGGTCTCCTGCTTGTGCTTGTGCAGTACGTTTGAAACGCACCGCGTGGGGCAGGTACCAGTACAATATAACCACTGAGAGACTTCTTGATTTTAAGCAGAAGCTTGCAGCCACTCGCCGTGTCATCCGTGATGCTAAACGCACTTGCTGGCGAAATTATGTTTCTAC
The DNA here is from genome assembly GCF_026875155.1 of Cherax quadricarinatus. Classification (NCBI taxonomy): domain Eukaryota; kingdom Metazoa; phylum Arthropoda; class Malacostraca; order Decapoda; family Parastacidae; genus Cherax; species Cherax quadricarinatus. Next base: position 24,413,054 of record NC_069429.1, read on the forward strand.
CATCACCTCTGTTTTCTTCTATGAGTGCAGCCCTGTAAAAAAGTGAGGAAATTGAGTAGTAAATACTCTTCTGACCCGGCTCCTGTTCTACGGGTCGCTGGTGTTGATATAGCAAACCCTCTTGATGTTACCATTGAAATTGACAGTCATCTGGTCTGTATTTCTTGGTGGCTCCATCTATGCCCCTCGTTTCTTTCCTCAAGGATCCCCAGAGAGTTAGCCCCCTTGGACTTTTCTTCTCTCAGAGAACAGTAAAATTTATGCCTTTTACACCTTCAGGAACTGGAGGCAACACTCTCAGCTTGTGTTCATCGGCAGCTGGGCCTGACGACATCCATATTAGGAGTTACAAACATTTACGTCAGTCAGCCCTTGCAGTCATCTTACATCTCTTCAATCTTATTTGGTCACAAGGAGTTCTTCCCCAGCTGTGGAAATCTGCCATTGTTCTCCCTTTCTGCAAACCGGGTACTACTGGACATGATGCCTCCCACTATCATCCCATTGCTCTTACCAGTGCAGTTTGCAAAGTGATGGAACATCTGGTAAATCAACGTTTAATATGGTATTTAGAGACGCACAACAGTCTCTCCACTCGTCAATATGGATTTTGTAAGGGCTCTTTTTTCATAGACTCCTTGCTACACTTGGATACATATGCTCATAATGCCTTTGCGAATAACCACTCAGTTATTGCCATATTTTTTTACCTTGAGAAGGCATATGACACAACTTGGAGGTATATATTTTTGGCCCAAGCCCCACTCCTTAGGCCTCTGAGGCAATCTCCATCCTTCCTTAGGACTTTTTAACTGACAAACATTTCCGTGTTTGGGTTAACAATGTGCTCTCCCCGGACTTTATCCAAGCTGAAGGTGTCCCCCAGGGATGTGTTCTGAGCACAGCACTTTCTCCTTGCTATAAATGATTTGGCCTGTAGTCTTCCATCCAATATTTGGTCATCGCTCTATATTGATGACTTCGCTGTTGCTTGTGCAGGCACTGACTGGCACCTCATTGCAGCTTTTCTCCAGCATGCGGTCGACCGTGTTTCCAATTAGGCCACCACATATGGGTTTAAATTTTCCAGTACCAAAAAATCGCCAAATTACTTCACTAGACGCTCCCGTCATCTCCGATCATCCTTTGTACCTCTATTGCTCCTGTATCCCTGAACGTGATACAGTCAGGGTTTTTAGGCCTTCTCTTCACCGTAGGTTATCCTGGAAACCTCACATTACCTCTCTGAAGGCAACTTGTCACAGCCGGCTGAACATTCTTAAAACCCTTGCTCATCTTTCATCGGGAGCTGATTGTCGAACTCTCCTTCACCTACATTCCACCCTCATTTTATCAAAACTCGGTTATGGTGACCAGATGTATTCAGTGGCCTCTCCTGCTACTCTCTCTAGCCTTAACCCCATCCATCACCAAGGATTACATTTATACCTTCGTGCTTTTCACTCTTACCCTGTTGAGAGCCTCTATGCAGAAGCAAACGTTCCATCCTTGTCCAGTGGCCATGATGCCCTTTGCCTTTGCTAATATGTACGCTCTCGTGATCTCCGCAATCCTTCTATTTATAGAATGGTCACTGATATTAGTAGGCATTCTTTATTTGTTCACCACCCATTTTCTCCATCCCTTCTCTCTTTGCCTACATTTGCTCTTGTCTTCTCTTCAGTTGCCACCTTTTTATGTTTGTGTAGCATCTCACTTTTCTCTAACCCCCTGGAAAGTTTCCAGCTTTTTTTTTTTTTTTGAGTCAGTTCTTTCTCACTCCCTTGCTCGAAAGCCCAACTGCCTATGGTAGCTTCCCGCTCTCTTTTTCTTGACCAATTCCACTCTCATTTTTCATGCCATCGCAGTGTACACAGATGGCTCTAAGTTTCTGATGGTGTCAGATTCGCAGCAGTGTTTCCAAACAGCGTCATGCGAGGGCATTTGCTACCTTCGGCTAACATTTTTACTGCTGAATTTTATGCCATTCTTGCAGCACTTATCCTTATTGCATCTATGCCTGGGGTCATCATTTGTGGTTGTCTCAGATTCCCTTAGTGCTTTACAGGCTATACAAAAATTTGATACACCTCAGCCCTAAGTTCTCCGTATCCAAGTTGGCTATGCCGCGTCTTCCCAAAAACATAAAGATATTGTTTTTTGTTGGGTCCCTGGTCATGTTGACGTACAGGGCAATGAACAGGCAGACACTGCTGCACGATCAGCAGTACATTACCTACCAGTTTCATATAGAGGTATTCCATTTATGGACTATTTTGCTGTAGTAGCTACCCACCTTCACATCAGTCAAGAACAACATTGGTCTACTCTGCTCTGTAACAAAGTTCAGTCTATTAAACCGAGTATAGGTTACTGGCCGTCTTCTTGTCATCAGTGTCGAGGTTGGGAGACTATTCTCTCCTGTCTTTGCATTGGCCACACTCATCTTACTCATGGGTATCTCATGGAGAGGCACCCTGTTCCTCTGTGTGAGAAGTGTGAGGTTCCAGTATCGGTTAGCCACATTCTGTTAGACTGTCCTCTCTATCAACGAGCATGCAGAATTTACCTCCAACATTGTCTCCGCTCTACTATACTTTCTTTGCCTTCCCTTCTCACTGATGGACCCTCCATTAATCCTGACTCTCTCATTGACTTATTGACATTGGCTGATTTACTCCACAAACTCTGATGATGATACCTTTCACACTCCCATCAGCCCTTTCTACCCCAATCTCTTGCTACCCTTGGCCCTTCACTATCCACTGCCCTGCTGTTCTCCATAACCTACTAAACACCCTCTCCCTTTTACCACCTGATACCCTCGCTTCCTTCCTGCCCTGCAACGCTGTATAACCCTTATGGTTAGCACTTTTTTATTATAATAATAAATAATAATGATTTCCCTGGGTTGTAATTCCAGTGTTGGTTCCGTAATACTATACCAAAATTCTAGCGGCTTCCAATCTTGCTGAAGAAAGTTGGTAATCTTTATATGATAGATTGGGTCTGTGTACAGAAAAATAAAATCCTGCAGCACATATTGCATAATGAAAAATAAACAGCAACCTTGTTTTTGGTTTTAAACAGAAAACTTTGCGGTGTAAAAGTGGAATCTCGAACCAATGGCTTTAATCTGTTCCAGAGGCTAGACTTGAATTAGCTGTTAGTCGAATTTAAAATTTTCCCATAAGAATAATGGAAATAGAATTAATCCGTTTTAGACACCCAAAAGTATTAAACAAAATAATTTTTTTTTTCATGAAATATACATTTCCCATGCAGAAATGAATGGTGCATACAAACAAAAAAATAATTAAATGCCACTTACCTTTATTGTGGGTAGTTTATGAGTGATGTGCCAGCAGAGGGAGATTCAACTGTTCTATTGTTTGGAAGGGAATCCCTTCCATAAAGACTTCAGGTACCAAGTCCTTTGCTGGGTTACCTCCCTTCTTGGTTTTTAATGCCACTAGGACCAGGTTTTAGAATCACTTTGGACCCCTGTCGGGCCAAAAAATTTGTCAAAATTGCTCTGTTTCTCACGTGCCCTGGATTTCCCTAAAATGGGACCAAGGGGTGTCAATTGTACATGTTGCCAATATGGTTTGCAACAGCTGTGACAGGATAAAATTCATCCCTAAATGCTTGTACCTTTGTAAACATTGTACACATTCCTTAATTTTTGATGAAGGCAACTTCCTCCATCTCTCTTCCTCCTGTTCTGAAGCACATTCCTGAGGTGTGATCTGTTGCTTTTGCACCTTAAGCTCTTGCAGCTCTGCAATGGTTAGTTCTTCATCGTTGTTTTGCACCAGCTCTTCCCCATCCTAGCCACAAACCTCCAACCCCATGGACTTCCCCAATGACACAATTGATTCCACAACTGGAATAGACTCCTGAGGGTTAGCCCCAAACCCTTTAAAATCCCCTCTTGTAACCCTTGTGGCCAAGGTTTTTCCAAGCAGAGTTCAAAGTCCTGGAAATCACCCCCTCCCAAGCCTTACCTATAAGGCTGAAGCAAGGAGGATAGTGAAGTGATTCCTCGAAACTGTCTTGGGTCAACTGAGTGTTCGGGGTACTTCAAAGACCTTTTGTGTAGATTTTTTTAAATTTTAAATGACCTCTGGTCCATGGCTGGGGAGAGGGTTGAATTAGGGGGCAAAAAATTTAACTTTATGAAGCAAAAACCCCCCGAAATTTGCTCTTGAAAATCGGGGAGAGCAGGGGGGCATTGTCCTTTCAGGAGGCACTGGGTAATTTCCCAAAGGGGAATTTTTTTTCACGTGGGGTCAGACACATTTAAAACCAGCGGAAAAATTTTTCCTTATGCCCTGCCGTCTGTTTGACTCCATAAACACAATTCCCCCTTGAGATTTTTTTTTGCCACTGGGGTGTCGAGTGTTTACATGAGAAAGGTTTCCTTTTCAATCACAATACATTATGCATAACGAAGTGTGAGCCCATTTTCAAGGCTTGTGTCCCGGGGTGCTTTTTCCTCCTGAGTAATGTAGGGGCCTGTTTGGGATTTTCTTCCAAAACAGGGGGCCTGTTTTATCATAAATTTTGCACTTGTTTGGGGTTTTAAATTTTCACTCCAATTACTCCTTAACTCTTTGAGGCAAAAAAATTTGGGGGTTTTTCCTGGTGTCGCAAAATTTAAAAAAAAAAAATTTTTTTTCTTTGAAATGATAGAGAAACCTTCCGATTGTAAAGACACCAAAAAAACGAAATTTGAAGGAGAACTGACGAAATTCTGCTCTCGCAAAGTTAGAAACCCTCAGCACTTTTTACAAATCGGCGATTTTCCCCACTTTGAGCCCTATTTTCGGCTAATTCCATTGTTCCAGTCACCCAAACTCATAGCTATTTTCTTTAGAACTCCATTTTTTCTATCGATTGAGAACAAGAAACTGCCCTTTTACCGATTTCAACTACCTAATAATGTGGTCAAAAAATTGCAATTTGGCCAATTTCACAAAAACTAAAAAATGCCCAATTTCAAAATAAGGTCCAGAATGAACAATGCAGACATTCCTGGCTCTAAAATAACATTTTCTTTGCTCATCAGTCATGTCTCCAGGCCCCTCTGATATTACTCTTTCTTTCTATTTTGAATTTTTATTCAAACAAAAAAATTTAAGACTTTACTATTATGCAGACTACTGCAATAAATGTAATAATTGTATAAATAACATCAACCCCTTTATGACTGCATATTAGAATGGCTAGTTTTGGGCATTTATTGGACAATGGCATTATTTGTTTTTCTTTTGAACATTGGCAAAAATCAAACATTTCCCCTACTTTGAGCTCAATTTCTAGGTTCTTTTTATAGTAAAATCAATTAAAATCATCTCTATTTCTATAATATGTTTTCCATTCTATCAAATGAGACCAAGTAAACGAGAATACAACCATAAATACTATACGAAAATAGGCCACAAAGTCGGAATTTTAATTAAAAAAACGGTCGGAGTTTTTTTTTCTCATTATGCACCACATGCTCCAGGATTTTTTTTTATATGGTGCACACTGACCACACAGACCCATTCTCTCACATGTGGGCCTACCAGCTTTCTCCTGCTTGATTTTAAGCCACTAGAATTTATGAGTATATAAACGTCAAACACGGTACCTCGTAAGATGTATATATACGGCCACGACAGCCAAAGGGTTAAAGTCCTGCACTATTATTCAGCCACTTTTTGTCTGAAATGGCAGCCTCACCTTGCCTTATCACACTGTGTAAGCTACTACGATTCTTAACCCTCTCATGGTCGACAGGCCCTCTCAGAGACTTATTCTCAAGGTCGGCCAAAAATTTCAAAAAAAAAAAACTTATTAAAGATAGAGAATCACCCTATCAAATGGCCCCAAAAATATAAATTTGATGGAAAATTTAGGGAAATTAACCCTCCAAGAAGTTAGGGGTCTTGACGATTTTTATGCATCAGTGTTTTTTCCCCATTTTGACCCCAATTGTCACCCAAATTTCCTGTGTAGTAGTCGACAAAATTTTAACTATTTCGTTAAAACTCCTTTTTTTTCTACGAATGATTACAAGAAACCCCCCATTTACCAATTTCAACTATCCAATCAGCGGCAAAATTTTAGAAATTTGCCAATTTCACAAAAATTTTAAAAAAGTTCCCAAATTTCCCGAATAGGGCCCCAGAAAAAAAAGAAAGACATTCCTGGCCCAAAATAACTTTCCCTTTTGTTCTCAGTCCTCTCCAGCCCCTCTTACATTCTTCTCTTTTCACCTTGAATTTTTATTCTCACAAAAAAAATAAAAGATTTACATATAACAAGGGTTTATAATGACCATAATTTTAAAGGGGGGCCCAGTAACCCCGGGAAGGCCTCGGTCAGATGACCAAAAGCTCCAAAGGGGGTCTCATCTGACTAAACCCGCGTCAGGAAACATTTTTCCTTTTTCCTGACAAAACCTTTACCAACCAAACCCAAACTGTTAGCAGAACGTTTTAGTGTAAAAATGGTATAAAAACATCACACTTGTAAAAGAATTTAGATCACCAGTTGATGTGTTTGGATGCATAGCATAAAATTGTTTACTTTTAAATTTTGGTAAAAATCAAACATTTTGCTACGTTGAGTCAATTTCAAGTTACTTTCATTGTAAAACCTCAAAATCATCAAAATTTCTAATATGCTTCCTTCTTAAAAGGGAGACCAGGAAAACTAAATACAACAATAAATACCAACGAAAATACAGTGAAAAGTCGCTTTTTTAATCCAATAACATGGTCAAAGTTTTTTTTTCTCATTACACACTGTGTGCTGCGGGATTTTTTTTTAACTGTGCACAGCCCACATAGCCCCATTCTTTCAATGTAGACCTACCAGCTTTCTCCATTAGATTTGAGGGCGCTAGAATTAGGCATACGAGTGCGTAAAAACCCTGGTAATAAGCCGTACTAGCACGGCGAAGCCCTAAAAGGGTTTAAATCTCTCAAACCACCCTTTGCTGGTTAAATTTCCTCAATATCATCACTTTTTGCTGGCATTTTTTAAATAAATAATAAAATGCAACTGCCTTGCCTTTTAATATTTTTTGACTGAGAAGCACCATTCCTGACAATTGTTTTTTGTTTACCCACACCAACAATATCTCTCGACCTCTTCAATTATTTGTAAATCTCCATTTGAAAACAACTTGCACCTTTCGCAACAACAGCTTCCTTGATTGCGTACTGTTTGCCTTTCCAACTCAGACATAGTGCCCCTTTTTATTTTTTTCAATGATCTTTTTTTTTCTTTCTATTTTTTTTTCCCCCCCAAAAACCCATCCCCCCGGGGGGATTGAACCCGGGTCTAGAGCTAAAAAACTCCACCCGTGCGCAGCCATAGACCAGTACCCACAAAAAATTTACCAACAGGTATATTTTTCTACACCTAGGAAAGTTAGCACAGGCACCTCTGTACCAAAAGAAGTTTTTACAGAGAATCTCCATAGGGGCCGTGAAACTCTAGCTAAAAGTCCCTTCACTCCCGTAAACATGATTTTAAGAAATCGTAATACACGATTGCAAACAAACCATCCCCCCCGGCCGGGATTGAACCGCGTCATAGAGTCTCAAAACTCCACCCCGCGCGTAGCAATCTGTCTTTACGATTTTTTTAATCATGTTTACGGCAGTGAAGGGACTTGAGCTGAGTTCTCACGGCCACGCTGTGGGTTCGTCTGTAAAAATTGCTTTTGTGGTCACAGAGGTGCCTTGTAACTTTCCTATGGTGTAGAAATATACCTAGTTGGAAAAAAAAAAAATCTTATTGGGTCTGGCTAGGGGCTAGCGCACGGGCTGGAGTTTTGGGGGACTCTATGACCAGGGGTTTTTCAACCCGGGGCCGGGGGTAGGGTTTTTGTTTGCAATCGTGTCTTTCGATTTTTAAGTAAAGTTCGTTTTTCTCACCCTTTTTACCACAGCTTGGCACTAGAAGCTTTCTTGGGGCCCATGGGGGTTTTTTAGCGTTCAAGCATAAAAAACACTGTAATAATCAAAACATATCTCAGGTACATGTGGGATGACTGAAATGGGTTGTAAACAATGTCAGACATGGGTTTTTGTGTGGCTGGGCCCCAGGGGTGCTCCCGCCGCATGGACATTTTAGGACGAAATCCATTAGACAATTTTTTCACATTGGTAGGCATTTTTTTTATGCCAAAAAACGCCGTTAATCAAATTTGGGGTTAGTCAATGCTTCCGTTTTGTAGGGTCCACTTATTTTCTTTTGGATTTTTATTTTTTTGTCTCGTTTTTGGCTCATTTTAGAATGGAAAAATTTTTGAATTTTAGGTTTCTGTAAGTAAATTTTATTTCACTCGGGTTTAGAGATTGAGATGGAGGAAATGTAATTTTTGCAGACTAAAAGTGCTTGAAATTGATTAAGTAGCGGGAAATGTTCAATTTTTCCTAATGTTCAAGAGCAAACAAATCACGTGTGATCCAAAAAGCCCGCAACGGCTGGTTTTAAAATTAGGGCATGAAAGGGTTGATATTAGTCAAAAGTCAATTTTTTTCTTTTAAAAGAGTACATTTAATCATGTACTGTGGAACCTCAAATTTTTAAATTAATCTGTTCCCCGAAGTAGTTCAAAATTTTAAAAGTTTTTAAAAAAAGGGAAACAATATTTCCCCTAAGAAATATTGAAATACAATTAATCCCTTCCAGAAACCAAAAAAAAATTTACAAAAAAATACATTTTATAGAGATTTAAAAAAAGTTTTACATCACACAACAAATAGTGTTCAATTTTGCCTATTAAAAAAAAAAATAAAATAAAAAAACATTTTTACCTTTTTGAAAATTGGGGATGGCACTGGAAGATAGGAGGAGGGGAGGAGAGTTGGGTTTTTGTTTGGGAAAGGGGAAACCCCTCCCTAACGACTTTAGGTAAAGCCCTCTAAGGGGTAATTCCCCTTTTTGCCCTTTTTTAAAGCCACTAGGGGCCAGCTTGAGAAATCACTGGACCCTGTCTCACAAAAAACTGTCCCCAGTCGCTGTTTCTGGGACCCCTTTTGATTTTCCTTAAAAAAGGGAAATGGTTCTGTTAATGAACTGTTGCAAAGAGGGTTGTTTCAGCTTGTCAGGGGGTACTTCTCCACAAACTTTGGACATCATTTCCCTTTGGTGCAATCTCCTTAAAAATTTTAATCGGCATGCAACTTCCCTTTCCTTTTCACAAATAATTGTCCTAAAAAAACTACCCTGCAATCTCTTTTTTCTTGATCCACACCAACAACAACTTCTCAACCCTTTGATGTCTGTGGGTTTTTTTTTTTGGTTTAAATATTTAAACCTTTCTTCTCTTTTTTCTTAGTAAATGTTTACAGGAGAAGGGTTTCTAGCCCATTTTTCAGCATTTTTGTGCCTCATATGACATGCTGGCTTACGGAGGAAAGATTTTTTTCCCTCCCCTGATCAATAAAGAAATAAAAAACAAGAGATTTAAAAAAAGGGGGAAAAAACCCACTAATTACAGTGGGCCCCGACCTACATGTCCCCAACCTATGTTGAAACCGACCTTTGAGCTTTTTAGCATAAAAATTTGACCCCAAATAGTTAAAAAAATTGACTTCAGATTATCCTCAACGCGTACATCTGGTCTGTCTGGCCAGACGCCCCAGCTGAGTTGTGTGACATTTTTTACAAGCCCCGGGGGATGGTTTTGGATACATTCGATAAATTTTGTTTTATTCAAATGTTTTTAGTCTTGTAAAAGCTAAAAAGGGCCCCCAGGGCCCAAAAAAAAGCTTTAGTGCCAAAACCCTTGGGAAAAAAGTGAGAAATTCTATTGAAATTCATCGACCAGGTGCTGCTGCTGGTGTAAATTTGTCGCTGCTTACTGCGTACCACATCAGCTGCTGCTGTGCTGCGCACCCGTCAGCGTGCTGCTGCTGTGCTGCGGTACCACGTCACTGTGCTGTGCTTACCACAGTCAGTGCTGCTGCTGCTATACACCGGTCAGCTGCTTCTGCTGTACCCTGGTAGTGCTGCGCAGCTGTACCACAGTCAGCTGCTGCTGCACCCGGTCACTGCGCTGCTGTACCACAGAAGCTGCTGCTGGCTGTACCAAGTCGCTGTTGCGCTGCACCTGGTCACTGCTGTTGCACCATGGGCAGCTGTGCTGCTGTACTGGGTTTCCTGCTGCTGCTGTGTACCACAGTCAACTGCTGCTGTTGCTGTACCCGTCAGCTCTGCTCTGCTGCACCATTCGTTGCTGCTGATGTACCATGGTCCTGTGTGCTGCCCTACACCCTGGTCGTGCTGTTGACCACCGTCAGTGTAACCGAAGATGTAGAGAGACGTTTGGGTGGCTTATAAGAGTACCGGAAACAATTTTAACCCCCGGGGTTAACCACCCAGGATAACCTGGGTTTACCCGGGTTTAAATGGAGAGATTCCGGGGGTTTAAAGCCCCGCGGCCCCGGGCGTGACCCCCCTGGTGGATCAGAGCCTGATAACCCGGCGTTCTGCTGGCTGACAAACAATGTACGGCCACAGCCCGGGGGATGTATATTAAGGGCTGTTCTAAAATAATTTCCATTGGTGTCTTTAACTTGCCCCAGGATGCGACCCACAAAAAGTCGATAACACCCAGGTGAACAGGGAAAAAAAAGCCTTGGGGCTAGTGTTCATATTGGTGAAAATTTAAAGGCAGCAAAGGTTTTTTTAGAGATTTAAGAATCATAGTGGGATAAACCAGGTTTATAAGGCCGTTTGAGAAAAAAAGCCCAAACCCGGACCTACATTTCTCAGGAGGGAAAAGGGACTCCCGGGCACGTGTCTATCACACATCTTCAAAAAAGGTAAAAGTCATGTTTTTTCATTTTGTAGAGTAGTACATATTTTTATTTTTTTATTATCACACCGGCGTCCCACCAAGGCAGGGTGGCCCAAAAAAGGAAAAACTTTCACCCTCATTCCTCCATCCTGTCTTGCCCGAAGGGTGCTTTACACTACATTTTTTTAAATGCC
>NC_069429.1:24424557-24509675 GCF_026875155.1 Cherax quadricarinatus
GTGAGACAAGTAGTTTTAGTAAAAATCAAGTGTGGAAATGTATGGTAACACCAGGCTCCCTTACCAGGCCACCCCACCCACTACATACTATTCTATGATATTTAAGCATCCCAGAGCGATAAAATGTACAACAGTTCACTCATTACTTACCTTAAAATATGGGTGAGATAAGTAGTATTTATTGTAAAAAATCAAGTGTGGTATGAAATGGTATCAGCCGGGCTACCATACCGGGCCAACCCACCCACACATATATCCAATGATATTTAAGCATCCCAGAGCGATAAAATTGTATAACAGTTCCCCTCATTACTTACCTTAAAATATTTTGTAGCCCTTAATGTAGGTCAGGAGTAAGAAAAATGAGATAAAACAAATTTAAATGAGACAGAGAAAGAAGAGTACATGAGAGGGGACAGGCGCAGAGTTATGTAAACAAACCGGGCGAATGTAAGTTTTGTAAACAAACGAAGTGTACACATCTGGTTTGTGTACAAGTTACATTGTGTACAGGTTGTCTCTACATTGATACGGTAGAATTAATAAAGAAGAACACTCCCATTCTCATGTAACATCATTTTGAGAAAAAATGAAGCTCTGAGTGAAGGCAAGGGAAATAAGTCACACTGACTTTTTGGGTTATCCTAGGTTCTCTACACATATGTTGTTATGTATGGTAATCTAGTAACTGTATTTGGTGTATACCTAAAATAAACTTACATACATACGAAAGGAATAATTTTCTACAGTTTACCCCCAGTAACACATTTTCTTTTATGTTAGATTAGAGAAAATGTTATTCTTTTGCCGTCACTTGTACAAGTTATGTGGCTCCCACATCTTATATTTATGTTTTTTATTCTATTTTGGGGTGTATTTATCATCTTTTTATGTTATGTATCGTGTTTATTATAAAAATTTTTGAAAAAAATATCATGGATGGATTAATGAAAATGTGTATATTAACGTATATACGACATTTAATGAGACTCGGTGAGTATTGTTATTATTATTATTATTTCTAATAAGGCGTCACTTGTGCAAGTCGTCTCTACCACATCTCACATTTATGTTTATTTATTCTACTGTGGGGTGTATTTATCTTATTTATATGTTATGCATCGGTTTATTATATAATTTTGAAAAAAATATCATGGATGGATTAATGAAAATGTGTATATTAACTAATATACGACATTTAAATGGGCCCATGATTATTATTATCATTTCTAATATGACGTCTGGAGACAAAGACACTTACCAATTTTAATGTGTACCTGCATGCCCAGAACAGTAATGTAAGTTTATTTAGGTACAGGTATACATAAGTATAATTAATCAGAGTAATATAAAATATGAAGTAACTTTTAAAACATTTGAAATTTTTGGGGTTTCCAGACAAAATGAGAACTTAGTGCTTACTGAGCTCATGGAGAATGTAAACAAACAGGTGGGGCACGGTACCGTATTAGAAAAATCAGGTGGGGGGAGCTGTATAGCGAGTTTTGGTCATAATTTGAAATGTCCGTATTAGCGGAACGCCGTAAAGTGAAACGCCGTAAAGCGGGGCCTTCCTGGATGTATATAAAATATATATATATATATATATATATAATATATATAATATATATAATATATATAATATATATATATAATATAATATATATAATAATATATATATATATATATATATTTTATTATCACACTGGCCGATTCCCACCAAGGCAGGGTGGCCCGAAAAAGAAAACTTTCACCATCATTCACTCCGTCACTGTCTTGCCAGAAGGGTGCTTTACACTACAGTTTTTAAACTGCAACATTAACACCCCTCCTTCAGATGCAGGCACTGTACTTCCCATCTCCAGGACTCAAGTCCGCCTACCGGTTTCCCTGAACCCCTTCATAAATGTTACTTTGCTCACACTCCAACAGCACGTCAAGTATTAAAAACCATTTGTCTCCATTCACTCCTATCAAACACGCTCGCGCATGCCTGCTGGAAGTCCAAGCCCCTCGCACACAAAACCTCCTTTACCCCCTCTCTCCAACCTTTCCTAGGCCGACCCCTACCCCGCCTTCCTTCCACTACAGACTGATACACTCTTGAAGTCATTCTGTTTCGCTCCATTCTCTCTACATGTCCGAACCACCTCAACAACCCTTCCTCAGCCCTCTGGACAACAGTTTTGGTAATCTCCTAACTTCCAAACTACGAATTCTCTGCTTCACACCCATATAAGAGCGTTGGTAAAACTATACTCTCATACATTCCCCTCTTTGCCTCCAAGGGCAAAGTTCTTTGTCTCCACAGACTCCTAAGTGCACCACTCACTCTTTTCCCCTCATCAATTCTATGATTCACCTCATCTTTCACAGACCCATCCCTGACACTCCACTCCCAAATATCTGAATACATTCACCTCCTCCATACTCTCTCCCTCCAATCTGATATTCAATCTTTCATCACCTAATCTTTTTGTTATCCTCATAACCTTACTCTTTCCTGTATTCACCTTTAATTTTATTCTTTGCACCCCCTCCCAAATTCATCCCCCAAATTTTGCAATTTCCCTTCAGAATTTCCCAAGAGCACGTGTCACAGCAAAGAGAAACTGTGACAACTCCCATTTTGGGGGTTTGATTCTTTTTTTTTTAACCCCAACGCCTTTTTCCCAAAGACCCGCTTTTTACTTCTCTTAAACCCCATCTAAAATATATTAAACAACACGGTGACATCACACACCTTTTCTAAGGCCTACTTTTAGGGGGAAAAAAATTTCCCTTTTTTCCACATCCCAAAAAACTTTAAGCCTCACATCCTCGAAAAAACTCTTCACTGCTTTCAGTAACCTACCCCTACCCCCAAAACTTGCAACATCTCCACATTGCCCCCCATCCACCCTGTCATACTTTTCCAAATAAATAAATGCCAAAAAAGACCTTTTACCTTATCTAAATACTATTCACTTATAGTTTCACTAAACACTGGTCCACACACCCCCCACCTTTCCCAAACTCCTTTTTCATCTGCTATCCTATTTTCCGCTTTTCCTTTAAATTTTTTCATAATAACTCTCCAACACTTTACCCAGGTATACTCACAGACTTTTCCCCCTAAAATTTTTGCACTCTCTTTTATCCCCTTTGCCTTATACAAAGGAACTATGCATGCTCTCTGCCAAAACCTGGACCCTTTCCCTCTTCCCCAAAATTTATTAAATAATTGCACCAACCACTCCAAAACTTATCCCCCCCCTGCTTTTAACATTTTCTACTTTTCCCACAATCCCCGCCTTACCCCCTTTCATTTTTCCTACTCCTCACAACTTCCCCCACCTCATAACTGGCTCTTCCTCACTCCTCAAATGTTTTTCCCTTGTCCTATCACAAAAACACAGCTTCCCTATCTTCATCAACATTTTAAAAATTCCCCCAAAATATTCCCTCCCCTTCCCAATACCCCTAAAATCTCCATTTTAAAAACTCCCTCTCCATTTTTAACTGACAAATCCATTTGTTCCTAGGCTTTCTTAAATTGTTTTAAACTCACTCCAAAACTTTTTTTTATTTTCACAAAATTTGTTGATAACATCTCACCCACTCCTCATTTGCTCTCTTTTTTACATGCTTCACCACTCTCTTAACCTCTCTCTTTTTTTCCCCTATACTCTTCCTCCTTGCATCCTTCTACTTTGAAAAACTTCTCGTATCTAACTTTTTCTCCCTTACTACTCTCTTTTTCTCTCATTCCACCAATCGCTCCCTCCCTCCCCCACCCACTTTCCCGTAACCACAAAATTCTGCTGAAAATTCTAACACTACAATTTTAAACCTAACCCCATACCTCTTCGACCCCATTGCCTATGCTCTCATTAGCCCATCTATCCTCCAATAGCTTGTTTATATCTTACCCTAACTGCCTCCTCTTTTAGTTTATAAACCTTCACCTCTCTCTTCCCTGATGCTTCTATTCTCCTTGTATCCCATCTACCTTTTACTCTCAGTTTAGCTACAACTAGAAAGTGATCTGATATATCTGTGGCCCCTCTATAAACATGTACATCCTGAAGTCTACTCAACAGTCTTTTATCTACCAATACATAATCCAACAAACTACTGTCATTTTGCCCTACATCATATCTTGTATACTTATTTATCCTCTTTTTTCTTAAATATGTATTACCTATAACTAAACCCCTTTCTATACAAAGTTCAATCAAAGGCTCCCATATCATTTACACCTGGCACCCCAAACTTACCTACCACACCCTCTCTAAAAGTTTCTCCTACTTTAGCATTCAGTCCCCTACCACAATTACTCTCTCACTTGGTTCAAAGGCTCCTATACATTCACTTAACATCTCCCAAAATCTCTCTCTCTCCTCTGCATTCCTCTCTTCTCCAGGTGCATACACGCTTATTATGACCCACTTCTCGCATCCAACCTTTACTTTAATCCACATAATTCTTGAATTTACACATTCATATTCTCTTTTCTCCTTCCATAACTGATCATTTAACATTACTGCTACCCCTTCCTTTGCTCTAACTCTCTCAGATACTCCAGATTTAATCCCATTTATTTCCCCCCCACTGAAACTCCCCTACCCCCTTCAGCTTTGTTTCGCTTAGGGCCAGGACATCCAACTTCTTTTCATTCATAACATCAGCAATCATCTGTTTCTTGTCATCCGCACTACATCCACGCACATTTAAGCATCCCAGTTTTATAAAGTTTTTCTTCTTCTCTTTTTAGTAAATGTCTACAGGAGAAGGGGTTACTAGCCCATTGCTCCCGGCATTTTAGTCCCTCATACGACACGCATGGCTTACGGAGGAAAGATTCTTTTCCACTTCCCCATGGACAATAGAATAAATAAAGAAGAACAAGAGCTATTTAGAAAAAGGAGAAAAAAAACCTAGATGTATGTATATATATGCATGTGAGTGTCTGTGAAGTGTGACCAAAGTGTAAGTAGAGTACTTACACTTTATATATATATAATATTATATATATATATATATATATATATATATATATATATATATATATATATATATATATATATGTATATATATACAGAGATTACTTTAATGTATAAAGTCTTATTGGAAGCAGTCCAAAATAAAACAGAATATGTCCAGGCCGGATAATGAACCTTGGCCAGTTACCAGAGACGAGCAGGAGTGTTCTCGTTGGCTCTACTTTTTTCACTCTGGGGGGGCCCCCAACCTTGAGCATACGGGTTCAAGTGGGTCACGGGGGGTGACCCCCAAACCCTCCGGAAAGAGATTTTGAACAAAAAGGGGGGGAAGGGGGAAATAACCATCGAACATCATGGCTAACCATAACACGGGCAAACCGGGGGGCGGCATGTTACTATACCCCCCAAAAAAATTTACCCAAGGCCATGTTTACATAAATTATAATAATTTTAATAAAATTACCCTTTAAATTTTTTTACAAGGACGTTCTTTTCCCAAAATTTTTAGCTTTTAAAAGGGAAAAAAACCCGCAATGAAAATTTTAAAAAAAGGGTTTAAACCCAAAATGGGGGCATGACAGGCGCTACAATTTAAATTTGGGTGGCTGATAATTATATTATTTAACTAAATGAAGGGGGGGGGGTTTTAACACATTAAATTTTTCCCCATCGGGGAAAAACACTTTTCATAACCCACCACTTACTAAATATTTTTTTGGTGGTCACATGATTTTCCCTAAATCACCCTAACCTATCCAATTAAAACATACCTAACTGGCCACTATCAGCCCTGCAAATACCAAAGGGGGGTTACTTAACGGGGGGGTGATTGATGCCCCTTATTTCCCCCCCTTTTTTCACCACCCTCATTTTGATGCCCTTTACTACCCCAACACCACAGGATGGGAAATCCGTTGTTTTGGGTTCCCGGGTTTGGAAGTCGGACCCCAAAAAAACTTCACTGCCCTTTCGAAAACGGGAACTACTGGTCTAGGGGTTTTTCACCCCGGAGCAAGGCGACTTTTTTTTTCACTTCAAAAACTTTTCTCTTAACTTGGTGCTATTATCACTGATTATTCATAGCCCCCCCCATACATTTAATGTCCCATAATTAATTATACACATTGGAGGCCACTCCATTAAAAACCCTGAGACCGTTTAGTGATGAAAAACCCCCAGGGGTATTTTAAACCCGGGGGGGAAAAACCCCCTCCATGGGGGCCCGCGCCAGTCCCCCCGGGGTCCTCCCAAATTATTCACTCATCTTCCCAAAAAAATTTTTATTATGGTGGCCCCATAAATTGCGTGCCCCACCCCTTTCCCCCCAGGAACATTTTACGACACTTCCATTCTGAAGTGAGGCCTATTTTAAACCCTTTGGGCCCCGTGAATCCCAAATTTTCCTGGCCCCCATTTTTTCCCACAGCCCTTTTAAAAGTCCATTCAAAACACCCCCGCTTCTTAAAATGCCCGAGCCGCCCCTTTTTCCCCCGCACATCCGCAGGGGGCGCAGGGCAAACCCGGTTGGTTCAAATTCAAAATCCCAAAAATTTTTTGACCCAAATCAACACATTAAACACCTATTAGGCACTAAAGCTTGGGAAAAAATTAAAAATATTTTCCACAACGGGTTATGGTAAACCCTTTTTATATTTTTTCTGATGAGTTTATAACTAAAAATTTCTGAAATAAAAAAACACTAAAAAGTTTCATCTCTTGAATAACTTTAGAAAGTCCCCCCAACAAGATTTTTTTTTTTTGATTAAAACATTTCAGACACTCAAACACGGGATATATTTTACCACTGTATGAACTCTATTGTGACACAAGACTGCTTTTTTGATAAAACATTTTAGACACTCAGAACATTGATATGGTTCATCAAAGTTTCTGGGGGTTTCGGTCACCGTTTTAACAGAATGGTTTAAAAAAATTTCCCTTGGAAAACATACAAAGGGGGATGACGAAGATGATCCCCCTTATCAAAATCTTTCCTATGAGGGTAAAATGAGGGGCCCCGAAACTCACTCTCTTGAAAGGCATAGAATTAGGGGGGATAAAGATCAGGTGAAAAAATTGGGAAAAAAGGAATAAATAAAGGGGATGTAAATAGTGTGCTGAAAAAATTTTCCCGCTAAGACCCGGACCGCAGCCCAAAGGTTTTTAAGTTTTTGGGAAAAAATTCCAGATTTTAGGAAGGATAAAAGGCAAAACACTGGTTTGGTTTAAAAGAGTTTTTGGAAAGATGGAACAAGCTCCCGTACAGTTATTTAGGCTAAAAAAATTGTGTAAATTTTAAAAAAAATTTAAAATAAATACATAATTTGGGGGTAGGGGGTGGGGAGTTGGACCTTACTAGTTTTGGGGGTCTGTGTCCCGGTACAAATGCCCATCCTTTAGTGGGGAAAGACCAACTGGGGGGGTCCCTTGGGATAATCCAAGGGGGGTCTTGGTCTAATCTGGGGGGGGAGACATGGCCTGCCCACATGGGTCAGTAGGCCTGTTGCAGTGTCCTTCTTTCTTATGTTTTTTATGTACTCCATGTGGGGGTCACCCAAAATTTCATTTTTTTTTAAAGCATTTCAGACACTCAGAAAAACTGATATGGTTTTTAAAAACATGTATGACTCTGAGTGTGTTTTTAAGACTTTCCCTTTTTCGAGTAAAACCCTTTTAGACACTGAGAACATTTATATGGTTTTTTTCACCTTTTGCACTCTCATGGGGTGGCCCCAAGAGTGCTTTTTTTTTTCTAAAATAAAAACAGACACTCCCAAAAAATTGATAAAGGTTTATCTCCTTAAGGAACTCCCCTTTTTTCAAAAGATTGTATTTTTGATTAAAAAAAAATTTTAGACACTCAGAACACGGGTATGGTTTTTTCCCCTGTATGTAAATCTCATGTGTGTCACAAGACGCATTTTTATTAAAACATTTCCGACCCCAAAACCCTTGATATGGTTTTTTTCCTGTATGTACCTCAGTGTGTCCCCAAAAGTGCTTTTTTCACTAAAATATTTCAGACACTCAGAACACTGATATGGTTTATCTCCTGTATGTACTCTCATGTGTGTCACAAGATTGCTTGTTTGATTAAAACATTTCAGACACTCAGAACATTGATATGGTTTATCTCCTGTATGTACTCTCATGTGTGTCACAAGACTGCTTTTATGATTAAAACATTTCAGACACTCAGAACACTGATATGGTTTATCTCCTGTATGTACTCTAATATGTTTCACAAGATTGCTTTTTTGATTAAAACTTTTCCCGACACTCAGAACATGATATGGTTTATCTCCTGTATGTACTCTCATGTGTGTCACAAGACTGCTTTTTTGACTAAAACATTTCAGACACTCAGAACATTGATATGGTTTATCTCCTGTATGTAGTTTCATGTGTGTCACAAGACTGCTTGTATGATAAAAACATTTCAGACACTCAGAACATTGATATGGTTTATCTCCTGTATGTACTCTCATGTGTGTCACAAGACCGCTTTTTTGACTAAAACATTTCAGACACTCAGAACATTGATATGGTTTATCTCCTGTATGTACTCTCGCATGTGTCACAAGATTGCTTTTTTTTTAAAAACTTTCAGACACTCAGCACAATGATATGTTTACTCCGTATGTACTCTCTATGTGCCACAAGTTTGCTTTTTTTACTAAAACATTCAGACACTCAACATTCATTATGGTTTGTGTTCTTTATGTTTTCCATATTTTTTTAAATAAAGTATTTCATTTAAAATAGTTTAGTTATACAACAGTTTTATAATTAATCTTCCTTATGTTCTCACAAGTCTACTTTTGATTTTTAACTATTTGAACACTGAAACTTTGTTTTCCTTATGAATATATTCCTATTTTTAAGATTTATTTGGGTTAAAACTTTTTTATTGAGCACAAATAAGTTCATATTGTTAAAAACATTATAATTTTTTTTTGGGTTTAAAAAAGTTTAATATATTTACTAGAACACGCGATACATCAACAATTTATTATTATTTTTTATTTTTATTAATTATTATTATTATTAATTATTATTATTTGTCTTGTGTTAAACAAATTTCTCTTTATTTCTTTATTGACCCTTTTGAGGTTCAGACACCCTCTGAAAATTCCCACAGGTTTCTAAAAAAAATATTATTTTCTCTTAGGAAATCATAGAGAATCTTTTTCTTAATGTAATAATAAATAATTTTTATAAAGAATGATAGGGGTTATACTCTGTAAATTTTCTGGTCAGAAATATTTATGCACTGGCGATTTTCCCCACTTTGAGTCATTTTTTGGCCAAATTCATAGTTCTATTCACCCCAAATCTTTGTTAATTTTCAATATATGGAAAAAAATCATTAAGCACTATAAAACGCCAATTAAATATTTCAACCTTCCCATAAAGTGATTGGAAATTGGAAATATGGCCAATTTCACAAAAAATTCAAATATTCCAATTTCAAATAGGGTCCTGAATAATCATACAGGCAACTGGCATTAAACTTACATTTCTAGTAAATATTAGTTATATTTGTAGCTTTACAGTTGAATTAATTTTTATTCTTATTCACAAATTATTTTTATGCACACTAAAAAATAGAAAGTTTTTTATTCAATATTGTTTTAAATTTGTATAAATAATATCAGTGCATTAGCGCACACTTTAAAAACCCCAGTTGATGGTATTGCACACGTGATTGTTTGGGTTTTCCTTAATATCAGCAAAAACAGACATTCCACAACTCTGAATCAAATTTCAAGTTATTTTCTGACTAAAACCCATCAAAGTCATTTGTGTAAAACATCTTCTATTTTATCAAATGAGACAAGAAACGTGAAGGGCTACTTTTAAAAAAAATATGAAAAACCCCAAAAATTTGCTGTTTAATCAAAAAACAGTTGCATTTGTTTTTTTTCAAGCATTCCTGCTGCAGATTTGTTTTATATAGTGCACACTTATCAATAGATGCATTCTCTATGTTTGGCCAAATCAAAAGCAAAATTGTTTAATTATTAATATTTAGTTAAAAATTCACAAGAAGAAACATCTGTTCCCTTTCTTGAAGTACTGAAGATATAGTGTCTGGCAGACAAAACCCTGGTAGTCTTCCACAAAATACTTCTGCAATATCAGTTGTTGTTCAAGACACTTACACTGGTGCTTCTTGAAGTACTGAAGATATAGTGTCTGGCAAGACACAACCTGGTAGTCTTCCACAAAATACTTCTGCAATATCAGTTGTTGTTCAAGACACTTACACTGGTGCTTCTTGAAGTACTGAAGATATAGTTTTGGGCAAGAACACAACCGGGTTTAGTCTTCCACAAAATACTTCTGCAATATCAGTTGTTGTTCAAGACACTTACACTGGTGCTTCTTGAAGTACTGAAGATATAGTGTCTGGCAAGACAACCTGGTAGTCTTCCACAAAATACTTCTGCAATAGAAAATTGAGTCAGTATAGCACAATATTCCACAATTTACCAACACAACATACTCAACTAAATAAATTTTTTCTCTCTATTGTCACATGCTTCACAAAAATAAAATTGTCATTAAATGTTTATCTGTAAAGATCAAGATAAATCACAAGTGTGTATAATAATTATGTTAACTAATAACTGAGTAAACAATATGACTTCAACACAAACATCTTTAATTTTTATTATGTTCTTGGAGCATAATAATATTAATACAGCCTCTCCTCACTTAGCGACGTACTCGTTTACCGACACCTCAGACTTACAATGGGCTCTCTGACCAGTATGCATTTCCTAAATAAAAGTATATTTGAGCTGATTTCCTGTATTCTGCTTATTACAATATACAGTACACTACTATATAAACATTTAAAAATATACCAGAAATGTAATAAATGGAGCAAAGATGACATTAAAACAATATCAAACATGGTTGACACAAACCCACTGTCATTATATTATGCTCCTCACTTAGTGATAAATTTGTATACCAACATGGTCTTAGGAACGGAACTCTGTTGTTGAGTGAGGAGAAGCAGTAATATAATCAAGGTTTCTAAACCTGAAAAGGTCATAGAGCACGCAGGGTGATGTGCTAAAGAAAAGGAATATACAAAGGTCAGAGAACTAGTGTGTTGTAGGAGTGTGCAAAAGGTTTGGGCTAGGAAAGTTTTTGACCGAAAAGCACAAAAATTTGATGGAAACTTTGGAATTACGCTCTCACAAATTTAGTAGTCATGCTACATTTACTTATCAGTGATTTTGCCTCTTTTCAGCCCTAATTTGGGCCAATTCCAGTGTTCCAGTCAAACCCAAAATCAAGTTATGATGTTAGAACTCCTTTCTTTTTATCGATTGAGTACAAGAAGCTGCCCATTTACCTATTTCAACTACTCAGTAATTGGTCAGAAAATACTAATTTTTCCCAAATTTCACACAAAATTCAAGAAAGACCATTTTCCAAATAGGGTTTCAGAATAAATAATGAAGACTTTTCCCGACACTAAATAACAATTTCTCTGTTCATTAGTCATCTCTCAGGAACTTCTTATATTTTGCTTGCTTTTCATTTCAAATTTTTATTCACACAAAAACAAAAGTTTTTTCTTAGTCATTTCAATGTTTTAATTATATTATTGTAAATATTGAAAATATTGTACAACTTAAACTATGATAAATTTCTTAAGTATTAAAAAGTCTGCAAGCCATTAAATTAAGTCTGCCCATAATGCCTAGGCATGAGAGTGGCTGTCTTTGCACTGCAACACAATACTCTAAATACAGTGGAACCTCAAATTTCGAATACTTCGAAAATCAAGAGCTTTTTTCGCACCAACTTTGTCCCTATTATTGAACTATCCCCTATTTTCAAACTGCCGGGTACCGGACCTGTCCACCAGCCCAATGTCCATGTCCTCGTGCAGGCACCATGAGCCAGTGTGGCTTTGTTGATGCTTGAGTGAACACTAACCTGTGCTCTCATTCAAACATTTTACGATTAATTCATTGTGTTCAGTGCTTGTGGGACTGTGAAATAAGTTAGAATGGGCCCAAAGAAACTTGCTAGTGGTACCCTGTGGTAATGAAAGTGAGAAACACCTTAGATGTGAAGAAGGAAATAATACAGAAGTATTAGAGTGGTGTGAAACTTGTTGAGCTTGCCAGGATGTATAGGAAACACAAGTCGAGCATCGTTTCTATCCTGGCAAAGGACGAACAAATAAAGGAAGCTGATGTTGCTAAAGGCGTTATTTTTTTATTTATTAACAAACTATCCGATTTTCACCAAGGCAGGGTGGCCTGAAAAAAAAACTTTCACCATCATTCACTTCATCACTGTCTTGCCAGAGGGTTGTTTTACACTACAGTTTATAAAACTGCAACATTAACACCCTTCCTTCAGAGTGCAGGCACTGTACTTCCCATCTCCAGGACTCAAGTCTGGCCTGTTGGTTTCCCTGAATCCCTTCATGTTACTTTGCTCACATTCCAACAGCATGTCAAGTATTAAAACCCATTTGTCTCCATTCACTCTTATCAAATATGCTCACACATGTTTGCTGGAAGTCCAAGCCCCTCGCAGACAAAACCTCCTTTATCCCCTCCCTCCAACCTTTTCTAGGCCGACTTCTACCCCGCCTTCCTTCCACTACAGAGTGATACACTCTTGAAGTCATTCTGTTTCGTTCCATACTCTCTACATGTCCAAGTAGGTTGGTAGACAGCAACCACCCAGGGAGGTACTACCGTCCTGCCAGATGACTGTGAAACAGAAACCTGTAACTGTTTTACATGATGGTAGGATTGCTGTTGTCTTTTTCTGTCTCATAAACATGCTGGATAACAGGGATATCTTGCTACTTCTACTTACACTTAGGTCACACTTCACAGGCATGCACATGCATGAATATTATTAATATATAATATATATATATATTTATATAATATATAAAATATATATATATATATATATATATTTCAGTGGACCCCGCATAACGATGGCATCACATAGCGATTAATCCGCATACCACTTGCTTTAATCGCAAAAATTTTGCCTCACATACCGCTTAAAAACCCGCTCACCGATTTTCGTCCGAGACGCGTCCAATGTGCGGCCTGGCCACGCTCACATGTTCCGCCGGTTTGGCATTGTTTAAACCCGCCAGCCTCCGCGGTAACATCCAGCATACATCGGAATATTTCTATTATTACAGTGTTTCGTGCTTTTCTGGAAAATAGGACCCATGGGCCCCAAGAAAGCTTCTATGCCACCCTACAGCAATAAGGGTGAGAATTACAATAGGTGAGAAAAATCATTGAATATGAAAGTGGGTGCGTGTCTCCCAGCTGGCCAGGTTGTATATAAACCCAATAACATCCTACTATTGGTGGTCAGCTGCTCTGCTGCTGCACTGTCAGCCCGCTGCTGCTGCGTAGCATCGTCTGCTGCTGCTGTAACATCGCTGTTGCTCTTTTAGGTCGTCTGTTGCTGCTGTACCACCGTCAGCTGCTGCTGCTGCTGTAATCCGCCTCGAACATCGCTGCTGCTGTAACATCGTCTGTTTCTGCTGTACATGTCTGTTGCTGCTGTACACCGTCAGCTGCTGCTGCTGCTGTAGCATCGTCTGCTGCTGCTGTAACATCGTTGTTGCTGCT
This sequence comes from Cherax quadricarinatus, assembly GCF_026875155.1. NCBI lineage: Eukaryota > Metazoa > Arthropoda > Malacostraca > Decapoda > Parastacidae > Cherax > Cherax quadricarinatus. The sequence continues at coordinate 24,438,191 of NC_069429.1, forward strand.
GTAGCATCGTCTGCTGCTGCTGTAGCATCATCTGCTGCTGCTGTAACATCGTCTGCTGCTGCTGTAGCATCGTCTGTTGCTGCTGTACCACCGTCAGCTGCTGCTGCTGCTGTAGCACCGTTGTTGGTGTGGCTTATTGAGAATACCAAGAAACAATTAACCCCAGAGGATTTGCCACCCAGGATAACCCAAAAAAGTCAGTGTCATCGAAGACTGTCTAACTTATTTCCATTGGGGTCCTTAATCTTGTCTCCCAGGATGCAACCCACACCAGTCGACTAACACCCAGGTGAACAGGGAAAAATGCCTGGAACTAGTGCTCATATTGGTGAATTTAAAGCCAGCAAAGGTTGGTTTGAGAGATTTAAGAATCGTAGTGGCATACACAGTGTGATAAGGCCTGTTCTGGAAAAAAATGCCAAACAGGACCTACAGTACTCAGGAGGAAAAGGCACTCCCAGGACACAGTGTCTCATCAGTCATTGCTGCATCTTCAATAAAGGTAAGTGTCATTTATTCTTCATTTAGTAGACTAGTACATGCACAATATATACTGTGCATGTACTACTCTACTATTGTGCATGTATCCTTCTCTTTGTGTGTGGGAAAATGTATATTTCATGTGGTAAATTTTTTTTTTTTCATACTTTTGGGTGTCTTGCACGGATTAATTTGATTTCCATTATTTCTTATGGGGAAAATTCATTCGCATACCGATTATTTCGCATAACAATTACCCCTCTTGCACGGATTAAAATCGTTATGCGGGGGTCCACTGTATATATATATATAATATATATATATATATTATATATATATATATATTATATATATATATATATATATATATATTATATAATAATTAACATTATTATTATATATATATATATTATATATATAATATTATATTATATATATATATTATATATATATATATATATTATACATATATATATGTAATATATATATATATATATTATATATATATTATTATATATTTATAATATATATATATATATATACAGTGGACCCCCGATTAACGATCTTTTTTCATTCCAGAAGTATGATTCAGGTCCAGTAGTGACGAATTTTCCCATAAGGAATATTGTGAAGTAATTAGTTCATTTCAGACCCCCAAACATACACGTACAAACGCACTTACATAAATACACTTACATAATTGGTGGCATTTGGGGTGATCGTTAAACGGGGGTCCACTGTATTTTATATATATATGGACCCCCGACTTAAGATTTTAATCCTTTCCCGGGGAAAGCCCATCGTAAGACGAAATGACCCTTTGGTTTGAATCAATTTTCCCCTAAGAAATAAGGGAAAACCCAAAAATTAATCTGTTAAAGACCCCCAAAAAGTATGAAAAAACAAAATGACCACATAAATATACATTTTGCAACCAAAAAAAGAAGGATCACCAAAAGTAGTAGAGTAGTACATACACAATTTTATATTGTGCATGTACTACTCTACTAAATGAAGAATACATGACACTTACCTTTATTGAAGATGTAGTGATGAGACACTGTGTCCTGGGAGAGTCCCCTTTCCTCCTGATTTAATGTAGGTCCTGGTTGGCATTTTCTTCCAGAACAGGCCTTACCCCAACACTGTGTATGCCACATTGATTCTTTTAAATCTCTACAAACCAACTTTGCGGGCCCTTTAAAATTCACCAATATGAACACTAGTTCCGGGGCATTTTTCCTGTTCACCTGGGTGTTAGTCGACTGGTGTGGGTCGCATCCTGGGGGACAAGATTAAGGACCCCAATGGAAATTAGTTAGACAGTCCTTAATGACACACTGACTTTCCTGGGTTATCCTGGGTGGTTAACCCTCTGGGGTTAAATTTGTTTCTCGGTACTCTTGATAAGCCACACCACTAACAGTCTCTCTACATCTTCGAGTAGTACAGCTGACGGTGGTGCAACAGCAGCTGACCATGGTGTAGGAGCAGCAGCAGCAGCTGACCATGGTACATCAGCAGCAACAGACCATGGTGCAGCAGCAGCAGCAGCGGACTGGTACAGCAACAGCAGCAGTTGACTGTGGTACAGCAGCAGCAGCAGCAGCAGCAGGTAACCACAGTACAGCAGCAGCAGCTGACCGTGGTGCAACAGCAGCTGACTATGGTGCAGCAGCAACAGCTGACTGTGGTACAGCAGCAGCAGCAGCTTACTGAGGTACAGCAGCAGCAGCTGACCGTGGTGCAGCAGCAGCTGACTGTGGTACAGCTGCAGCAGCAGCTGACCATGGTACAGCAGCAGCAGCTGACCATGGTGTATCAGCAGCAGCAGCAGCTGACTGTGGTACAGCAGCAGCAGCAGCTGACTGTGGTACAGCAGCAGCAGCAGCAGCAGCTGACTGTGGTGCAGCAGCAGCAGCAGCAGCTGACTGTGGTACAGCAGTAGCAGCAGCTGACAACAGTACACCAGCAGCAGCTGACCATGGTACGATAGAATTTCAATAGTATTTCTCACTTTTTTTACCACAGGGTTGGCACTAGAAGCTTTCTTTGGGCCCATGGTGGCCTATTTAGCAGTTACAAGCACTAAAAACACTTGAATAATACAAAATTTATCGAATGTATGCATGAAACCATCCCCCCGGGGCTTGTAAACAATGTCAACAAGTCAGCTGAGACGCTCTGGCCAGACAGACCAGATGTACGCGTTGAGGATGAATGCTGTAAGTCAGTTTTTCAACTTTATGTCGGGGTCAAATTTTTATGCTGAAAAGCTCATAGGTCGGTTTAAACCCATAGGTTGGGGACATCGTAGGGTCGGGAGTCCACTGTACTTTATATGTAGGTTTTCCCCCTTTTACTTGATAGCTCTTGTTCTTTATTTCTTCTATTGATCAGGGGGATGTGGAAAAGAATCTTTCCTCCGTAAGCCATGCATGTCATATGAGGCGACTAAAATGCTGAAAGCAATGGGTAGTAACCCTTCCCCTGTAAACATTTACTAAGAAAAAAGAGAAGAAAGGTGTTAATATACTAACCAAAAAATAGACCACAGACAATCGATCAGGTTGAGAATTTGTTGCTGGTGTGGATCAAAAATAAAGAGATTGCAGGTGATAGTGTTTCAGAGACAATTATTTGTGAAAAGGCAAGGAAGTTGCATGCCGATTCAAAGGTTAAGGAGATTTGCACCAAATGGATTGATGTCCAAATTTTTTGTGGAGAAGTACCCCCCTGAGCAAGCTGAAAAACCCATTTTTGCAACAATTTTCAGTGACAGAACCATGTCCCATTTTAGGGGAAATCTTAAAGAGGAGCCAGAAACAGAGGACTGTGTACAGTTATTTTGTGAGACAGGGGTCCAGTGATGCTCAAGCTGGTCCTAGTGGCATTTAAAAGGCCAGAAAAGGGGAAGTTACTCCTTTAGAGGCTTTGATACCTAAAGTCGTTATGGAGGGGGCCTTCCCTTCCAAACACTAACCCCAACTCTCTTCCTCCTCCTCTCTATTTTCCCAGATGCCATCACCAATCTTCAATAAAGGTGGGTAAAAAGTTGTTTTATATTTTTATTTAATTTTTTAGTATGTACATAATTGAACACTATTTGTTGTGTTTATGTAAAACTATAATTAATCTCTATAAAATGAATTTTTTTTGTGAATATTTTTGGGTTTCTGGAATGGATTAATTGTATTCAATTATTTTTTATGGGAAAAATTGCTTTGCTTTTCAAACTTTTCAAATTTTGAACTAGCTTCTGGAAAAGATTAAGGGTTTAAAATTTGAGGTTCCACAGTACATAATCTCAATGTACTCAGCTGAAAGAAAAAAATTGACTATTGACTAATATCAACCCATTCATGACCTCATATTAAACCAGCCCGTTGCTTGCTTATTGGATGCACAACGTGATTTGTTTGCTCTTGAACATTAGGAAAAAATTGAACATTTCCGCTACTTCGAACTCAATTTCAAGCTACTTTTAGTCTGCAAATGATTGACAATTTATCCTCCATCTCAATCTCTCAAACCCGAGTGAAATGAAATTTAGCTTACAGAAACCTCAAATTCTATTAAAATATTTTCCATTCTATCAAATGAGGCCAAGAAACTGAGACTATAAATATAAAATCCATATGAAAATACAGTGGACCCTCAACAAACGGAAGCATTGACTAAACCAAAATTGACTAACGGCGTTCTTTGGCATAAAAAAAAAATTGGCTCTACCAATGCTGAAAAAATTTGTCTAATGGATTTCGTCCTGAACGTGTCCATGCGGCAGGAGCAGACCTGAGCGGGCCCAGCCACACAAGACTCCATGTACTGACATTGTTTACAAGCCATTTCGTCGATCCCCCATGTACCCGAGATACGTTTTGTATTTATTACAGTGTTTTTAGTGCTTGTAACTGCTAAATAAGCCACCATGGGCCCAAGAAAGCTTCTAGTGCCAAGCCTGTGGTAAAAAGGGTTTAGAAAAAACAATAGAAATGAAAAAAAAAAAGATCATTGAAAAATATGAAAGAGGAGCACATATGTTGAGTTGGAAAGGCAAACGTAAACACAAAAAAAGGAAGCTGTTGTTGCGAAAGGTGCAAGTATGTTTTCAAAATGGAGATCACAAATATTGAAGAGGTCGAGAGACTATTGTTGGTGTGGATAAAAAAAAAAACAATTGTCGGAGATGGTGCTTCTCAGTCAATAATTGTGAAAGGCAAGGCAGTTGGGATGATGATCTCCCTTAAAAAAATGCCAGCAAAAAAGTGATGATATTTATGAATTTAAGCCCGCAAAGGCTGGTTTGAGAGATTTAACCCTTTCAGGGTTTCAGCCGTGCTAGTACGGCTTTATGCACCAGGGTTTTTGACGTACTAGTATGCCCAAATTCTAGCGCCCCCAAATCTAATGAGAGAAAGTGGTAGGTCTACATATGAAAGAATGGGTCTATGTGGTCAGTGTGCACAGTATAACAAAAATCCTGCAGCACACAGTGTGTAATGAGAAAAAAAAACTTTGACCATGTTACTGGATTTAAAACAGCGACTTTGCACTGTTTTTCGTTTTGGTATTTATTGTTGTATTCTAGTTTTCCTGGTTTTCATTTTATAGAATGGAAGACATATTAGAAATTTAGATGATTTTGACTGGTTTTACAATGAAAAGTAACTGAAATTGAGCTCAAGTAGCAGAAATGTTTGATTTTTACCAAAGTTCAAAAGTAAACAATTCATGCTATGCATTCAATACACATTTAACTGGTGAGTCTAATATTCTTTTTACAAGTGCACTGATGTTATTTATACCATTTCTACACTAATACGTAGTCTGCATAACAGTTAGGTTAGGTTAGGTAAGGTTCGCCCGGAACAGGACAAATGGGTTTCCTGACGCGGGTTTAGTCAGATGATGACCCGCCTTTGGAGCTTTTGGTCATCTGACCGGGCCTTCCGCTGGCTTACGGTCCACCCCTTTAAAAATTATGGTCATTATAACCATTGTTATATTAATCTTCTATTTTTTTTGTGAGAATAAAAATTCAAGGTGAAAAGCGAAGAATGTAAGAGGGGCATGGAGACGTGATGATGAACAGAGGAAATGTTATTTTTAGGGCCAGGAATGGTTTCTTTTTATTCTGGACCCTATTCGGAAATTGGCATCTTTTGAAATTTGTGTGAAAAATTTGGCAAAATTGCTAAATTTTGACGCTGTATTGGATAGTTGAAATTGGTAAATGGGTGGTTCTTGTAATCATTCGATAGAAAAAATTGGAGTTCTAACGAAATAGTTAAGATTTTTGTCGACTACTACACAGGAAATTTGGGTGACAATTGGGCTCAAAGTGGGGAAAATCACTGATGCATAAACATCGTCCAAGACCCCTAACTTCTTGAGAGCATTTAAATTTCCCTAAGTTTTCCATCAAATTTCATACTTTTGGTGTCATTATGATAGGGAATAGATTCTCTATCTTTAATAAGAATTTTTTTTTTTCAAATTTGGCCGACCTTGAGAACAAGTCTCTGGAGGGCCCGTCGACCCTGAAAGGGTTAAGAATCGTAGTAGCTTACACAGTGTGATAAGGCAAGGTGAGGCTGCCATTTTAGACAAAAAAGTGGCTGAATAATATGTGCAGGACTTTTTTAAACCCCTTTGACTGTTGTGGCCGTATATATACATCTTACGAGGTACCCTGTTTGACGTTTATATACTTATAAATTCTAGCGGCTTAAAATCAAGCAGGAGAAAGTGGTAGGCCCACATGTGAGAGAATGGGTCTGTGTGGTCAGTGTGCACCATTAAAAAAAATCCTGGAGCATGTGGTGCATAAATGAGAAAAAAAAAATCCGACCGTTTTTTTTAATTAAAATCCGACTTTGTGGTCTATTTTCGTATAGTATTTATGGTTGTATTCTTGTTTACTTGGTCTCATTTGATAGAATGGAAAACATATTATAGAAAAAAGAGATGATTTTTTAATTGATTTTTTACTTATAAAAAGGGAAACCCAGAAATGGAGCTCAAAGTAGGGGAAATGTTTGATTTTTGCCATGTTCAAAAGTAAACAAATAATGCCATTGTCCAATAAAAAGTCCAACTAGCCATTCTAATATGCAGTCATGAATGGGTTGATGTTATTTATACAATTATTACAGTATTGCAGTAGTCTGCATAATAGTAAGTCTTCAATTTTTTGTTTGAATAAAAATTCAAAATAGAAAGCAAGAGTAATATCAGAGGGACCTGGAGACATGACTGATGAGCAAAGAAAATGTTATTTTTGAGCCAGGAATGTCTGCATTGTTCATTCTGGACCTTATTTTGAAATTGTCATATTTTTTAGTTTTTGTGAAATTGGCCAAATTGCAAATTTCTGACCACATTATTAGGTAGTTGAAATCGGTAAATGGGCAGTTTCTTGTTCTCAATCGATAGAAAAAATGGAGTTCTAAAGAAATAGCTATGAGTTTGGGTGACTGGAACAATGGAATTAGCCGAAAATAGGGCTCAAAGTGGGCAAAATCGCCGATTTGTAAACAGTGCCGAGGTTGCTAACTTTGCGAGAGCATAATTTCGTCAGTTCTCCTTCAAATTTCGTTTTTTTTTTTTTGGTGTCATTACAATCAGGAAGAGATTCTCTATCATTTCATAAGAAAAAATAATTTTTTTTTTAAATTTTGCGACACCAGGAGACACCTCAGGATTTTGGGGTTGCGACAGTCAAAGAGTTAAGGAGTACATTGAGAGTGAAAACTTAAAACCCAAACAAGTGCTTAATTATGATAAAACAGGCCTGTTTTGGAAGAAAATGTCAAACAGGACCTACATTACTCAGGAGGAAAAAGCACTCCCAGGACACAAGCCTATGAAAGATAGGCTCACACTTACGTTATGCAGTAATGCTAGTGGTGATTGCAAAGTGAAACCTTTACTCATGTATCACTCTGACACTCCCAGTGTGTTCAGGAAAAATAATATCATCAAGGGTAATTTGTGTGTGATGTGGAGATCAAACAGTACGGCATGGGTCACTAAGGAAATTTTCCTGGACTGGTTTATGATGTGTCTGACCCCACTGTGAAAAATTACCTCCTGGAAAAGAAATTGTCACTCCAGTGCCTCTGATAATGGACGATGCTCCTGCTCATCCTCACGATTTGCAAGAGCAAATTGCGGGGAGTTTAGCTTCATAAAAGTTAAATTTTTGCCTCCTAATACAACTCCTCTCCTCCAGCCCATGGACCAGCAGGTCATTTCAAACTTTAAAAAACTCTACACAAAAGGTGCTTTGAAGTGACCTCGAACACTCAGTTGACCCTAAGACAGTTCTGGAGGAATCACTTCACTATCCTCCATTGCTTCAGCCTTATAGCTAAGGCTTGGGAGGGAGTGACTTCCAGGACTTTGAACTCTGCTTGGAGAAAACTCTGGCCACAATGTGTACAAGAGAGGGATTTTGAAGGGTTTGGGGCTAACCCTCAGGAGTCTATTCCAGTTGTGGAATCAATTGTGTCATTGGGGAAGTCCATGGGGTTGGAGGTTTGTGGCTAGGATGTGAAGAGCTGGTGCAAAACAACGATGAAGAACTAACCATTGCAGAGCTGCAAGAGCTTAAGGTGCAAAAGCAACAGATCACACCTCAGGAATGTGCTTCAGAACAGGAGGAAGTTGCCTTCATCAATTATTAAGGAAATGTGTACAATGTTTACAAAGGTACAAGCATTTATGGATGAATTTTATCCTGTCACAGCTGTTGCAAACCATATTGGCAACATGTACAATGACACTCTTGTGTCCCATTTTAGGGAAATCCTAAGGGCACGTGAGAAACAGAGCTATTTTGACAAATATTTTGCCCGACAGGGGTCCAGTGATTCTCAAGCTGGTCCTAGTGGCATTAAAAACCAAGAAGGGAGGTAACCTCAGCAAAGGACTTGGTACCTGAAGTCTTTATGGAAGGGGATTCCCCTTCCAAACAATAGAACAGTTGAATCTCCCCTGCTGCTGGCACATCACTCATCAACTACTCCACAATAAAGGTAAGTGGCATTTAATTATTGTTTAGTTTGTATGCACCATTCATTTCTGCATAGGGAAATGTATATTTCATGTAAAAAAAATTATTTTGTTTAATACTTTTGGGTGTCTGAAATGGATTAATTCTATTTCCATTATTTCTTATGGGGAAAATTAATTCGACTAACAGCTAATTCAAGTCTAGCTCTCTGGAACAGATTAAAGCCATTGGTCGAGATTCCACTGTACACCGCAAAGTTGCTGTTTTACACCAAAAACAAGGTTGCTGTTTATTTTTCATTATGCAATATGTGCTGCAGGATTTTATTTTTCTGTACACAGACCCAATCTATCATATATAGGATTACCAACTTTCTTCAGCAAGATTGGAAGCCGCTAGAATTTTGGTATAGTATTATAGAACCAACACTGGAATTACAACCCAGGAACTCATTATTATTATTATTATAATAAAAAAAGTGCTAAACCATAAGGGTTATACAGCGCTGCAGGGCAGGAAGGAAGCGAGGGTATCAGGTGGTAAAAGGGAGAGGGATGATTAGTAGGTTATGGAGAACAGCAGGGCAGTGGATAGTGAAGGGCCAGAGGGTAGCAAGAGATTGAGGTAGAAAGGGCTGATGGGAGTGTGAAAGGTATCATCATCAGAGTTTGTGGAGTAAATCAGCCAATGTCAATGAGTCAATGAGAGAGTCAGGATTAATGGAGGGTCCATCAGTGAGAAGGGAAGGCAAAGAAAGTATAGTAGAGCGGAGACAATGGTGGAGGTAAATTCTGTATGCTCGTTGATAGAGAGGACAGTCTAACAGAATGTGGCTAACCGATACTGGAACCTCACACTTCTCACACAGAGGAACAGGGTGCCTCTCCATGAGATACCCATGAGTAAGATGAGTGTGGCCAATGCAAAGACAGGAGAGAATAGTCTCCCAACCTCGACACTGATGACAAGAAGACGGCCAGTAACCTATACAGTGGACCCCCAATAACGGACGCCTTGCATAACGGACAATCCGCATAGCGGACGCTTTGATCGCTAAAATTTTGCCCCGCATAGTGGACAAAAACCCGCTCAGCGGCCTTCGTCCGAGACGCGTCCAATGTGCGCCCTCAGCCAGCCTCACATGTGCCGCCTGTGCCATTGTTTACCAGCCAGCCTCCGCGGTAACATTCAAGCATACAATCGGAATATTTCGTATTATTACAGTGTTTTCGGTGCTGTTTCTGGAAAATAAGTGACCATGGGCCCCAAGAAAGCTTCTAGTTCCAACCCTACAGCAATAAGGGTTAGAATTCCTATAGAAATGAAGAAAGAGATCATTGATAAGTATGAAAGTGGAGTGAGTATCACCGACCTGGTCAGGTTGTACAAGAAGCCCAAATCAACCATCTCTTCTATTGTGGGCAAGAAAACGGCAATCAAGGAAGCTGTTCTTGCCAAAGGTTTAACTGTGTTTTCGAAACAAAGATCGCAAGTGATGGAAGATGTTGAGAGACTCTTATTGGTGTGGATAAATGAAAAACAGCTAGCAGGAGATAGCGTCTCTCAAGCGATCATATGTGAAAAGGCTAGGAAGTTGCATGAGGATTTAATTAAAAAAAGGCCTGCAACTAGTGATGATGTGAGTGAATTTAAGGCCAGCAAAGGTTGGTTTGAGAGATTTAAGAAGCGTAGTGGCATACATAGTGTGATACGGCATGGTGAGGCTGCCAGTTCGGACCACAAAGCGGCTGAAAAATATGTGCATGAATTCAAGGAGTACATAGAAACTGAAGGACTGAAACCTGAACAAGTGTTTAATTGTGATGAAACAGGCCTGTTCTGGAAGAAAATGCCAAGCAGGACCTACATTACTCAGGAGGAAAAGGCACTCCCAGGACATAAGCCTATGAAAGACAGGCTTACTTTGTTGATGTGTGCCAATGCTAGTGGTGATTGCAAAGTTAAGCCTTTATTAGTGTATCACTCTGAAACTCCCAGAGCGTTCAGGCAAAAGAATGTCCTCAAGGATAATTTGTGTGTGCTGTGGAGGGCAAACAGTAAGGCATGGGTCACTAGGGAATTTTTCTATAACTGGTTACACCATGCATTTGCCCCCAATGTGAAAGATTACCTAACTGAAAAGAAATTAGACCTTAAGTGCCTCCTGGTGTTAGACAATGCCCCTGGTCATCCTACAGACGTGGCAGAGCGACTTTATGGGGACATGAGCTTCATTAAGGTGAAGTTTTTGCCTCCTAATACCACTCCTCTCCTGCAGCCCATGGACCAGCAGGTCATTTCCAACTTCAAGAAACTGTACACAAAAGCTATGTTTCAAAAGTGCTTTGAAGTGACCACAGACACTCGATTGACTCTAAAAGAGTTTTGGAAGGATCACTTTAATATCCTCAATTGTGTAAACCTTATAGGTAAGGCTTGGGAGGGAGTGACTAAGAGAACCTTGAACTCTGCTTGGAAGAAACTGTGGCCAGAATGTGTAGACAAAAGGAATTTTGAAGGGTTTGAGGCTAACCCTGAGAGGAGTATACCAGTTGAGGAATCAATTGTGGCATTGGGGAAGTCCTTGGGGTTGGAGGTTAGTGGGGATGATGTGGAAGAGTTGGTGGAGGAGGACAATGAAGAACTAACCACTGATGAGCTGATAGATCAACTTCAAGAGCAAGAGGCCAGACCTGGGGAAACTGGTTCAAAGGAGGGGAGAGAGAAATTGAAGGAATTGCCTACTTCAAAGATTAAGGAAATGTGTGCAAAATGGCTTGAAGTGCAAACCTTTTTTGATGAAAATCACCCTCACACAGCTATTGCAAGCCGTGCTGGTGACTGTTACAATGACAGTGTTGTGAACCACTTTAGACAAATCATAAAGGAACGAGAGGTACAGGCCACTATGGACAGATATGTTGTGCGAAAGAAGTCCAGTGACTCTGAAGCTGGTCCTAGTGGCATTAAAAGAAGAAGGGAAGTAACCCCAGAAAAGGACTTGCCTCCTCAAGTCTTAATGGAAGGGGATTCCCCTTCTAAACACTAACACTCTCTCTCCCCTCCTCCCATCCCATCAATCATCACCAGATCTTCAATAAAAGTAAGTGTCATGTAATTGTGCATGCCTTTTTCAGTTTGTGTGTACTAAAATTAACATTTTTTTGTGGTAAAAAATTTTTTTTTTCATACTTTTGGGTGTCTTGCACGGATTAATTTTATTTCCATTATTTCTTATGGGGAAAATTCATTCACATAACGAACATTTCGCATAACAGCCAGCCCTCTTGCACGGATTAAGGTTGCTATGCGGGGGTCCACTGTACTCGGTTTAATAGACTGAACTTTGTTACAGAGCAGAGTAGACCAATGTTGTTCTTGACTGGTGTGAAGGTGGGTAGCTACTACAGCAAAATAGTCCATAAATGGAATACCTCTATATGAAACTGGTAGGTAATGTACTGCTGATCGTGCAGCAGTGTCTGCCTGTTCATTGCCCTGTACGTCAACATGACCAGGGACCCAACAAAAAACAATATCTTTATGCTTGGTAGAGACGCGGCATAGCCAACGTTGGATACAGAGAACTTAGGGCTGAGGTGTATCAAATTTTTGTATAGCCTGTAAAGCACTAAGGGAATCTGAGACAACCACAAATGATGACACAGGCATAGATGCAATAAGGATAAGTGCTGCAAGAATGGCATAAAATTCAGCAGTAAAAATGTTAGCCGAAGGTAGCAAATGCCCTCGCATGACGCTGTTTGGAAACACTGCTGCGAATCTGACACCATCAGAAGACTTAGAGCCATCTGTGTACACTGCGATGGCATGAGAATGAGAGTGGAATTGGTCAAGAAAAAGAGAGCGGGAAGCTACCATAGGCAGTTGGGCTTTCGAGCAAGGGAGTGAGAAAGAACAGACTCAAACAGCTGGAACTTTCCAGGGGGTTAGAGAAAAGTGAGATGCTACACAAACATAAAAAGGTGGCAACTGAAGAGAAGACAAGAGCAAATGTAGGCAAAGAGAGAAGGGACGGAGAAAATGGGTGGCGAACAAATAAAGAATGCCTACTAATATCAGTGACCATTCTATAAATAGAAGGATTGCGGAGATCATGAGAGCGTACATAGTAGCAAAGGCAATGGGCATCATGGCCACTGGATAAGGATGGAACGTTTGCTTCTGCATAGAGGCTCTCAACAGGGGAAGAGTGAAAAGCACGAAGGTATAAATGTAATCCTTGGTGATGGATGGGGTTAAGGCTAGAGAGAGTAGCAGGAGAGGCCACTGAATACATCTGGTCACCATAACCGAGTTTTGATAAAATGAGGGTGGAATGTAGGTGAAGGAGAGTTCGACAATCAGCTCCCGATGAGCAAGGGTTTTAAGAATGTTCAGCCGGCTGTGACAAGTTGCCTTCAGAGAGGTAATGTGAGGTTTCCAGGATAACCTATGGTGAAAGAGAAGGCCTAGAAACTTGACTGTATCACGTTCAGGGATACAGGAGCAATAGAGGTACAAAGGATGATCGGAGATGACAGAGCATCTAGTGAAAGTAATTTGGCGAGTTTTGGTACTGGAAAATTTAAACCCATATGTGGTGGCCTAATTGGAAACACGGTCGACCGCATGCTGGAGAAAAGCTGCAATGAGGTGACAGTCAGTGCCTGCACAAGCAACAGCGAAGTCATCAACATAGAGCGATGACCAAATATTGGATGGAAGACTACAGGCCAAATCATTTATAGCAAGGAGAAAGTGCTGTGCTCAGAACACATCCCTGGGGTACACCTTCAGCTTGGATAAAGTCCGGGGAGAGCACATTGTTAACCCAAACACGGAAATGTCTGTCAGTTAAAAAGTCCTTAAGGAAGGATGGTAGATTGCCTCAGAGGCCTAAGGAGTGGGCTTGGGCCAAAATATTATACCTCCAAGTTGTGTCATATGCCTTCTCAAGGTAAAAAAATATGGCAATAACTGAGTGGTTATTCGCAAAGGCATTATGAGCATATGTATCCAAGTGTAGCAAGGGGTCTATGAAAAAACAGCCCTTACGAAATCCATATTGACGAGTGGAGAGACTGTTGTGCGTCTCTAAATACCATATTAAACGTCAATTTACCAGACGTTCCATCACTTTGCAAACTGCACTGGTAAGAGCAATGGGATGACAGTGAGAGGCATCATGTCCAGTAGTACCCGGTTTGCAGAAAGGGAGAACAATGGCAGATTTCCACAACTGGGCAAGAACTCCTTGTGACCAAATAAGATTGAAGAGATGTAAGATGACTGCAAGAGCTGACTGACGTAAATGTTGTAACATCCTAATATGGATGTCGTCAGGCCCAGCTGCCGATGATCAGCAAGCTGAGAGTGTTGCCTCCAGTTCCTGAAGTGTAAAAGGCATATTATACTGTTCTCTGAGAGAAGAAAAGTCCAAGGGTGCTAACTCTCTGGCAGACCTTGAGGAAAGAAACGAGGGGCATAGATGGAGCCACCAAGAAATACAGACCAGATGACTGTCAATTTCAATGGTAAAATCAAGAGGGTTTGCTATATCAACACCAGCGACCCGTAGAACAGGAGCCGGGTCAGAAGAGTATTTACTACTCAATTTCCTCACTTTTTTACAGACTGCACTCATAGAAGAAGCAGAGGTGATGGTAGAAACATAATTTCGCCAGCAAGTGCGTTTAGTATCACGGATGACACGGCGAGCGGCTGCACGCTTCTGCTTAAAATCAAGAAGTCTCTCAGTGGTTATACTGTACTGGTACCTGCCCCACGCGGTGCATTTCAAACGTACTGCACAAGCACAAGCAGGAGACCAAGGCACACATTTCTGAGAATGCCTGCCCAAGTTCTGGGGTATAGAATGAGAAGCTGCTGTTAAAACTGAGGACAAGAAGAGGTGTAAAAGCTCATCAATGGAGGACGAAGAAAGAACCTCACTAAAAACAGTTAGCTGTGAGTAAAGGTCCTAATTTGCTTGATCAAATTGCCAGCGTGGGCTACGGAGAGGTGGTGAATATGAAGGAGAAGTAAGATTGATTGGAAAATGATCGCTATCATGTAAGTCCAGGAGAACAGACCAGGTGATGTCTAGTGTGGCAGAGAAAGAGCAGACTGAGAGATCAATGCAAGAGAGAGTATGAGTACGAGGATCAAAATGGGTGTGAGTACCTGTATTTAAAACATGGACGGGGTGGGAAGCAAGAAAAGCCTCCAACTGAATGCTACAGGAATCACAGTGAGACCCCCAGAGGAAATGATGGGCATTAAAATCACCAAGTAACAGAAGTGGTGGTGGTAAGGATGAAACAAGAAAGGCAACATCTGGGATAGATAATGCCCGAGAAGGAGAGAGATACAAAGAACAGAGTGCATACCACTTATGCAAGTGGATACGGGCTGCTGTGTAATGCAGCGAAGTACAAACAAATAGCTGATGGTACGGAATATCAGTGCGTAGAAGAAGGGCACTTTCATTAAAGGTCCCGTCAGAAAAAGGATCCGAAAAATACAATAAATTATAGCCTGAGATGGGAGACATAACAGCAGAGTGTAATTTTGGTTCGTGTAAGCAAACACCAACAAGGGAAAACCGGGAGGAACATCTGAAGCTCACCCCGATTACCCGAGGCCGCATATATTCCACTGTAAGTAGGCCATGATAGGCAATGATAAAGATAACAGAAATCCTCAGGTAAGGGTACCTACAGACTAGGGGGTTAGAAAAGTCTACATGCAGTGGCAGCGGAAAACGTTCAAGCAGCAAAGGAGCTGTGTGCTGCAAAGAAAGGAGTTGCGCAGATGGAGGAGTGGAAAGAGAAGGAACAGGGGGTGGATCAGTGTCCATTGATGGTCTGGTCTCTGCAATATATTCAGAGATAGCTTCAAGTGTTTCGGAATTCAAAGACATCATATGGGAGACAATATTGGAGATGGAAGGAGGAGGATGAGTAAAGATTGGAACCATAATGGACCATACCAATGAAGGGGGGGGGGCGAAAGGGTGGAGGGAACTGGAGAAGAAGTGTGGGAGGGGACAGAAGAGGCAGAAAGCTAGGAGGTGGCAGAAGAGGAAGAAACTTCGGAGGGAGTAGGGGAGGAAGGTACAGTACGAGGAGGAGGGTTAACCTCCACACTTGTAACAGAGTTATTGAGAGGGTAAGGGGCAGGTACAGAGACTGGGAAGGTAAAATGAGGAGGAGGAAGAAGGGATGGAGGGGTTAAAGTAGATTTGAGCAATGGAGATTTTTTGACTTTTGAGAAGTAGAGAGACAATTGGGAGGTGTCGTATGAAGTCTTGTCGATGCCGGGGCTTTTGAGGGAGAACACGAAGAAGCGAGAACAGACTGAGGTACTGAAGTAGGGGCTTCTGAGCCCAGGACAGCAAAAGAATTAGAGACAGGAGTGACTATGGGAGGGGTGACCACATAGGAAGTTGTAGAAGATGGGACTGCGGAAGTGGGGGGACGCTTAGAAACAAGAGAATAAGAAATACGCTGCAGTCTCCCATGGAGACACAGTTGAGAAACTGCCATAGAATAAGTGAGACCTTCAGCTTCCTTGAGGCAACGGATTTCTCGCTCATTTAAGTAGACCTTGCAACAGCGAGAGTAAGAAGGTGTGAGCTTCATGATAATTAAGGCAAGAGGGAGGTTGACTACAAGACATATTAGAATGGTCATCAGCACCACAGACTGGGCATTCGGCTATAGATCTGTAATTCGCAGGGTGACCAAATTGCCAGCAGTTTCTACACTGTTGTGGGGCAGGGATCACCTCTCTAACGTGTAAATGATGTCCTGCTACATAAACAGAGGATTGGAGTTCATGGCTATCGAAAGTTAATCGAGCCATATTGCAAGGGTGGCATCTCCGCCCGCGGGCAGGAAGGATGTAAGTGTCTACTTTGAGGATTTGGAGATCTTGGAGTTCCAGCTGTTCTAGAATGTCATTGCCACATGTCTGGAAATTCTGTTGGATTATGGTATGGGGCAGAATAACAGTACCACTACAAGAATTGAGGGAATGATGTTTTTTGATAGTGACAGGAATAGTATCAATATGTGAAAGAAGAGAAAGATCACAAGCTTAGGTGGCATTCTGGACAGTGATGATGTGGGTACCGCTCTTGAGAGTGTGAAAGGAAATATCCCTACCAATGTGGCATAGGAGTGCCTTGCCAATACTATGGTCGGAAAGATAGGCAATAGAGGAAGTAAAGTAAAGAATTTAGTCCATTGTGCATCCTGAAACTGAGCGTGGAAAGGGAGAGCACAACATGTTGGTCTTTTCTGAGTAGAACGAGAAGGTGGCACAGAAGTATCATCAGACAATTGTCGTTGGCGTTTAGGAGTGGGACCAGAGTTGGTCCAACGTGGGATGGGTTGGCGATTCGAAAATTGTCACACCGTAGAGGGAGAGGCCAGAAGCATAGTCAAAGGAGAGCGGAGGTCAGACAAATCGAAGGAGTCAGTCAAAGCCCTGGCACCTGAAGCTGGTGATGAAACAGCTCCAGCAAGAGGTACAGGAGCATTAGGAGTGTCCGAAGAGTGGTCAAAAGATGAGGCAGGGTCAGAACAGGGTGCAGTAACAAGAAGGGGCTCGGGGGTAGTGTTTTTATGGATTGGGTCCTCCATGGTTAGGTTACTTCTTTCTATTTGTTTCTAAGAAAAAGAAAGAAAGAAGAAATGAAAATAAAAATAAAAAAGTACGTATAAAAGGAGGGACTGGAGAGAGATAGTTCCTGGGAGGAATGAAAGGACCAGAAATCTCCCTCCATGCCCAAGAGGACCTAAGCACTTCAAGTACTGCAGATGCAGCATGGAACCTGTGCCATACCCTACCCTTCATGCCAGTAAACCAGCAATCTGGGATAGCAACTTCACATCTGCTGAGCTACCTCGGTGGACAAAAGAGAGGGCGGCCGGATATATGCCACAAAGCATACCACCTTTGGCCACCACCCCCAGAATCCAAAAGGCAGCCTCCAGAGATACACCCGTCGCCCGAAAGACACCTGAAGCCACCCCTCTGGAGACCAGAGAGGGAGTGGGACATCCCCAGGTGATCCAGATGCCACGGCAAACTACACCACCACCAAGAACCTCAACAGAATGGGATGGACCCCGGTACCCTTCCCCCTACCCAGGAACTAGCGTGCCTGTGGGAAAAATCCCAAAGGCCAAAAAGAGGAAGGGTAAATGGAAGGGGTAGGGCGGAGGAGGAAAAAAAAAAGGGAGGATTGGGAGGATGGGATAGGGAAGGGAGGATTGGGGGGTAATTAGGTTCGGTCTGAGGAAGGAGACCAACAGGTCTAATTCCTCAGATCAAGAGCCTCTTCACCATGACAAGGAGCCCCCCTTGAATAGGCCCAGGAACTCAAAGGTCTGTTATCCTGGGTGTATAGGGAGCAAAATAAACACAGCAGAAAAACTTTGACTTGTATAATTCTTCACCAAGTATAAACAGAAGTATGTACACTATATACACTATGTACATCAATAGGTATTAGTGCACACAAGGGTAATCAAGGCAGAATGGATGCCACTATAGAACAGACCATGCTTCAACCAGCTCTCGAATGGAAATGACATGGGTGAAAATGTGAGTTGTAGCCACATCACCTTCACAATTGCCAGATCCACCTTCTCACTGGCTGAACCTAGATGCTGAACTGACAATAGCACCCCATCATCTGACCCTTAGTATCTGGTTCGCTGGCTGGGAAGGCAACCTATTAATGAGGGTGTGTACATGCGCCGAATAAAGGTTACATACTCTTTGCATGCCACAACTGGCTTCAAAGGCATAATATTATGAGATGGACCACAAAAAGGTTAAAAGAAAATGTCCCCAAAGTTAGTGTAATAAGATCATTAACCCTTTGAGGGTCGACAGGCCCTCTCCGAGACTCGTTTTCAGGGTCGGCCAAATTTAAAAAAAAAATTATTTTTTCTTATGAAAAGATAGAGAATCTTTTCCCGATCACAATAACACCAAAAATATGAAATTTGATGGAAAACTTACGGAATTATGCTCTCGCGAAGTTAGCAGTCTCGGCGATGTTTACGGATCGGCAATTTTGCCCACTTTGAGCCCCATTTTCGGCCAGTTCCACTGTACTTGTCGACAAAAAACATGAATATTTCACTAGAACTCCATTTTTTCTATTGAATGAGTGCAAGAAACCACCCATTTACCAATTTCAACTACCCAGTACAGTGGTCAGAATTTAGCAATTTTCCCATTTGACACAAATTTCAAAAAAATGCCAATTTCCGAATAGGGTCCAGAACAAACAAGAAATACATTCCTGGGACTAAAATGACATTTCCTCTGTTCATTACTCACGTCTCAAGGCCCCTCTTACATTTTTTTGCTTTCCACTTTGAATTTTTATTCTCACAAAAAATAGAAGATTTACTGTTATCAGATTTACTGCATTAGTGTAAAAAATGGTATGAATCATATTGGCGCACTTGCAAAAGAATATTAGACTCACCAGTTGATGTGTATTGGATGCATAGCATGAATTGTTTACTTTTGAACTTTGGTAAAAATCAAACATTTCTGCTACTTTGAGCTAAATTTTTCAAGGTACTTTTCATTGTAAAACCAGTCAAAATCATCTCACTTTCTATGATATGCCTTCCATTCTATAAAATGAGACCAAGAAAACTAGAATACAACAATAAATACCATACGAAAATACAGTGCAAAGTCGCTGTTTTATTAAAAAAAAAACGGTCAAAGTTTTTTTTTCTCATTATGCACTGTGTGCTGCAGGATTTTTTTTATACTGTGCACACTGACCACATAGACCCATTCTTTCATATGGAGGCCTACCAGCTTTTTCCCACTAGATTTGAGGGCGCTAGAATTTAGGCGTACTAGTACGTCAAAAACCCTGGGTCGTAAGCCGTACTAGTAGTCCAAAACCCTCAAAGGGTTAAAAAAAATCATGCAGGGAATCTAAACAACCCTCTTATGCTAGAAGGCTTATGAATTAATTTTTCAAAGATTTTAGAGAGCAGTGGTAAGTTAGATATTGGTCTATAGTTATTCAGGTCAGCTTGGTCACCTCCTTTGTGGATCGGAGTGACCCTCGCTATTTTGAGGATTGTTGGGAAGGTAGATGATTCAATGGATTTGTTAAAGAGTGTTGCAATAATTGGTGACAATACTTGAGAAGCTTTTTTGTACATAAAAGCAGGCAAGTAGTTTATGTCTCCTGCCTTGTTTTTAAGGGTGTTTATGATAAGCGTAACTTCTATTGGGTTGGTTGGACTAGGAATAGCATTTGGGGTAGGTACCTTATGAGGTAGTTGATGGATGGGTGTTTGCGCTTGGAATTTTGTTCACTAGATTTTTTCCTATGGAGAAAAAACATTGAGTCTATTTATGTTTCAATTGGGTGTGAGTAGGGGTTTTAAATCTGATTTTGTTAGTTTAATTGTTTTGTTTATGGATAACTTTTTAGTTCCAAGAATTTCAGATAGTTTCCCAGGTTTTTTCATATCACCTTTGATGTTATGTAATCTGTTATCATAAAACATTTTTTTAGATCTTCTTATCAGGCTGGTAAGAGCTGACGAGTAACGTTTAGACTTTTTCTCTAGTCATTTACCCATTCTGTACTGTTTTTCATATTTGTGCTTTTGTGTTAATGGATTTGAGTATGTGGTGTTAGCCAGGGATTTTTTCAGTCTTTTTGCTGTGATCTGTTTAGTTTTTCTGGGGCAATGTTTGTTATAGAGGCTTTGGGCTTTTTTTTAGAAAATTATTCATACGTTCATTCACATCTGTATATATGTCAAGCTCATTTTGCCAATCGATGTTATTCATAGCTGCAAATAAAGTTTTTAAAATGCTGTCTCATTATGTAGTCTGAAGGTTTACTTTAGTAATGTCTTGGGGTAGTTTGCCCAGATTAGTTATGAGAAAGGTTGGGAAATGTCTGTAGTGTTTTCTGTGATTATGACTGATTTTAAAGAGGATATGGTGTTTATCCAGATGTGGTCTATTAAGGAGATACTTGTCTCAGTGATGCTTGTAGGTTTAGATATTCCTGGTAGCAACAGGCAGTTGCTCATTGTGTTTTGTAAATTTTGGGTTACTTGTGGGTCACAGTTGTGTAGTATGTTTATGTTGAAATCTACTGTTAGTAGTAGGTGGTCTTTGTTCATGTGTGCATCAGTAATCTTATTTCCTAGTTTTTCACTAAAGTGGTAAATGTTTGACTGTGGTACTCTATAGATGTTTATAACCGTGAGGGGTTTTTGCAGGTCTTGATTTAAATTTGGCTATGATATATTTTCCCATGTTCATCCTTGTGCAAGATTTATTGATACATTTGAGTTGATTTGAGTAGTATATAGCTGTTTCTCCCCTTGCGGGTTTCTGTTTACAGTTGTGTATGGCCATGTAGCCAGGAATGGTACAGCCATCTGTAATTTCAGGTTTTAAGCCAGGTTTCTGTGAGGTAATGATGATATATTGGATGAAGGGAAATGAGTAATGCTGTGAGGTCATTCATAATGTTTGCCTCAAGGATCTGCCCATTATAGTTAAAGATGATTATGTTATTGTTTGCACTGAGTAATGTCTTTGCTTGGTCTGCTGTATAGAAATTTTACAGTTGCTGTTGTTTCATGTAATTCATTTAATAAAAAGTTTATATCTGGATCTATGCCTGTAGTCATATGATGAGAATGATTTTACAAACTAGATTTTCTGAGTAAATATTATAAGATTTATTTTTGAATTACAACTAGACTTATGAATAAGACTCTGTAATTATTCTAAAAACTTGTAAAAATTTGAAAAGAAAAAGAGATTATTACAGAATAGATAATTCAGTTAAACACTTAAGCATTTAATACCACCTTAATTATTTAAAAAAAAATTGAGTTTATGAACTATGGTTGATATTTACAGCTAAAATTAGGGAGCTAGTGAATATAACAATAATAGAATGTATTAAAAACAAAATCAGTAGCACCTGAGGTAGTCAATAGCACCTAGAGTATTTTAAAAAAAAGTGACTATATGGACAAGAGGGTGACGTGTACTTAGCTTAGTGGTGACGTGTACTTAGCTGTGGTGACGTGTACTTAGCTCTGTGAAGACCTGTTCGTGTGCTCTTGAGTGCTGACCTGTACTTTGAGTGCTGATCTGTACTTAACTCTGTGAAGAAGTGTCTTGTTTGCTCCCATGGACTGAACCAAGATGCCCTCCATCGAGCAACTTTACCAGCAACTTAAGGAAGAATTGAAGGCAGCAAAGATGGAGATACGGCGATTGACCGAGGATAACAAGAGGATTCGTAGTAGTCCTCCTGTTTCGAGTCCTCAGGTCAAGAAGGGATCGTGGTCAGTGGCTGGACAGCAGGGACGACGAAGTTGACGATCAAGAAGACGAATGGAAAGCCAGAAACGATGGGGAAGAAGAAAGAGACTGCTGTGGAAAATCCCCTGGAAACCTCCAACGCATTCTCGGTGCTACCCGACGAATGTGAGTTTATACTGGGATGTCACGACGAACGACAAAGGAGGTAAGAATATTGTTGTTGTTGGGGATTTGCCAGGTTAGATACATGGATAGGGCATTCTGCTTGAAGGACAGGAGTAGGAGACAAAGGGTATGCTTTCCTGGGGCTGGGAGGAGGAATTGTTAGCCGGCTTGACAACATCATGAACGGTAAATGGGATCAATCCCATTATTTGCCTCAGTGCTGGAGGCAATGATTGTAGGCAAGCGTAGAAATGAGGATTTAGTTAGAAAGTTCAGGACGCTAAAGACATGATTGGAAGAAGGGGGGGTGCCCTGTTATAGTGGCATTTTGCCAAGAAGAGGTGTTGGTAATGAATGGTTGTCCAGAGCAATTGGTTTTTAATTGTTGGCTGGATAAACACTGTAAGGATAATGCAGTACCATTCATTGGGCAACGGAAACTTCTATGGCCGAAATGACATGTATGCCAGGGATGGGTTCACTTATCCAGGGCAGGTGTGGGTTTTCTTTCTAATCAGTTGAGGGGGTTGTTAGGACTTTAAAAATAGGATTAGTTAGAGGTATGGGTTTAGAAATGATTAATAAGAGTATGGATATATTGACTTATGCTCTGATATTAAGAATCTTAATAGTAACTGTCTTTGGGGTAACTTGGGTATTTATAATTTCAGAAATTGTGTAAAAAACAAGATGAATAGGAAAAATGTGCAGAAGAAAAAACATATGATGGTATTTTATGCTAACAGTAGAAGTGCAAGAAATAAAATTAAATGAACTACGTTTGGTAGCATGTGTGGAACTTTGATATCATTGCATTAACTGAAACGTGGTATGATTTAAAGAGTCGGGATATGACTGCGAGTGTAATATTCAGGGATTTAAGTTATTCAATGTGGATTTGATGTAATGGGAAGGGAGGAGGAGTTGCATTGTATGTTCGAGAAAATATTAATTGTTGCATAAAAAAAGGTATAAAAATAGATGGAGCAGTAACAGAGTCTGTTTGGGTAGAGTTCGTGGAGGGTCAAGAAAAACAATTCTAGGTGTAATATACTGACCTCCAGGCTTGGATCACGATAGAGGGAGACTTCTTTGGGACGAAATTGTTAGGGCTTCTGTACACAGTAACGTAGTCATAGTAGGGGACTTTAACTTTAGCCAAAATTGACTGGAATTCTTTGACGGTAATCTAGAGTCCAGTGACTTCTTTGGAAACAGTTTTAGGACTGTTTTCTGAAACAGAGTGTAATGAACCTACCAGGGGTAATAATTTGCTAGACCTAGTCTTGCGAATAAGGAAACACTCGTGGGAAAAATCTGGAGATCACTGAAGAGGGTTGGCGCAAGTGATCACAAATCCATCACCTTTAGCATTAATTTGGGAATGCAAGAATAATGATAATACAGTAAAAATCCCCGATTTTTCGTTTGCCGATTATAATGGACTTAGGGAACATCTGTCTAATCTTTTATTGGGGTTATCTAGCTAATGATTTTATTGACGTTAATCATACTTATGAATATGAAGGGATCTGCTTTTATCATTGTTTTCTTAATTAATGTACACAGTGCCCAGAGTATATACATTCCCCAGAGAGAAATTAGGTCTAATAATAACGATCCCAAATTGGGTTAACAGGAGGCTAAAGCAAACTATTAGGGGAGAAAAGGGGAATTTATAGGCGCATCAGAAAAGGAGAGGTTAACCTTACTGACCAAAATGTCAGCTTAAAAGAGAAGTAAAAAAAAGCGATTAGAAAGGCTAAACGTGACTATGAAATTTTGAGTTGCTAAGGGAAACAAAGACTAATCCAAAGGGGTTCTTTCAAGTGTATAGGACGAAGGTGAAGGAAAAAAAGTAGGACCTCTGAAAACTGGGAATGGACAGCTGACGGATAATGAACTGGAAATGTGTTCCTTATTTAATGACTATTTTTTGTCAGTTTTTACACAGGAAGATGTAAATGAGATGCCAGTAATTAACAATTATTTAGTTCCTGATGAATTCAAGGTTTAAATAATATTTCTGTCACGAGGGACATGGTTATTAAACGGATAGTCAAATGAAACAAAATAAGTCCCGGACCCGATGAGTTGTTTTCAAGGGTACTTAAGGAATGCAAGATGGAGCTTAGTCAGGGCCATTAACGAGTGTATTCAATGCGTCCATCCTTACCATGTTGTGGGCCCGAGATGTGGAAGATGGCTAATGTGGTTCCTATATTCAATCAGGGGATAAGTCCACTCCTTCAAATTACCGTCCAATAAGCCTGACATCTATAGTGGGAAGTTTTAGAATCAATTATAGCTGACATTATCAGAAGTCACCTTGAAGAGCATTAACTTGATAAATGAATCTCAGCATGGATTCACGAGAGGTCGTTCCTGCCTGACAAACTTACTGACGTTCTTCAATAGAACATTTGAGGCAGTTGACAGTGATAAGGAATATGATATTGTTTTATTTGGATTTTAGTAAAGCCTTCGACAGAGTACCTCACAAGAGACTCTTGAGAAAAGTGGCAGTCATGGTATAGGAGGTAAGTTCTAGCATGGATTGAGGCATGGCTTACCAATAGAAAGCAGAGAGTTACCATTAATGGAGTGAAATCTGAATGGGGAATTGTCACTGTGGCGTTCCACAAGGGTCAGTTTTGGGCCCCCCTCTTGTTCATAATTTACATTAATGACCTTTATGAAGGGATTACTAGTGACATGAGTAAGTTTGCTGATGATACAAAGATAGGGGGTTTTAATTCACTCTGAGGAGGATATCAATGAACTCCCGGACGATTTGAACAAACTAATGTCTTGGTCTGAGAAATGGCAGATGAAGTTTAATGTGGATAAGTGTAAGGTACTTGCCCTTGGTAATGAAAATAACCCTCGAAGCTTATAATCTAGGTGAAGTAGAGCTTTGGTCATACAGAATGTGAAAAGACTTGGAGTCATGGTAAGCCAGAAATCTAAAGCCCAAGACAGCAGTGCCTCATTTTGCACAACAAGGCAACAGATTACTTGGATTTATCCCCAAGAGTTTTAAGTAACAAAAGTCCAAAAGTTATTTTAAGCTCTATACATCACTAGTGAGGCCTCATTTAGATTATGCTGCTCAGTTTTGGTCCCCTTACTACAGGATGGACATAGACTCATTAGAGAACATACAGAGAAGAATGACTAAAATGATTTACTGTGTAAGGAACCTCCCGTATGAAGATAGACTTAAAGCCTTAAATCTCCACTCTCTGGAGAGGCGTAGAATGAGGGGAGATATCATTGAAGTGTATAAGTGGATGACGGGCATAAACAAGGGAGACATTAATAAAGTACTGAGGGTGTCGAACCAGGTAAGAACCAGGAATAATGGATTTAAGTTGGATAAATTTAGATTTAGAAAGGACATAGGTAAGTACTGGTTTTCTAACAGAGTTGTAGATGCGTGGAACAGTCTTCCCAGTGGGGTGATAGAGGCTAGGACCTTGGGTAGCTTTAAGAAGAGACTGGACAAATATATGAGTGGTAGGGGCTGGGTTTGATTGGTGTTGGGGGGTGCGGGAGTTGTTTCTTGAGTAGCTTTAGGTAGATGTCGTCTTGATAAGGACCTGCCTCGTATGGGCCAGTAGGCCTTCTGCAGTGTTCCTACATTCTTATGTTCTTATGTTCTTATGAAAACAAAAATTATCACCTGAAAGTAGCCCTTTAAATGTTGTTAGAACTAGGAGTATAGCAATTACCGAATAACGGGCGGTACAATGTACTGGTATATAGAGAATTATTTCAGGAGAAATTTAAGAAGGGACTAAATTAAGTAGTGGTAAACAACCTTTAAATATATAGTCACTATGATATGAAATTAGTCTAAGAGTAGGATTTGACTTATAGCATAAAGTCTGAGCAATTAATATCACTGTAGGAATATTATTTGAGATAGTTGATACTAGCTAGTGAGGTAGTACAAGGAATTGCCAGAAGTGTAGTAGGAACATTAAGAACATAGATGTAGGAACACTGCAGAAGGCCCTAATGGCCCATGCAAGGCAGTCCTTATCAAAATGACCTCTACCTAAAGCTACCCAAGAAAATAACTCCTGTACCCAATGACCACCCAATCAAACCAGCCCCTCCCTCTCATTTATTTGTCCCGTCTTTCTTAAAGCTCTACCAAGGTCTAGCTCTATCAACTCACTGGGAAGACGGTTCCACGCATCTACAACTCTGTTAGAAAACTAGTACTTACTAGGTCCTTTCTAAATCTAAAATTTATCCAACTATAAATCTATTATTTTGGTTCTTACCTGGGTTCGACACCTCAGTACTTTATTAATATCTCCCTTGTTTATGCCCGTTATCATCCACTTTTATACACTTCAAGATTCTCCCCTCATTCTATGACTCTCAGAGAGGGGAGATTTAGGGCTCTTAAGCTATCTTCATACCTGGACCTGAGTTTACCTGGAGAGAGTTCGGGGGGCAAACGCCCCGAGGCCCGTCTGAGACCAGGCCTCCCTGGTGGATCAGAGCCTGATCAAACCAGGCTGTTGCTGTGGCTGCACGCAACCCAACAGACGAGCCACCCAGCCGGCTAGATCGGAACTGACCTTTAGGTGCTGTCAGTGCCAGCTTGAAGGACTGCCAGGGGTCCTTTTGGTAATCCCCTTATGTGTGCTGGGAGGCTGTTGAACAGTCTCGGGCCCCTGACATTATCTGTCATGGTCTCTTAACGTGCTAGTGACACCCCTGCTTTTCATTGGGCATGGATAGGCATCGTCTGCCAAAGTCTTTTGCTTTCGTTAGTGGGTGATTTTCGTGTGCAATGTACGGTACTAGTCCCTTCTAGGATTTTCAGGTGTTATAATCATGTATCTCTTCCCTCCTGCGTTCCAGGAATACAAAGGTTTAGGAACCTCAAGCGCTCCCATATAATTGTGGTGTTTATCTCCGTTATGCGCGGTCCGTGGAAAGTTTCTCTGTACATTTTTAGGTCGGCAATTTCACCTGACTTGAAAGGTGGCAGTTAGTGTGCAGCAATATTCCAGTCCTAGATAGGATAACCAAGTGACCTGAAGAGTGTCTCATGGGTTGGCCTCCTAGTTGAGGTTCTCATTATCCATCCGTCCATTTTTCTAGCAGATGCGGATTGATACAATGTTATGGTTCTTGAAGGTGGGATTCCTCCGACATGATCCACTCCCAGCGTCTTTGACGTTGGTGTTCTCGCTCTCTTTTGTGGCCAGAATTTGTTTTGTACTTGATGAAGATTTAATTTCCTCATGTAGTGAGGTAGGTAGTTAGGTCTGGTGACAGCAACCCCAGGGAAGTCTACCGTCCTGCAAGATGACTGTGAAAACAAAAAACCTGTAATTGTTTTGCATGATGGTAGGATTGCTGGTTTCTTTTTCTGTCTATAAAACGCTAGATAACAGGGATATCTTTGCTACTCCTACTAACACTTTGGGTCACACTTCACAGGGACACGACATGCATATATATATATACTACATCAGTTTTTCTCCTTTTTCTAAATAGCTCTTGTTCTTTTTTATTTCTTATATTGTTCATGGCCGTGCCCCAGAATTTCCTCCGTAGCCATGCGTGTGTATGAGGCGACTAAAATTCCGGGAGCCACTGGGCTGTAACCCCTTTCTGTATAAATTACTAAAAAAAGAGAAGAGAAAAACTTTATAAATGGGTTGCTTAAATTGTGCGTGCGATGTAGTGCGGATGACAAGAAACAGATGATTGTGTGTTATGGTATGAAAAGAGTTGGATGTCCTGGCCCTAGCGAAACAAAGCTGGAAGGGGGTAGGAGAGTTTCTAAGTGGGGGGAAATAAATGGGATTAAATCTGGAAGTATCTGAGAGAGTTAGAGCAAAGGAAGGGTAGCAGTAATGTTAAATGATCAGTTATGGAAGGAGAAAAGAGAATATGAATGTGTAAATTCAAGAATTATGTGGATTAAGTAAAGTTGGATGCGAGAGTGGGTCATAATAAGCGTGTTGCACCTGGAAGAAGAGAGGAATGAGAGGAGTGAGAGAGATTTTGGAGATGTTTAAGTGAAGTAATAGGATGGGCTTTGAACCAAAGTGAGAGAGTAATGTGGTAGGGGACTTGAATGCTGAAAGTAGGAGAAACTTTTAGGAGGGCGGTGTTGTTGTAGGTAAGGTTTTGGGTTGCCACAGGTGTAAATGATAATGGTAGCATTGATTGGAACTTTGTTATAGAAAGGGGTTTAGTTATAGGTAATAGACATATTTTAAGAAAAAGAGGATAAATAAGTATACACGATATGATGTAGGGCGAAATGACAGTAGTTTTGTTGGAATTATGTATGGTAGATAAAAGACTGTTGAGTAGACTTCAGGATGTTACATGTTTATAGTAAGGGGCCACAGATATATCAGAATCACTTTCTCGTTGTAGCTACACTGAGAGTAAAAGGTTAAGATGGGATACAAGGAGAATAGAAGCATCAGGAAGAGAGAGGTGAATGTTTTATAAACTAAAAGAGGAGGCAGTTAGGGTAAGATATAAACAGCTATTGGAGGATAGATGGGCTAATGAGAGCATAGGCAATGGGGTCGAAGAGGTATGGGTAGTTTAAAATGTAGTGTTAGAGTGTTCAGCGAAGTTTGTGAGTTACAGGAAGTGTGGTGCAGGAGGGAAGAGGAGCGATTGTGGAATGATGATGTACAGAGAGTAGTAAGGAGAAACAAGTTAGCATATGAAAGTTTTACAAAGTAGAAGTGATAGCAAGGAGGGGAAGAGTATATGGAGAAAAAGAGAGAGGTTAAGAGAGTGGTGAAGCAATGTAAAAGAGAGCCATGAGAGAGTGGGGAAGATGTTATCAACAAATTTTGTTGAAAATAAGAAAAAGTTTTGGATTATAGAGTGAGATTAACAAGTTAAGAAAGCCTAGAGAACAAAATGGATTTGTTCGGTGAAAAATAGGAGAGGAGCGCTATAATGGAGAGTTAGAGGTATTGGGAAGATGAAGGATATTTTGAGGAATTGTTAAAGGTTGATGATGAAGGGGAAGCTGTGATTCGTGTATGGGCAAGGAGGAATAACATCTTGTAGGAGTGATGAAGAGCCAGTTGTGAGTGTGGGGGGAAAGTTCGTGAGGCAGTAGGTAAAATGAAAGGGGGTAAGCAGCGGGATTGATGGGATAAAGATAGGAAATGTTAAAAGCAGGTGGGGATATAGTTTTGGAGTGGTTGGTGCAAATTGTTTTAATAAATGGGTATGGTAAAGAGGTACAGGTACTAGGATTGGCAGAAGTAGCATGATAGATTCCTTTGTATAAAGGCAAAGGGGATAAAGAGAGTGCAAAAATTATAGGGGGATAAGTCTGTGAGTGTACTGGTAATGTGTATGGTAGAGTTATAATTGAAAGAATTAAGAGTTAGACGGAGAATTGGATAGAAGATAACAGGAGGCTTTAGAGAAAGGCTAAAGGGGGTGTGTGGACCAGGTGTTTACAGTGAAACATATAAGTGAACAGTATTTAGATAATGGCTAAAGAGGTCTTTGTGGCATTTATGATTTGGAAAAGGCGTATGAAAGGTGGATAGGGGGGGGCAATGTGGCAGATGTTGCAAGTGTATGGTGTAGGAGGTAGGGTTACTGAAAAGCAGTGAAGAGTTTTTTACGAGGATAGTGAGGGCTCACGTTAGAGTATGAGGAAAGAGGGAAATTTTTTTCCCAGGTAAAAGTAGGCTTAGAAAAGGATGTGTGATGTCCACGTGGTTGTTTATATATTTATAGATGGGTTTGTAGAGAGTAAATGCGAGGGTCTTGGCAAGAGGGTGGAGTTAAAAGATAAAGAATCACACCACAAAAGTGGGAGTTGTCACGCTGCTCTTTGCTGATGGACACTGATGCTCTTGGTGGTTCTGAGAGAAGTTGCAGAGATTGGTGGATGATTTGGTAGGGTGTGCAAAAGAAGAAAACGTTAAAGGTTGAATACAGGAAAGAGTAAGGTTATGAGGATAACAAAAAGATTACGGTGATGAAAGATTAAATTGAATATCAGATTGGAGGGAGAGTTATGGAGGAGGTGAACGTATTCAGATATTTGAGGAGTGGACGGTCAGCGGATGGTCTATGAAAGATGAGGTGAATCATAGAATTGATGAGGGAAAAGAATAGTGAGTGGTGCACTTAGGAGTCTGTGGAGACAAAGAACTTGTCCTTGGGAGGCAAAGAGGGGAATGTATGGGTGTTTAGTTGTACCAACGCTCTTATATGGGTGTGTAGCGTGAGGTGATGAATGTTTGCAGGGAGGTGAAGGCTGGAGGCAGTGGAGTGTCATGTCTTGAGGGCTAGTGTGTTTGTGAATATTAATGCAGAGATTCGTAGTTTGGAAGTTAGGAGGAGGTGCGGGGATTACCAAATCTGTTGTCCAGAGGGACTGAGGAAGGGTTGTTGAGGTGGTCGGGACATGTAGAGAGGAATGGGAGCGAAAAAGAATGACTTCAAGAGTGTATCTAGTCTGTAGTGAAGGAAGGCGGGGTATGGGGTCGGACTAGGAAGGGTTGGACTGGGAGGGGTTAAAGGAGGTTTTTTGTTGTGCGGGGGGCTTGGACTTCCAGCAGGCATGCTTGAGCGTGTTTGATAGGAGTGAATGGAGACAAATGGGTTTTTAATACTTGAGTGCAGTTGGACGTGGAGCAAAGTACATTTATGAAGGGATTAGGGAAACCGGAGCCGATTGAGTCCTGGAGATGGGAAGTACGTGCCTGCACTCTGAAGGAGGGGTGGTTAATGTTGCAGTTTAAAAACTGTAGTGTAAAGCACCTTTGGCAAGACAGTGATGGAGTGAATGATGGTAAGGTTTTTTCTTTTCGGGCCACCTGCCTTGGTGGAATCGGCCGAGTGTGATAATAAAAAAAAAAAAAAAATAATAAAAAATGTCTTACATATATGAGTAATTGAAATTTTCAATCGGTGAACTTCATATGTTTTCTGCAGCACCACTGAAAGATTTGGTTGATGTCTGCCTGGAGCTTTGCAGTGTCTGCAATGGAAGACACTGTCATGCAGATTTCGGGTGTCATCTGCCAAGGAAGGGACACGGGTGCTGTGGCTGACATCCTTTCTATGTGGATATAGGATGAGGAACAAGATGGGAGCGAGTACTGTGCTTGTGGAAACAAGAGCTTTTCACCGTAGCTGCCATACGGACTTTACTCTGTTGTCGGACTACCTCTTGTGTTCTGTTGTGAGGAAATTATAGATCCATCGACCGAGTTTTCCTGTTTATCCTTTAGCACGCATTTTGTGCGCTATTACGCATGGTTCACTCTTGTCGAGGCTTTTGCTAAGTCTGTATATAATTACATCTGCATTCTTTTTGTCTCTGTGATTTAGGACCTTGTCGTAGTGGTCAATAGTTGGACAGACAGGAGAGCGACCTGTTCTAAACCCATGTTAGCCCTGGGTTGTGTAACTGATGGGTTTCTAGATGGTGGTGATTCTTGTTCTTAGGGACCCTTTCAAAGTTTTTTATGATATGGGATGTTAGTGCTATAGTCTGTAGTTCTTTGCTGTTGCTTTACTGCCCCCTTTGTGGAGTGGGGCTATGTCTGTTGTTTTTAGTAACTGTGGGACGACCCCGTGTCCATGCTCCCTCTACATAGGATGGGAAAAGGCTCGTGATGGGGCTTATTGCAGTTCTTGATGGAACACAGAGTTTCCATGAGTCTGGGCCCTGGGGCAGAGTTGCATGGGCATGTCATTTATACGCCTGTTCGAAGTCATTTGGCGGCAGGATAAACATCGGATAGGCTTGTGTTAATCAAATTTTGTGGCTCTCTCATAAAAAAAAATTCATTTGATCTTCGACTCTCTGTCTGGTTAGCGCTTTCTAAAAAATTGAGTCATATTGGGACTTGAGTAGCTACTCATTTCTTGTTGTCATCTGTGTAGGACCCATCTTGTTTAAGTAGGGGCCCAATAACTGGACGTTGTTCTCGATTTTTGATTTGGCAATGAGAAGAAATACTTGGGGTGTCTTTCGATTTCATTTATGGCTTTAGTTCTTCCGCGAATTCCTGACTCCTAAAGGATTCTTTTAGCTTAAGTTCGATGCTTGTATTTCTCTGACAGTGTCTCCCTACGCATTTCGATATTATGACCTCTTTTTAGCCGCTCTGTATTTCTTTTCCGTCGCCTGTAAAGGGAGCGCCTGTCTCTTTCTGTTTTACATCTACTCCTCCTTTTATTAGGGATAAGCCGTGTGCATAATCGGGTACCGAGTTAATCTGTTCTAGGCATTAGTTGGTGTCTGTTGTTGCTTAGTATATTCTTCCCAGCTTATATCGGTTTGGACTTGGTTTACTTGGTCCCATTTTGTTTTTGTTATGTTTGAAGTTGAATTTGGTGATGCTCCCTCGTGGACTAATCTCATTATGTCGGTCTGGGGCTCCGCGCATAATGACTGAACCTCATTTATGTTGTGATCTGAGTATATTGTTTTTGATATGGTGATATTTCTTATCAGATCATCAATTGTTAGTGAAGATGAGGTCTAGTGTATTCTCCAGTCTAGTAGGCTCTATTATTTGCTGGTTTGTAAATTGAATTTTGTGCAGAGATTTAAAAGCTCGCGTGAGTGTGAGTTTCATCCGAGCTGCCTCCTGGTGTTATTTACTGCAACATAATATTATTTGGCTATATTCCTCATTTTTAGGTGCTTAAGTTGAATCCCCAGGAGCAAGGATGTTGGGTGCAGGAAGCTGGAAGTTTTCAGCAGTGGTCAGTTTTTAAACAGCTGTTCCTGGAATTGCTGGGGAATGTTGCATCCGGAGGCTTGTAGACTATCACAATGACTAGGTTTTGGTTCTCGACTTTACTGCTAAAATTCCACTATCATCATTTGAGGATTTAGCAGTTCTGTGCAAAACAAGAGACTCTGCAATGTACAGGCCCAAAAACCCCCCCCCTCTTTTGCTGTTCACTCAGTCACATCTGTATAGGTTGTAACCTGGGATCCATATTTCGTTGTCCAAGTTATCCTTTATGTGGGTCTCAGTGAAAGCCGCGAACATTGCCTTTGCCTCTGCAAGCAGTCCACGATGAAAAGGTATTTTGTGTTTGTTGCTGGCTTTAGACCCTGTATATTTGCAAAGAAGAATGTTATCGGGACTGGTGGTATTGTTCGGTACTGGGGGGGGATTTTTTCCGGCATTAGTTTAATCTGTATCTAGTTGGTTTGGAGTGGAGGCCATCGACGTGGTTCCACTCCAGGAATGACTGGATTTTGGTGTTCGATTTCTGCCATGTCCTGCCAGTTTTTTTTCCTTCCTGGCACTACAAAACCTTCCTCTTGAGTGGCTAGCTAGACACACTTGCAACCAGGTTTTCCCATGGCCCTGGATGTTTTGTATCTTTTTGTCCCCTTTAGATGGTATTGCCTGGCAATTTAAGTTATAGCCACAGTCTTTCCGGTATCTGAAGAGGTACACAGTTCAGGGTGTGAAAAAGCTTCAGGAGGGGAGAGTTTGCATTTTACTGTGTCATAATGGGCATGGCATTTCCTAGGGTGGTCAATAGTTGCTCGTCCCATCTGTTTTCCAGATTTCCCATGCCAGCAGAGATACCGAGTGCCATAGTATGTGACAGGCTTGGTTTCGTTTGCCTTGGGTTTCTGTGACTGTATTCCCTGGTGAGTGCATGTTTCTTGTCTTACTTCTATCCTCCCTAGCACCAACATGAGCTCCCACCAGTTGTTTTGGTAATATGTCTCACTATGCTAGTGGAAGTCTTTGTTTGCTATTTCCTGCGGTATTTCTAGTTGCAATATTGGTTTTTATCTTATCTTTGACTACACTTGTTTTCCCTTACTTATGGCTCCTGTCCCGATGAGGTCATTCATATGTATTCCTTCCTGCGTTATTAATTCCCGACTACCTGGACAAAATCTCCAGCTTCACCATACTGTCTCAGGACAGCATCTCCAGCTTCCCCATTACTGTCTCCTCAGGACAGCATCTCCATGCTTCACCATTACTGTCTCCCAGGACAGCACTCCAGCTTCCCATTACTGTCTCCAGGACAGCACTTCAGCCCCCCATTTATGGACTACAGGACATCATTCTACAGCCCTTACAGTTTCTGACTACATGGCCAGTATCAAGAGCAGTACCATTCAGCCCGGACTTTTTATGTTCCCTTTCTGTTGTAGAAAGTTTCCAGGTTTTCTATGATTGCAGTTTTGATGTTGACTCTTTTAAATACCCTTGTGATTTTTTAGTCCACAGATTTATCTCATTTGGGCATACCCAAAACCACTTCCCGTTTTAATACGGGTTGTAGCTAGTTCTTGGATATCTGCACAAGGGGGGACACCAATTTCCCACAGAAAATGACAATTTATGCGTGGAAGCCGTTTGTTTGCCTGACCCACAATACACACAGCTTCATAATGATTTTGAATGGTTGATTTACTGCAATTCTATAGCAACCTCTTGATTTTTCTATTAATACTGCTGGTGTGCACAACGAAACGTTTAAACCAGTCAAGGTTCGGACCAGTCAAGGTTCGGACTCGTCAAGGTTTGGGAAACCAGTCAGGGTTCGGACATCAAGGGTTTCGGACCAGTCTATCTGATCTGATCAGGTGGGTCACTTATTTAAACCCTACTGGTCGGTGATTTGAGCTAACACATGAAGGATCTACTGGAAATTATCTACCCAGTAATATGTGATTTGATTGTACAAAAGTAAACTGCGTTTTGAAGACCCGGTGACTGCTGGCATCTAAAATGACAACGGTCCGAGCCTAACTTTGTTTATCAATCGTCTGTACTAGCTTCTCTATTTTTTTTTTTTTTTTTTTTTTTTCCGTCTCCACCACAAAAATCCCTTATTATCACTATAGTTGACTGGTGCAAATTTTGGGGGAAAGGGCGCTTTTTTCCTGTAGTAATAATTGCTTCCTTTGTGGTATATTGCGGACCGCTGGTAACTACAGGTTTTTTAGAAATTCACAGTAAGTCTGGTATTTCAAGAAAAAAAAATAATGAAAGTCCTCACTCCACTAAGACCATTATATAAGTTAGTTGCTACTACCACATGTATTCTGCTATTCACTGGTATCTACTAATTATATGCGAGTAAAACAGCAAATCATTTTAGTATTTATGTATGTTCTCTAATGAGTCTATGTCCTCCTGTATTTAAAGGGGACCAAAACTGAGGAAAGCATAATCAAAATGAGGCCTCACTAGTGTTTATAAAAGCTGTAAAATAACTTTTAACTTTGTTTCTTATACTTCTTGAGATAATCCAAGTGGTTGAGTACATTCAGGTCAAAACCGTAGATCTACGCCAAAATTCTACCTGCGTCAATTTAAAGCGTGAGAAGGCTTGTGTCCTACATCTGAGAGAAATGGGTCGGGGGTGGTATTGTGCACACTATAGAAAAATTGAACGCCCTCATGGCCATTTGTGGGAAGGGCCGGCAAAGTAGCTCTTGCTCATCATGCTGGCGGCAAGGAAGCTCTCACTCCCCATCACTTTGGTGAATTTGACTTTCCTCTTCACACTTACAGTTCTAAAAGACTGTTTGGAAGTGGAGCTGAAGAGGAAATTCTATGGTTTTTAAACCCATATGGTACAATTGTGCCATATGGTACAATGGTACCATTTTGGTACAATGGTGCCATGTCATACAATGGTATATGGTTCAAGGGTACCTATGGTACAATGTACAATATAGAACATTGTTCCATAGGTACATTATACTATATGAACAGGGTACAGGGACCCTAATGGAAAAAATTTCTGTGTGACTTTTTGGGTTATCCTAGGTTTTCCAAACATGGCATTAAGTATGATTATTCTATGTAACTTTTTTTTGTGTATACCTAAATAAACTTACTTACGATGCCACATGCACCTGGTAAGTTTGTTCAGGTGTACAGAAATAAAATTTACATACATAGATTATCATACATAGCAGCATATATATAAAATCATAGGATAACCCAAAAAAGTCAGGGTGACATATTTCCATAGTTATCCCTGTATCTGTACCATATGGTGTGCTGTACTATATGGTACCCTGTGCCATATGGTACCCTGTGTCATATGGTACCCTGTGCCATATGGTACCCTGTACCATATGGTAACAAAAAAAAGGCACAATACCGTGACTGGAATGATATACAAATAACCCGCACATAAAAAAGAGAAGCTTACAACGATGTTTCGGTCCGACTTGGACCATTTACGAAGTCACACTAATCAGAAGTGGAGCAGGATAGCTATATATAGGCAGGAAGAGGTGGTGGTAGTAGTACTAGTAGTACAAGAATGGTATATAATACCGACAAGATGAAATTAAGACACATGCGCAACACCCGGGCATCCCTATCGTAGACGTTTCGCCATCCAGCCAGCCACTGGATGGCGAAACATCAAAAACAAAGACAACCAGACACTGCACATGTGTCTTAATTACATCAGTAGTAGTAGTAGTAGTAGTAATAGTAGTAGAAGAGGTAGTAGTAGTGGTAGTGGTAGAAGTGGGGAATAAGGAGGATGAGCCAGTCAAATACAAAGGGGAGCACTGCAAGAGAGCTAGGTGCCCACAGAGGGAGAGCAAGCGCAACAGAGGTGGGGTGAAAGGGGGAAATGGTGAATAAATGAGAAGGAACAGAAACAACGAGGACAGAAGGAGAAAAGACAACCCAGAGGAGAGAATGGAAGAGGAAAGGGGAAGAGGGAGAAGAAGAAAAATAAAAGTAAAAAATGAGGAGTCAGGTTAAGTCATAGGTGTTCTGAAGTTTGGAGCATTTTACAATGTAGTGGGAGAGGAAGGCATCTACAGAGATGAAGCCAGGGCTAATATTCAATACAAGGAAAGTTTGTGTATTAGTAGAGGATTCAACTAGACGGCGACTGTTCGAGTTTGGAAGTAGGGAAGACAGTTTTAGCAGAAGACCAGTCAATAGGATGGCTATGATCTCTGATGTGACAGAAAAGAGCATTGTTAATGTCGGCAAGCCTAACACTGTTTTTGTGTTCCCTAATCTTGTCGGAAAGAGATGACCAGTTTCTCCTGAAGTAACTTGGAAGAGTGAAGGGAGGAGCAAGAAATAGAGTAGACACCAGGAACATCTGTAGAGGGAGGAGGGGCATGAACATATTAGTGTAGCTAGTATGACTTAGGACTGGTTAGAGTTGGCTTGGTGGAAATTAAGCACTCTTGATGTCTAAGGGATGGAGAGATTGTTGAGATTAGAAAGAAACCAAAATGTAGGAAGGCAAAATAGAAGAGTTTCCCAGGAGTAGAGAGTTTGGAGAGAAGAAATTGCGTTTTAGCACGTGAGAGGGCAGAGTATCTGAAATGGGAAGGGTAGCCAAGACAGGGAAAACGAATTATGAAGAGTGGAAATTTCTGCTGGAAGGAACTGCGGATCACAGATGCTGAGAGCATGGAGAAAGAGGGAATAAGAACACTTATCTTGACAGGGGAAGCACTGATAGGAAAAGTAGTGAATGTACTGCGACTGTTGCATAGGTTTTCGGTA
The DNA here is from genome assembly GCF_026875155.1 of Cherax quadricarinatus. Classification (NCBI taxonomy): domain Eukaryota; kingdom Metazoa; phylum Arthropoda; class Malacostraca; order Decapoda; family Parastacidae; genus Cherax; species Cherax quadricarinatus. Next base: position 24,475,754 of record NC_069429.1, read on the forward strand.
AAACGAAAAAGGAAAAACCTGTATCTGAGCGGTGGACATGGACTTTCAAGCAAAGGAAGCAAGAATTAGATTCCCATTTAGCTTTAAACTTAATGAAGGGCAAGATTATTAATAGGACTTCAAGAAAAGGTTGGAAGAGACTGGAGTCATGAGGCCACAAGCAAAGATGTCATCCACATAGCGGAGAGCCAAGTGAAGGTTGCACATCGAGGGTAGGAAGAAGACAGTCTTGAAGTATTGCCATATAAAGATTAGGCAAGGACAGGAGAGAGAGAGACCCCTTAATGACAACCGAAGGTTTGAGAATAATATTTCCCTTGGAAAGGAAAAGGAGTTAAGGTCACACAGAGGCGGATAAGAACAAGAAAGAAATCAGTAGGTATAGGGAGGAATGTAGAAAACTCTTCATGGCCTTCTCTCTAAGGAAATCATGGATCAATCAACAAGAGGGACATTGGTGAAGAGGGACACAACCGTCAAGACTAAGCTCTTAAAGGTTGGGAGAGACAAACCCGTTAAATGAAGTCTTGAGAGTGACTGAGGTGGGCAGGAGAAAAAGTCCAAGAAAAGGGAGTGAGCGGTTTTGGCCTCCAGAAAGCAAGAGAATAAGAGACAGAACCTCTAAGAGGATATGATAGGACGAAGAGGAATTCCATGTTATGAGTTTTTGGGAAGGCCATAGAAATAGGAAGAGAAGGGACATATGACACGAAACCGTTGAACCAGTCAAAGTCAGGAGGACAGAGTCAGAGAGAGTCCTTATGTTTCCTGTTGAAAGTGTCTCTTGATGCGATCAAGAAGTTGGAAACGAAAAGGAGTGTAGGACACATGAGTCAGAGAGAAAGACAACACTTTATAATAATAGTAGCTAATAATAAAATATTCTTTATTTTACTACAAGTACATGTACAGGGTATGACAGTCCTAGCTATAACAATGACTATACTACTTATGAAAGTCCCCTTGTTATCTCCGGAGGCAGTACGGGCAAATTAGATGCAGTGTCCCAGATTCAACCCACACCAGTCGACTCCACCCAGGTACCCATTTTACTGATGGGGAACAGGACAACAGGTGGAAAGAAAACACGTCCAATGTTTCTAACTCTGTCTGGGAATCGAACCCAGGCCCTCGCCGTGTGAAGCAGAGCTTTAACACCAGGTCCACGATCAAGGATAACTACTGACTTACCTTGTCAGAAAGATAGTAATGACAATGTTAGTGTTGGATTTAAGAGAAGAAAGGGCAAGTTGGTAATGGCGTGGAAGGTGGTGATTCTTAGAACACAGACTAACAAAGCAGGAAGGAGAGTACCACGAAAAGTGGACAAGTCAGGAAGATTTACAGATCGAGAATTGGACGAAAGGAATCAAAAGAGCTACATCAGGGGAATACCAGCGTGAGGAGTAGGCGAAGTGTCAAAGGGAAAGGCCAAAACCAGAAGTCAAGCTCATAAATGAGAAAGTGAACTAGAAGCAGGTTAGTAACACAGTCAGTGAGGGAGAATATAGACCAAGGGCTAGCTGAGATGAGACGTTTGAAGTAATTTCTGTAAGTGGAGCAGGACGGCTATATATAGGCAGGACGAGGTGGTGGTAGTAGTAGAGTAGTAGTACAAAAATGGTATATAATACTGACAAGATGAAATTAAGACACTGCACAACACCCGGGGCTTCATCCTATCGTAGCTGTTTCGCCATCCAGGCCCGCCACTGGAATGGCTCAACGTCCACAACAAAGACAACCCAGATGCTGCACAAGTGTCTTAATTTCATCTTGTCAGTATTATATACCATTCTAGTACTACATACACTACGACCACCACCTCTTCCTGCCATATAATAGACGACCAGCCCCACAATGGTTAGTGTGACTTTGTTCAATGTCCAAGTTGGACTGAACGTCGTCGTAACTTCTCTCTTTTATTGCGGGTTATTTGTGTATAGTTCCAGACACGGCAAAGTTGGCCTTTTATTTGTATTTATGGAAACCCGCAGTTAACAGTCATAGTACTCTCCAACTTTGTTTTAATGTTCTATCCCTCATTAAAAAACCCCTCTATCGATCTTATGAGGCTGCTCTTATTGCTACCGAGGCGACCGTAAGAATCAGCTTCGCTTCCTACGTGACTGTCTTGCTGAACACGTTTCTGCCCCCTTCCTTCTCCCACTTCTGAAAAAACCAACCCACTGGGCACGTCCCTTTCGATCAAGCCCGTCTCCTACTTCAGACAGCTCATTCTTTCTACAAAAACACAGTTGAAGATTGCCTTCTTTACCTTTCCGCAATGTCAACATGCCTCACTTTGCGCTCTACCACAGAGATCTCTGTTAACCTTCTCATCTCCATTGCCTTTGACACTGCTTGCCTGAATACACAAATTCATTCTTCAAAACTACAGAATAAAACTTCAACAATCTCACTCATGCTAGCCTTGGTCTAAATTCTCCCTCACAGACTGTGTTACTAACCTGTCTTCTGTCTCACTCTCTCAGATGAGCTTGACTTCTTGGTTTTTGGTTGAGGCCTTTCCTTTGCCACTTCACCTGCCCCTTGTGCTGGTATTGCCCTGATTAGCTCTTTGATTCTTCATCAATCTTGATCCCGTAATCTTCCTGACTTGTCCACTTTTCGTGGCGCTCTCCTTCCTGCTCTTGTTAGTCCCTGTTTTCTAAGAATCACCACCTTCCATGCCATTACCAACTTGCCCTTTCTTCTCTTAAATCCTACACTAACATTGTCATAACTATCTCTGACAAAAGTGATTCGGTAGTTATCCTTGATCACGAGATTACCTTCATCACGTAAAGCTGATGTCATTGCTCCTTACTCCACGTACCAAACACTCCTTTCGTTTTCGCACCTTTCTTGATCCCATTTATCAAGAGAACTTTCAACAAGAAACTAAGGACCTCTCTGACCCTGTCCTCCTGACTTTGACCTTGTTCAATGGTTTCGCGTCATCTGTCCCTCCTTCGTCTATTTCATGGCTTTTCCCAAACTCATAAACCTGAATATTCTTCTTCTCTTCTATCATATCCTCTAGAGAGGTTCTGTCTCTTATTCCTCTTGCTTCTTGGGCCTGCCACAACCCTCCAATCCCTTTCTTGTAGTTTTGTGGGGGGTGGGGGGGTTTCTTTTTTCTCCTGCCCACCCTCAGGTCACATCTCAAGACTTCATTTAACGGTTTGCTCCTCTCCCAACCTGAAAGATGCTAGTCTTGACATTTAGTCCCTCTTCACATGTCCCTCTTGATGATGTCCTTGATATCCTTAGAGAGAAGGCCCATAAGAGTTTCTAAACATCTCCCTATACCTACTGATGTCTTTCTTTGATCTATATCCCCGCCTCTGTGGGGACTCTAAGTCCTTTTCCCTTCCCAGGGATAGGATTATTATCTCAAACCTTCAGTTTACCATTATGGGTCTCCCTCTCTCCTCCCTGTCCTTGCTAATCTTTATATGAATATTCGAGACTGTTCTTCTTCCTACCCCTCGATGTGCAAACCTTCACTCTGGCTCCGCATGTGGAATGACACTTTGATTGTGGCCTCATGACTCCCAGTCTCTTCCAACCTATCTTGAAGGCTCTTAATAATCTGATGCTCCCCTTCCATGAAGTTTAAAGCGAATGGGAATCTAATTCCTGGCTTTCCTTTGCTTGATGTCCATGTCCCCGCTCAGATACAGATTTTTTTCACTTTTCCGTTACCGAAAACCTAATGCACAGTCGCCATGTACTTCACTACTTTTCCTATCATGCTTCCCTCTGTCAAGAAGTGTTCTTAATCTCCCTCTTTCCTCTGTGCCCTCCACATCTGTGATCGTTCAGTCCTTCCAGCAAAAGTTTCGACTCTTTCATAATTCGGTTTTCCCGTCTTGGCTACCCTTCCCATTAGCATAAACTCTGCCATCTCATGTGCTAAATGCAATTTCTTCTCATCCCCAAACTACTCTACTCCTGGGAACTCTTCTATCCTCCTCCTCCGCCTTCCCTACATTTCTGGTCTTTCTAGATCTCAACAATTCTCTCCATCCCTTAGACATCAGCTTACTTCGCCAGACAACCACCTTCGCACTAATCTCATTCATACCCCTCCTCCTCTTAACAGATGTTCCTGTGTCTACTCTATTTCTTGGCTCCTGCCTTCCTTCCAATACTTTGGAGAAACTGGTCGTCTCTTTCTGAAAGACGTAGAGAGCTCAAAAATAGTGTTAGGCTTGCCGACACTAACAATGCTCTTTTCTGTCACATTCAAGATCATAGCCACCTATTACTGGTCTTCTGCTAAAACTGTCTTCCCTACTTCCAACTTGAGAACAGTCCCGTCTAGTTGAATTCTCTCTAATAATAACAACTTTCCTGTATGAATCTTAGCCCGGCTTCGTCCTCTATAGATGCCCTTCCTCTCCCACTACATTGTAAAATGGTTCCAAACTTCAGACACCCGTACCTTAACCTACTCCTCATTTTTTTTTTCTTTTTTTTTTTTCTTCTTCTCCTCTTCCTTCCCCTTTCCGCTTTCCTTTTCCACCTCCTCTGGGTTTTTTGGTTTTTTTGTCTTTTCTCTCTCCTGTCTCGTGTTTTCTGTTCCTTCTTCATTTATTTCATCACTTCCCCTTATCAACGCACCTCTGTGCGCTTGCCCTCCCTCTGTGGGCACCTATCTCTCTTGCAGTGCCCCCCTTTGTTATTTTACTGGCTCGTCCTCTTTATTCACCACTTCTACAACTACCACCTACTACTCCTCTTCTGCTACTACTACCTACTACCTACTAACTACTACTACTGATGAAATTAAGACACATGTTGCGGCGTCTGGTTGTCTTTGTTGTGGACGTTTTTTGCCATCCAGTGGCTGCAGGATGGCGAAACGTCTACGATAGGGATGCCCGGTGTTGCGCATGTGCTTAATTTCATCTTGTCGGTATTATATACATTCTTGTGTACTACTTACTTACTACAACCTCCACCTCTTCCTGCTATATATAGCCATCCTGCCCACTTCTTGTTAGTGCGACTTTGTAAATGGTCCAAGTCGACCGCAACATCGCGTATGCTTCTCTCTTTTATATGCTTTTAATTTGTGTACCACATGGTACCCTGTACCATAATGGTAACGCTGTACCATATGTGTATCCTGTACCCATATGGTATCCTGTACCATATGGTACCATTGTATCATAATTGCCCATGTACTATGTTGTACCATATGGTGCCATTGTAACATATGGTGCATTGTACCATATGGTATCAATTGCACCTTTATGGCACCATTGTACCATATGTACTATAATGGTACCATTGTATTCAACACAATAACCGCACTAATATTTTCCATCATTTTGTTTACAATAAACTTGTAAACAAGTCTTTGTAAGCATATAATGAAAAACAAATTAGTGCAGTTATTGTGTTGAATATAACAATAGTGGAACACCTTATTACAAATACATTATACTGGTCTCACAAGCCACAAATGTTATTAGAAAAAAAAATTTAGAGAAGAAAAAAGTATAAAAAAACGATAAAATTAAAAAATGGGATTTGGCGAAGTCACCGATGCGCCGCACCACCCCGGTCATTTTGGGGTCAACTTCCTGCCACTGTATCTCGGTAAGTACTGATCAAAATTGGTTTTTTTTGTTTTTATTACCTCAACAAAAATATTATCTTTAATTCTGTTAGGAAAAATATTTTTTTTTTTTTTCAAAATTTCTTGGACACTGGAGCACACTCAGATTTTTGGCCTTGACCCTGAAAGGGTAATAGATAACTATATTAAATCTTTTTTCCTGTTTTCTGTGTGAAATCTGAGCATGACACTTTTTCTACCATGGTTCACTAGTAACAGTGATTCTTTATTTCGACCTGACATTAACCTGTATGTCAAGTATGATCTTTAGAGTTGTAGCGCAACGTTACCATTCACAATTGCCAGATCCACCTTCTCAATGCTGAACTAGATGATCTGAACGAGTAGGGCTCCATTAATCCTGACCCTTAGTATCTGGTTTGCTGGTGTGGAGGTAACCTATAATGAGGGTGAGTACATGCACTGGAATAAAGTTACGTATCTCTTTGCATGCCACAACTGGCTTCAAGCATAACATTATGAGATGGACCCCAAAAATGTTAAAAAAGAAATGTCCCAAAGTTAAGTAATAAGATCATTTAAAAAAAGTATTCAGGGAATTCTAAACAACCCTCTTATGCAAGAACACTTACTGAAACGATTTTTATTTTTATTTTTTTTTCCTATATTTAGTGGTGGGCAAAAATGAAGAATATAATACTTGTTTATAAAATGTTAGTGTTGGTGTGACAATAGAAAAAAATTCACTAACCAGAAGAACCAACCCTCTCACTGAGAGTGCAAATAAAATGAGGACCAAACGTAAAAGTGGTGTATCAGCATAACTGGGGAGCAGTCAGCATATAGAATCAAGATCCCCTGCTTCTCTCTTTTTCTATCACCTGAGGTCCTAACAACTCTGTTATGGCCTAGTATATACCCACATAACACTGACATGTTGTGGAGATCCACAATGATTATAAATCAACTCAGAAATCACCCAAAAAATACGACAATATAACCACTAAGAAGACTCGTGTTGCCACCACCACCTACCCCACCTGCCAGGCAAAGTGGACTCCACAGCATCTTTCCAACTTTGGTTCCAACTGCAGCAACACACCCAAAGCCAATAATAACCCCAAAAAAAAGCGCAGTAAGAATAATCACTAACTCCCATCCCTGGCAACACACCCCTCCACTCTTCAATAGAGCTAAACTTATTCCCTGTTCAGAACAGGTCCCACACTTACTACTGTGCTATCTAACTACAGGACCTTTAAATTCCAATATTAACCTTGACCTAAAAATGCTTCTTGATAGTTGTGACAGGCATCCACATGCATAACACCAGACACCAAACATCTCTATGACATTTCCCAGTTCGACTAAAACCTTTATTACAAAAATACAATGTATTTCAAAGGACCTACAAATCTGGAACACCCTACCTGAAAACTCTAGAACTGAAGACACATTCATCACTTTCAAAACTACAGTTAGAAACATCTTATCTCCCTGATACACCCGACAACTAACTACATGATAACCACCTGGTGGTTACATTACACTCACCCACTGACAATTAAATGCAGAAAAACTAAACTTTAATCTTAAAATAATAAATCCTAACTAGCATATAATTTTGCCTATGATACACCATATAGGCACTTTGTATTGTGCCAAAACAAAAAGGCATTCACATTGCTAAACTCACAAATTATGATATAGTCACTTAGCCTTAAATACCATAATCTGGAAGGATTTAATGTTAAGAATTAATCTAAGTCGGCCCGACAATGCCTAGCCATGCAAGTGTCCTAGTGGCCCCCTCTGAAATTATATTTTATACATATAACATGTAAACAACACAAATACCCAAAACCTCCTGTAAACCCCACACTGTAACCCTTTAATAGAGAATAAACTTGAATTGAATTGAATATTATTGTCAGAGACATATTTTCCCTTCAAGAAGGCTCAAAGAAAACTGAAGACAGAACCTTTAGGAGAAACTAGAGCATATTGCTCACTTATAAGAGAAGGGAGTACTTCCCCTTTCGAACACACTTCCTTACAATCCTCTGTTGTGCTAGAAGGCAGTTGGATGAACAATATTTTCTGTCACCTTGCATAAAACTATATACAGCGCAGATATTACACACTGGATGATATTTGACTGTATGAGTATCTGGAAAGATTTCCTATAAAGATGCCATGTTATTACTGGGTAATAACATTACCACTTCTAGTGCATGTTCCTGAACCCATATGGAATTAATTCTTCCTCCGGTGTTGTCATAACTTGAGCAACACCAAGGTTGTCTGGCGAGAATGCTGACTTGTCCTTGGATGACTCTGATTTTTCGTGAGAATAGCCAATTTGTTTTACCAGGAGTTTACAGTGAACATATAAGTGAACCAGAAATTTAGATAAGGGCTAAAGAGTTTTGTGGCATTTATGGTATTTGGAAAAGGCGTATGAACAAGTGGTAATAGGGGGCAATGTGGCAGATGTTGCCAGGTGTATGTAGTAGGAGGTAGGTTACTGAAAGCTGTGAAGAGTTTTTACGAGGATAGCAAGGCTCAGTTAGAGTAGTAGGAAAGAGGAGATTATTTCCCCAGTAAAGTAGGCCTTAGACAAGGATGTTATGATGTCAACGTGGTGTTTAATAAATTTATAGATGGGGTTGTAAGAGAAGTAAATGCGAGTCATGGCAAGAGACGTGGAGTTAAGATAAAGATCTCACATATAAAGGGAGATGTCAACAGTTGCTCTTTGCTGTTGACACTGTGCTCTTGGGAATTCTGAAGAGAAGTTGAAGAGGTTGGTGGATAATTTGGTAGGGTATGCAAAAGAAGAAAATTAAAAGTGAATATACAGGAAAGAGTACGGTTATGAGATAACAAAAAGATTAGGAGATGAAGATTGGATATCAGATTGGAGGGCGAAGAGTATGGAGGAGGTGAATGTGTTCAATATATGGGGTGGACGTGTCAGTGGATGGGTCTATGAAAGATGAGGTGAAATCATAGAATTGATGAGGGAAAAGGTGAGCAGTGCACTTAGGAGTCTGTGGAGACAAAGAACTTTGTCCTTGGGAGGCAAAGAGGGGAATGCATGAAGAGTATATGGTTTTTACCAACACTCTTATATGGGTGGAAGCATTGGTGATGAATATGCAGCGAGGAGAAGCTGGAGCAGTGGAGATGTCATGTCTGAGAGCAATGTGTGGTGTGGATAATAATGCAGAGATTTGAAGTTGGAAGCTATGAGGAAGGTGCGGGATTACAAACTGTTGTCCAAGGGCCGAGGAAGGGTTGTGAGGTGGTTCGTGACATGTAGAAGAAATGGAGCAAAACAGAATTACTTCAAGAGTATAAATCAGTCTGTAGTGGAACGAAGGCGGGGTAGGGGTTGGCTTAGAAAGGTTGGAGGGAAGGGGGTAAAGGAGGTTTTGTGTGTAGGAGCTTGGACTTCCAGCGGCATTGTGAGCGTGTTTGATAGGAATGAATGGAGACAAATGGTTTTTTAATACTCTGACGTGGCTGTTGGAGTGTGAGCAAAAGTAAGCAATATTATGAAGGGATTCAGGGAAACCGGCAGGAGGACTTGAAGTCCTGGAATGGGAAGTACAGTGCCTGCACTCTGAAGGAAGAGGTGTTAATGTTGCAGTTTAACCTCTTGACTGTGCCGCAACCCCAATCCTGAGGTGTCATCTCCTGTGTCTGCAAAATTAAAAAAAATATTTTGTCTTTAAGAAATGATAGAGAATCTTCTCCCATTGTAATGACAACCAAAAAAATGAGAACTTGATGGAAAACTGACGAAATTTTCTCTAGCGAAGTAGCGACCTCAGCGATATTTACAAATCAGGCCGATTTTCGCCCAATTTTGAGCCCTTTTTTTTTTCGGATAATTCCATTATTTCCATCGACCAAACTCACAGCTATTTCTTTATAACCTCCTTTTTTTTCTATCCGATTGAGTACAAGAAACTGTCATTTACCATTTCAACTACCCAATAACGTGGTCCAGAAATTTGCAATTTTGGTCCAATTCAGAAAATTAAAATAGTACAAAATTTCAAAACAGGGTCCAGAATAAACAATGCAACATACACAATGGCTCTAAAATAACATTTTCCTTTGTTCATCAGTCATGGTCTCCAACCCCACTGAATTACTCTTGCTTTCTATTTTGATTTTTATTCAAGGACAAAAAATTAGAGATTTACTGTTATGCAGACAACTGCAATATTGTAATAATTGTGTAAATAACATCAACCAATTCATGACTGCATATTAGAATGGCTTAGTTGGACATTTATTGACAATAACATTATTTGTTTACTTTTGAACAAATCGGCAAAAATCAAACATTTTCCCTTACTTTGAGCCCCATTTCTAGGTTCTTGTTATAAAAAAAAATCAATCAAATCACCCTATTTTCTATAATATATTTCCATTCCATCATAATGAGACCGAGAAAACGAGAATACAACCATAAATACTATACGAAAATAGATCACAGAATCGACATTTTAATTAAAAAATATGTCACAAGTTTTTTTTCTCATGCACTGCTGCTCCAGGTATTTTTTTTATATGGAGAAAATCACAAACACACACCGACCCATTCTCTCACATGTGGACCTACCAGCTTTCCCTTCTTGATTTGAAAGCCGCTAGAATTTATGAGTGATATATACGACAAACACTGTACCACCGTAAGATGTATATATACGGCTGCGACAGTCAAAAGGATTAAAAACTGTATGTGTAAAGCACCCTTCCTGGCAAAACAGTGTGGAGAATGATTGTGAAAGCTTTCCTTTTATGGCCACCCTCCTTGGTGGGATCGGCCAGTGTGTTATTAATAATAATAATAAAAAAACCAATTTGTTTTACGAGGAAAACAGGCTAGAGCCTCGTAAATTTAGTGAACAGGACCCAGATTGAAACCTTCCTATTCAGGTTCAGATTGCCAAGTATCTCTGTTTCATGCCAGAGGGACTTGTCCCTTCCGAGAGGAACAACGAAAGACCCGTTATTTGATTTCACTTTACCCAGGCACCATGGGTAAATCCTTTTGGATATCCTGTCAGAATATAAATCTTAAAAATGAATATTTGGATCTGCACTGAGCACTGGTAAGGAGATAGAGGGTAGGCAACAGAGTCAGACAGGTTTTGGTTCCAACAAAATTTAGACCTCAAATTATTGATCGAATTTAGCTCATATACTTCATTTAGTAAGTCAACAAGGAATACTAAAACTTATATAGAATCACAAAAGAATTCTATTGGGCCAAAATTAAGGCCTAGGATGGGAAGAATCATATCCGCTGTTGCCGAGAATGTCAGCAAGTAGGGAAACCTGGACATTCCATTAAACCCTGTCACCTCTCCAGCCTATACCTGCTGATGGAGAACCATTCCAGAATTAATTATAGATTGTTTCAGGTCCACTATCATATGTCCAAGTCTGGAAATCAGTACTTATTGACCATTATGGGTAAGTACTAGATACCCAGGAAGCAATTCTCCCCTTGTGCAGTATTTATACTAAGCCATTCTCAAGGCTTTAAACAAAATTTTATTCTCTTGTTTTTTTGGCATTCCTAAAGTGATCAAGGCACTAACTTCACTGCCAAAGCATTTAGGGAAGCATTAACTAGGTTAGGATATCCACAATTTATCCACTGCCTATCATCCTCAGTACATAGGTGCCATTGGAAAATTAATGTCAGACATTAAAAACCCCTGATGAGAACTTTTTGTATGCATTTCTACAGACTTGGATGAATCACTACCTTTGTTGCGCTTCAAAAAAGAAACTGTGCAAGATTCTACGAGGCGTATAGATCCGTTTGAGCTGTCTTTGGGCAAATGTACGAAAGTTCCTCTTAGGGTGCTTAAAGAAGGATGGATGGGAGAAAGAAGAGCCTCAACACACTACAACCCATCTTCAGTTTAGCCAACACTAACTTTAAACACAGCTCAAAACAAGATAAACAGAGGTATGACAGAAATCAGCAATTCCCGCTCCTTACAATCCAGTAGACAAGGTGTTGTACAGGAATCTATACCTGGCCACACATTGAAACCTAAGATTTGTGGACCTAGCAAATTGTAAGTAAATTATCTGAATGTAAATATGTGGTTCTCTCCTGTTGTCATATGGGCATGGCATCCTAGGTGTCATAGTTTGCACGTCCCATCTGTTTTTCCAGATTTCCCATGCCAGCAGATACCGATGCAATAGTATGTGCACAGGCTTGGTTTCCCGTTTTGCCTGGTTTCTGTGACTGTATTCCCTGTTGGTGCTGTTTCCCTGTCTATCTTCTATCCCTCCCTAGCCAAACCAACAATGGAGCCCCGACCACCATTGTTTTTTGGTAATATATCCATCTATTGCTAGTGAGTCCACTTGTATGCTATTTCCTGCGGTATTTCTATTTGCAATATTGGTTTTATCTTATCTTGACTACACTTGTTTCCCTACTAATGGCTCCTTCCCCTATGAGGTCATTCATTATGTATTCCTTCCTGCTATAATTCCGACTACCTGACAAAATCTCCAGCTTCATCACCAATACAGTCTCCCAGGACAGCATCTTCTCCAGCTTCCCCATTTACAGCTCCCAGTACAGTGCAATCTCCAGCTTCACACCATTACTGTCTCCCAGGACAGAGCGACCTCCAGCTTCCCCATTACTGTCTCCCAGGACAGACTATCAGCCCCCCATTTACTGACTACCAGGACATCAATCTCCCAGCCTTACAGTTGTCTGACTACATGGCCAGTATCAGGGCAGTACCATTCAGCCCCGGACTTTTTAGGTTCCCATCTGTTGTAGAAAAGCTTCCAGGTTTTCTTATGAAGCACTTGATGTTGACCTCTTTTAATACCCTTGTGATTATTTAGTCCACAGATTATCTCATTAGGGCATACCCAAAAACACTCCCGTTTTTAATACGCTTTGTACTAGTTTCTTGGATATCTGCACAAGGGGCGTGACACAATTCCACAGAAATGACATTTATGCATGTGGAACCCGTTTGGTTGACGCCACAGACTACACACAAGCTTTCACATAATGATTTTGAATGGTTGATTTACTGCAATTCTTAATAGCAAACCTCTTGAATATTCTATTAATAACCTGCTAGGTGTGGCACACCGAAACCGTTTAAACCATCCGGTTCGTACCAGTCAAGGGTTCGGAACAGTCAAGGGTTCGGACCAGTCAAGTTCGACCAGTCAAGGGTTCGGACCATCTATCAGATCGGATCAGTGGTCACTTATTTAAACCATACTGGTCGTGATGTGAGCTAACACATGAAGGATCTACTGTAAAATTATCTACCCGAGTAATATGTGATTTGATTGATACAAAAGTATAACTTGCGTTTGAAGAGCCGGTAGACTGCTGGCACTCCTACAATGACGAACGGTCAGCCTCCACCTTTGTTTATCCAATCGCTGTATGCTAGCTTCTCTATTTTCTTTTTTTTTCTTTTTTTTTTTTTTTTTTTTTTCCCTCTCCACCACAATAAATGCTATAATTATCACTATAGTTGACTGGTGCAAATTTTGGAGGAAGGGCGCTTTTTCTGTAGTAATAATTGCTTCTCGTGTGTATATTGCGACCGCGGGTAACTACAGGTATATGAAATTCACAGTAACCGTCCTGTATTTTCAAGAAGAAAAAACTAATGAAAGTCAACTCCACTCCCTAAGTACCATTTATAATACTGGTTAAGTTTTTGCTACAACCAAAAAAACACTGTATCTGCTATTCACTGGTATCACTAGATTATATGCCGAGTACAACAGCAAAATCATTTTTAAGTCATTCTCTGTAAGTTCTCCTAATGAGTCTATGTCATCCTGTAGTAAGGGGACCAAAACAGAGCAGCATAATTAAATGAGCCTCACAAGTGAATGTTATAGAGCTGTAAAATAACTTTTAGACTTCCTGTTACTTATACTTCTTGAGAAAAATCCCAAGTAGTTGAGATACATTTCAAGGTCAAAACCCGTAGATCTACGCCAAAATCCTACCTGCTCAATTTAAGGTGAGAAGGCTTGTGTCTACATCTGAGAGAATGGGTCGGGGTGGTCAGTGTGCACACTATAGAGAAAATCTGAACGCCCTCATGGCATTGTGGGAACGCCGGCAAAGTAGCTTTGCTCATCATGCCTGGCGGCAAGGAAGCTCTCCACTCCCCCACTCACTCACTGGTGAATCTGACTCTCCTCTTCACAACATACAGTTCTAAGACTGAATTATCTACCCGAGTAATATGTGATTTGATTGATACAAAAGTATAACTTGCGTGTTGAAGAGCCGGTGACTGCTGGCACTCCTACAATGACGAACGGTCGAGCCTCCACCTTTGTTTATCAATCGCTGTATCATCTTCTCTAATTTCTTTTTTTTTTTTATTTTTTTTTTTCCGTCTCCACCACAATAATGCTATATTATCACTATAGTTGACTGGAGCAAATTTGATGGAAGGGCGCTTTTTCTGTAGTAATAATTGCTTCTCGTTATGTGTATTAATATGCACCGCTGGTAACTACAGGTTATAGAAATTCACAGTAACGGCTGGTATTTCCCAAGACAAAAAAAACTAATGAAATCACTCCACATCCACTAAGTACCATTATAATACATGGTTAGTTTGCTACTACAACATGTACTCTGCTATTCACTGTAAATCAACTAGATTATATGCGAGTACACAGCAAATCATTTTAGTGCATTTCTTTCTCTAGTATGTTTCTCTAATGAGTCTATGTCCATCCTGTAGTGGAGCTGAAGAAGGAGAATTCTATGGTTTTGAACATATGGTAACAATTGAGCCATATGGTACAATGGTACCATATGGTACAATGTCCATGACATACAATGGGAATATGTTCAATGTACCATATGGTACAATGTACAATAAAGAACATTGTTCCTAAGGTACATTATACTATATGAACAGGGTAACCAGGGAACCGCTAATGGAAATAGTCTGTGTGACTTTTTGGGTTATCCTAGGTTTTTCACCAACATAGGCATTAAGTGATGATATTCTATTAACTTTATTGTGTTATACCTAAATAAACTTACTTACGATGCCACATGCACCTGGTAAGTTTGTTCAGGTGTACAAAAATACAATACATACATAGATTATCATACATAGCAGCATATAAATAAATCAATAGATAACCCAAAAAAGTAGGGTGACATATTTCCAATAGTTATCCCTGTATCTGTACCCTAAGGTTGCTGTACTATAAGGTACCCTGTTGCCAATATGGTACCCTGTGTCTATGGTACTCTGTGCCAATATGGTACCCCTGTACCATATGGTAACAAAAAAAAAAAAAAAAGGCACAATACCGTGACTGGAATGTTATACAAATAACCCGCCCACATGAAAAAAGAGAAGCTACAACGATGTTTCCGGTCCGACTTGGAACCATTCACGAAGTCACAACTAATCAGAAGTGAGCAGGAAATAGCTATATATAGGCAGGAAGAGGTGGTGGTAGTAGTACAATATTCAAGAATGGTATATATACCGACAAGGGGAGGAATATGAAATTACGACACATGCGCAAACACTCCGGGGCATCCCCCTATCGTAGACGTTTCGCCATCCAGCCAGCCACTGATGGCGAAACATCAAAAACAAAGACAACCAGACACTAGCAATGTGTCTTAATTACATCAGTAGTAGTAGTAGTAGTTATAATTAGTAGTAGAAGAGGTATAGTAGTTGGTAGTGGTAGAAGTGGGGAATAAGGATGATAACACCAGTCAAATACAAAGGTAGCACTGCAAGAGAGCTAGGTGCCCACAGAGGGAGAGCAAGCGAACAGAGGTGCGGAAAGGGAAGTGGTGAAATAAATGAAGAAAGGAACAGAAAAACGAGACAGAAGAGAGAAAGACAACCCAGAGGAGAGAATGGAAAGAGGAAAGGGGAAGAGAGGGATAAGAAGAAAAATAAAAGTAAAAAATGAGGAGTCAGGTTAAGTCATAGTTGTTCTGAAGTTTGGAGCATTTTACAATGTAGTGGGAGAGGAAGGCATCTACAGAGATGAAGCCAGGGCTAATATTCAATACAAGGAAAGTTTGTGTATTAGTAGAGGATTCAACTAGACGGCGACTGTTCGAGTTTGGAAGTAGGGAAGACAGTTTTAGCATAAGAACCAGTCAATAGGATGGCTAATGATCTCTGATTGACAGAAAAGAGCATTGTTAATGTCGCAAGCCTAACAACTGTTTTTGTGTTCCCTAATCTTGTCGGAAAGAGATGACCAGTTTCTCCTGAAGTAACTTGGAAGAGTGAAGGGAGGAGCAAGAAATAGAGTAGACACCAGGAACATCTGTAGAGGGAGGAGGGGCATGAACATATTAGTGTAGCTAGTATGACTTAGGACTGGTTAGAGTTGGCTTGGTGGAAATTAAGCACTCTTGATGTCTAAGGGATGGAGAGATTGTTGAGATTAGAAAGAAACCAAAATGTAGGAAGGCAAAATAGAAGAGTTTCCCAGGAGTAGAGAGTTTGGAGAGAAGAAATTGCGTTTTAGCACGTGAGAGGGCAGAGTATCTGAAATGGGAAGGGTAGCCAAGACAGGGAAAACGAATTATGAAGAGTGGAAATTTCTGCTGGAAGGAACTGCGGATCACAGATGCTGAGAGCATGGAGAAAGAGGGAATAAGAACACTTATCTTGACAGGGGAAGCACTGATAGGAAAAGTAGTGAATGTACTGCGACTGTTGCATAGGTTTTCGGTAAAACGAAAAAGGAAAAACCTGTATCTGAGCGGTGGACATGGACTTTCAAGCAAAGGAAGCAAGAATTAGATTCCCATTTAGCTTTAAACTTAATGAAGGGCAAGATTATTAATAGGACTTCAAGAAAAGGTTGGAAGAGACTGGAGTCATGAGGCCACAAGCAAAGATGTCATCCACATAGCGGAGAGCCAAGTGAAGGTTGCACATCGAGGGTAGGAAGAAGACAGTCTTGAAGTATTGCCATATAAAGATTAGGCAAGGACAGGAGAGAGAGAGACCCCTTAATGACAACCGAAGGTTTGAGAATAATATTTCCCTTGGAAAGGAAAAGGAGTTAAGGTCACACAGAGGCGGATAAGAACAAGAAAGAAATCAGTAGGTATAGGGAGGAATGTAGAAAACTCTTCATGGCCTTCTCTCTAAGGAAATCATGGATCAATCAACAAGAGGGACATTGGTGAAGAGGGACACAACCGTCAAGACTAAGCTCTTAAAGGTTGGGAGAGACAAACCCGTTAAATGAAGTCTTGAGAGTGACTGAGGTGGGCAGGAGAAAAAGTCCAAGAAAAGGGAGTGAGCGGTTTTGGCCTCCAGAAAGCAAGAGAATAAGAGACAGAACCTCTAAGAGGATATGATAGGACGAAGAGGAATTCCATGTTATGAGTTTTTGGGAAGGCCATAGAAATAGGAAGAGAAGGGACATATGACACGAAACCGTTGAACCAGTCAAAGTCAGGAGGACAGAGTCAGAGAGAGTCCTTATGTTTCCTGTTGAAAGTGTCTCTTGATGCGATCAAGAAGTTGGAAACGAAAAGGAGTGTAGGACACATGAGTCAGAGAGAAAGACAACACTTTATAATAATAGTAGCTAATAATAAAATATTCTTTATTTTACTACAAGTACATGTACAGGGTATGACAGTCCTAGCTATAACAATGACTATACTACTTATGAAAGTCCCCTTGTTATCTCCGGAGGCAGTACGGGCAAATTAGATGCAGTGTCCCAGATTCAACCCACACCAGTCGACTCCACCCAGGTACCCATTTTACTGATGGGGAACAGGACAACAGGTGGAAAGAAAACACGTCCAATGTTTCTAACTCTGTCTGGGAATCGAACCCAGGCCCTCGCCGTGTGAAGCAGAGCTTTAACACCAGGTCCACGATCAAGGATAACTACTGACTTACCTTGTCAGAAAGATAGTAATGACAATGTTAGTGTTGGATTTAAGAGAAGAAAGGGCAAGTTGGTAATGGCGTGGAAGGTGGTGATTCTTAGAACACAGACTAACAAAGCAGGAAGGAGAGTACCACGAAAAGTGGACAAGTCAGGAAGATTTACAGATCGAGAATTGGACGAAAGGAATCAAAAGAGCTACATCAGGGGAATACCAGCGTGAGGAGTAGGCGAAGTGTCAAAGGGAAAGGCCAAAACCAGAAGTCAAGCTCATAAATGAGAAAGTGAACTAGAAGCAGGTTAGTAACACAGTCAGTGAGGGAGAATATAGACCAAGGGCTAGCTGAGATGAGACGTTTGAAGTAATTTCTGTAAGTGGAGCAGGACGGCTATATATAGGCAGGACGAGGTGGTGGTAGTAGTAGAGTAGTAGTACAAAAATGGTATATAATACTGACAAGATGAAATTAAGACACTGCACAACACCCGGGGCTTCATCCTATCGTAGCTGTTTCGCCATCCAGGCCCGCCACTGGAATGGCTCAACGTCCACAACAAAGACAACCCAGATGCTGCACAAGTGTCTTAATTTCATCTTGTCAGTATTATATACCATTCTAGTACTACATACACTACGACCACCACCTCTTCCTGCCATATAATAGACGACCAGCCCCACAATGGTTAGTGTGACTTTGTTCAATGTCCAAGTTGGACTGAACGTCGTCGTAACTTCTCTCTTTTATTGCGGGTTATTTGTGTATAGTTCCAGACACGGCAAAGTTGGCCTTTTATTTGTATTTATGGAAACCCGCAGTTAACAGTCATAGTACTCTCGAAGCCTAGTGCATCATCGAGGACTGTGTAACTTATGTTCTTTGGGGGTCCTTAACCCTTTGACTGTCTCAAGCCCCTTTCTGAAACTGTCATTCTATGTCGCCAAGTTTTGGAAAAAAAAAATTATTTTTTCTTATGACAATGATATGAGAATCTTTTCCCGATGGTCAATAATGACACCAAAAGTACGAAAATTGGTCGAAAACTCACGGGAATTACTCTCCCACGAAGTTTGCAGGTCTCACGGCGACATAAAAACTCGCAATTTCGCCTACTTTGAACCATGTTTTTGACCAATTCTGTTGTTACAGGTGACCAATCTCATAGCTATTTCTTTAGAAACTCATTTTTTCTTTCAGTTTTGTAGTACAGGAAACTGCCCCATTTACCTATTTGAATAACCATGTAAAGTGGGTCTCAATCAAGCAGGGAAAGCCTGGGTAGGCCCGCATGTGAGAGATATCGGTCCTGTATTGCGTTAGTGTTGACCATATAAAAAATACTGCGGCAAAGCAGGTGCATAATAGGAAAAATAAACTATGACCTTTTTTTTTGGATTTAATACGCCATAGAGGTGTATTTTAGTATAGATTTAATTCATTGTATTCACGTTTTCATGGTCTCAGAGTGATTAAAATGTTAAACATTTTACAGAATTAGAGATGATTTTCATTACTTTCACGATGAAAACGCCTGTGAATTGGCTCTAAGTAGCGGAATTGTTCGATTTTTACGAAGGTTCGGAGTAAGCAAATTAACCACATGTCCAATACACGTCAAATGAGGTAGTCTAAATATTATTTCACTAGTGCATTATATTCTTTATACCATTTTTACTTTATCGGCAGTAGTCTGCATAACATTAAATTTTGTATTTTTTTTTGTATGAATAAAAAGTTACAAAACATTAAAGCAACTTAGTTTTTAATTAACAGGGGCCTTAGAGTAATGACTAATGACAGAGGATATGCTATTTTAGTGCCAAGAATGCGTACATTGTTAAATTCTCGGACCCTATTTTGAAATTGGCATCTTTTTTTAATTTGCGTAAAATTGGGTCAAAATTAGCCAATTTCTGATCCACTTTATGGTAGATTCAAATTGGTAAATGGGCAGTTTTCCTTGTATCAAAATGATAGAAATAAAATGGAAGAGTTCTAAGAAATAGGTAATGAGTTTGGGTCAACTTGAAAACAATGGAAGTTGGCCAAAAACAGGGTTCAAAGTTGGCAAAATGGCCGATGAGTTTTGTTGCCCGAGACCGCTAAACTTCGTGGGAGAGTAATTACGTGAGTTTTACCAAATTTCGTACTTTTGTTGTCATTACAATCCAGAAAAGATTCTCTAACATTTCCATAAGAAAATTATATTTTTTTATTTTTCCAAAAACTTTTGCGACTTAGAATGCACAAGTTTCAGAAAGGGGATTGTGGGACTAGTACAATGGGTTAAATAAACTATTGTTATTTCTATAAAATGTGTTTTTTTGTCAATACTTTTAGATGTTTGGAATGGTTTATTTGGATTTACATTATTTCTTTTGGGACATATTGCTTATGTTTTGTCGAATTCAGTTTTCGTTAGACTTTATGGAACGAATTAATATATGAAAACGAGGTTCATGTTTGGTAATATGGAGCGTGAAATTATGGTTCCCATTTGTTAATATGTACATAACTAATTTATTTTTCAAATCTGAATTGGAATTTCACTGTTAAATATAGAATGTATTAGTGACTATGTACAATTAATAGTACTATAATATAAATAAGTACCTATTACGGTAAGTTGATCCTCTTTTTAATGTTAATATAAATAACTCAGTTTACCTTAATATAAAGATTTTGTTTGGATTTTAAATCTGGAGTGTTAGCCACCAAGGATAAACCAAGAAAGTCAGTGTTCGTTAAGGAGGTTCTCAATCTTTTACCCCAGGAATTGGCTACCAAAACTTGCACACGAAAATCATCAATATGTAAGCAAATGACTCTGCAGGTGATGCGACATTCCTCGATGAAAAGCAGGGGGTGTCACTGTGTACACTGAGAGTCAACACATTAAGTGTCTGTGGACAGACTGTTCAATTTGCTTCCCAGGTTTAACATAAGAGGATTACCAATGACCCTGGCTGGCTGTCTTCAAGATGCCACTGGGGGACAGGCACCTAAAATCAGTACCTGACAACCGGGCTGTGGTTCATGCATCAGCTTGTGTGCGGCCAGCAGTAACAGCTTAGTTGATCAGACCTTGATCCACCATGTGGCCTGGATCTCAGGACTGGGCCATGCCAGGGGCGTTGCCCCTGAATCCCGCTCCAGGTAAACACAATTCCACTAATACCCAGGTATTCCTAACTGCTTGGTAGATGAATGGGACACCTGGTGTACGGAAACACCCCCAAAAAGTTTATAACCTTGCCTGGCCATGTGTCACACTTATTCCTTAATATATCTTCCTGTGGCCTAGTGGCCAAAGTTCTCACTTCACACACTGAGGAAACTGGTCTTTGATTTGCGGTGGAAGTGGAAAACTTTTGATCATTCCTTACAAATGTTGTCCTGCTCACCTAGCAAATAGGTACCTGGGTGGGTGAGTCGGACTCGTGTGCGGTCGCATACTGAGGGGACCAAAATTACGGTTACAATGGAAATAGACAGAGTCACTCGATGATGCACTAACTTTCTTGTTTTTATTGTGTGTGGCTTACACACTGGCGTTTAAATATCCCAAACTATATTTAATTAATTTCATCAGTTGAGGTACTTTAAGTTTTTTAATGTTTAAATAATAAGAGTTTAACAAGGAGCACTATTAAAGTCACTTTGAGTTTTTTTTGTGTTACTCTGGTGTGTTTAATGTACATGGTATCTATGTATGTTAATTTTTGTGTTACCCTGGTGGTTAATGTACATGTTACTTTGTATGATAATTTTTGTGTTTCTCTGGTGTTAATGTACTGTTACTTGTATGATGTATTTCTGTGTTACTAGGGTGGTTATTGTACATGTTATATGTATGATAATTTTGTGTTACTTCTGGTGGTTAATGTACATGTTAATATGTATGATATTTTTCTGTGTTACTATGGTGTTATGTACATGTTTACTATGTTTGATTATTTTTGTGTTAATCTGCGGGTTTATGTACTTGTTACTATGTATGATATTTTTGTGTTACTCTGGTGGTTAAATGTACTGTTACTATGGTTTGATTATTTTTGTGTTAATTTGGTGGTTATTTAAATGTTAATGTTACTATGTATGATAATTTCAGTTGTTACCTCTGGTGGTTAATGTACTTGTGACTATGGGATATTTATTTTTGTGTTACTTGGGTGATTAATGTAATGTTACTATGTATGGATATTTTTGTGATACTATGGTGGTTATGTATTATGTTTACTATGTATGATAATTTTTGTGTTACTCTTGGTGGTTTATGTACATGTTACTATGTATGATAATTTTTGTGTTACTAGGGTGGTTAATGTACATGTTACTATGTATAATAATTATGTGTTACTCTGGTGTTTCAATGTACATGTTTCTATGTTGATATTTTTGTTGTTGCTTGGTGGTTAATGTACATGTTACTATGTATGATAATTTTTGTGTTACTTGGTTGGTTAAGTAACCATGATACTATGTTATGATAATTTTTGTGTTACTCTGGTGGATTGGTTAATGTACTTGTTACTATGTATGATTAATTATTGTGTTGCTCTGGTGGTTAATGTACATTGTTACTATGTATGATATTTTTTGAGTTACTCTGGTGGTTAATGTATCATGTTACTATGGTATGATTAATTTTTGTGTTACTATGGTGGTTAATGTACATGTTAACTATGTATGAGAATTTTTGTATTACTACGGTGGTTAATGTACATGTTACTATGTATGATAATTTTTGTGATTACTTGGTGGTTAATGTACATTGATATATGTCTGATAATTTTTGTTGTTATCTGGTGGTTAATGTATATGTTACATATGTATGTTATATTTTTATGTTACTCTGGTGGGTTAATGGATATGTTACTATGTTGTTAATTTTTGTGTTACTCTGGTGGTTAATGTACATGTTACTTATGTATACTGTTTGTTTTGCTCTGGGGGTTAATGTACATGTTACTATGTATGATTATTTTGGTTACTTAAGGTGAGTAATGTAATGTTACTATGTTTGATAATTTTTGGTGTCAATAGGGTGGTTAAATGTACTATGTTACTATGTATGATAATTTTTATGTTACACTGGTGGTTAATGTTTTATGTTATATGTATGATAATTTTTATGTTACTTGGTGGTTAATGTATATGTTACTATGTATGATAATTTTTGTGTTTCTCTGGTGGGGTAATGTACATGTTAACTTTGTATGATAATTTTTTATGTTAATCTAGGTGGTAATGTATATGTTTATATGTATGTTATCTTTTGTTTTCCACCTGGTGGTTAATGTACATGTTACTATGTATGATAATTTTTGTGTTATCTCTGGTGGTTAATGTATATGTTACTATGTATGATAATTTTTTGTGTTACTCTGGTGGTTAATGTACTTGTACTATGTATGATATTTTTGTGTTACTCTGGTGGTTATGTACATGTTTTACTATGTATGATAACTTTTGTGTGGCTCTGGTGGTTAATGTAACATGTTATATGTATGATAATTTTTGCCTGGTTACTCTGGTGGTTAATGTACATGTTACATGTATTGATAAGTTTTGTGTTATCAGGGTGGTTTAATGTACATGGTCCTATGTATGTTAAGTTTGTGTTACTCTGGTGGTTAATGTACATGTTAATATGTATGATAATTTTTGTGTTACTTTGTGGTTTATGTACATGTTCTATGTACGAATAATTTTTGTGTTACTCTGGTGTTAATGTACATGCTTTATGTGTGTGATAATTTTTGTTACTTGGGTGGTTAATGTACTGTTACTATGTTTGTTATTTTTGTGTTACTCTGGTGGTTAATGTACAGTTACTATGTATGATAATTTTTGTGTTTACTCTGGTGAGTTAATGTACATGTTACTATGTATGATAAATTTTTGTGTTACTATAAGTGGTTAATGTACTTGTTACTATGTATGAAATTTTTGGGTTATCTGGTGGTTATTTGTACATGTTACTATGTATGTTAATTTTTGTGTTCTCTGGTGGTTAATGTTCACATGTTGCCTATGTAGGATATTTTTTGTGTTACATATGGTGGTTATTGTAAATGTTACTATGTATGTAATTTTTGTGTTACTCTGGTGGCTTAATGATACATGTTACAATGTATGATAATTTTTGTGTTATCTGGTGGTTAATGTACTCATGTTACTATGTATGATAATTTTTGTGTTACTCTGGTGGGTTAATGTACATGTTACTACTGTATTGAATAATTTTGTGTTACTAATGGTGTGATTAAATGTACTGTTACAAAAATCTATGTATGATAATTTTTGTGTTACTTGGTGGTTAATTGTACATGTTTACTATGTATGATACAATTTTTGTGATTACTTGGAGTGGTTATGTACATTGTTACTATGTTTGTTTAATTTTTTTTTTTTTTGTGTTACTCTGGGGGTTAATGTACATGTTACTATGTATGATAATTTTTGGTTACTTGGTGGTTAATGTACATGTTACTATGTATGATATTTGTTAAGTGTATTTATGTGTACTTGGTAACTAAATAAACTGTTAAACTTATTAGGTTATTCTGGTTACATAATGACCTTGTATATGAATGTTCTGCCAACAATATTGTTTATTATGTAAAACATTAACCTTAAAACTTTCTAACTTAACACCTGCTGCTGCTCACCACTACAACCTCTGCTGCTCACCACCTAACACCTGCTGCACTGCTGCCTCACCTCCTAAACACTGCTGCTGCGGCCTCACAAACCTAACACCTGCTGCTGCTGCCTCACCACCTAACACCTCGCTGCTGCTGCATCACCCACCTAAGACCGGCTAGTTGCTGCCTCACCACTAACTCCTGCTGCTGCTGCTTCACCACCTAAACACCTGCTGCTGCTGTTCAACACCTAACACCTGCTGCTGACTGCATCACCACTAACACCTGCTGCTGCTGCCTCACACCTAACACCTGCTGCTGCTGCTCACCACATAACACTGCTGCTGCTGCCTCACCACCTAAACACCTGCTGCTTGCTGCCTCACCCACCTAACACCTGCTGCTGCATCACCACCCTAACACCTGCTGCTTATGCCCTCACCACCTTACACCTGCTGCTGCTGCCTCACCACTAACACATTGCTGCTGCTTGCCTCACCACTAACACATGCTGACTGCTACCTCACACCCTAACACCGCTGCTGCTGCCTCACCACATTTAACACCTGCTGCTGCTGCCTCACCACCTAACCACATGCTGCTTGCTACCTCACCAACCTAACACCTGTGCTGGTGACTCACCACCTAACACCTGCTGCATGCTGCCTCACCACCTAACACCTGTGCTGCTGCCTCACCACCTATACACCTTGCTGCTGCGCCTCACCACCTAACCCTGCTGCTGCTGGCCTCACCACCAACACGCTGCAGCCTCACCACTAACACTGATGCTGCTGCACTCACACCAACACCTGCTGCTGCTGCATCACCACTAACACATGCTTGCTGCTACCTACCACCTAACACCTGCTGCTGCCTCACCACCTAACACCTGCTGCTGCTGCCTCACCACCCTAACACCTGTTGCTGGTGCCTAACACCTAACACACCTGCTGCTGGTGCCTCCACCACCTAACACTGCTGCTGGCCTCACCACTCTAAACTGCTGCTGCTGCCTCACACCTAAACACTGCTGCTGCTGCCTCACTCTAACACCTACTGATTGTGCCTGATTACTAACACCTGCTTGCTGCTGCCTAACTACCTAACTCCTGCTGGCTGCTGCCCTGCCTCAACACTAACCCTGCTGCTGCCTCACCACCTAACACTGCCTGCTGCTGCCTCACAACCTAACACCTGATGCTGCTTGCCTCACCTCCTACAAATCTGACTGCTGCTGCTGCTGTCTCACCACCTAACACCTGCCTGCTGCCCGACCACTAACACCTGCTGCTGCCTCACCACATAACACCTGATGTGCTGCCTCACCACCTAACACCTGGACTGTGCCGAACACTAACACCTGAGTGGAACATTAAAATGGTATAAAATACTGACAGGTTGTTAGGTAAGACACATATGCAACTGTTAGGGCATCTTTATTTCGAAATGTTCGATACACAGTAGGTTCTTCAGGCGAGTACAGAAGTTGATAGAAGCAGAGATACTTGAAGACGATGTAATCAGTCCATCACCCTTGAAGTTTGAGAGTGGTCAGTCCCTCACTCTGGAGCATTGTGTTGGAAGTGACAGGATGGAGCCAGGAGGTAGATGTCGGCCACTAGTAGTGGTAAGAATGTTGCGTTGGAAGGTCAGGTCCCTCTCAAAGTCCGCCTTTCTCACTAGTAGAAGCTGACAGAAGTTGATTCATGTCTGTACCAGATACCCTTGTGTTGCATTGTCTGACAGAGTGAACATTAAAATGGTATAAAATACCAATAGGTTGTTAGGCCAAGACACATATGAACAGTAGGTATTTTATTTCGAAAGTTCGCCTACTATGGAAGGCTTCTGTTGCATATGTGTCTTACCTAACAACTGTCGGTATTTTATACCATTTTTAATGTTCACTTGTCAGACACTGCAACACATGGGCTTTCTTGAGTACAGCCTGAAATCAACTTTGTCAACTTTACAGTAGAAGTAATGGCTGGATTTGAGAGGGGACCTGGCCTTCAACAAACATTCTTACCTTACTATTGGCCTACATCTCACCCTCCTGGCTCCATCCTGTCATCTTCAATCCATACTGATCCTGACTGAGGGACCGGACCACTCAAACTTCAAAGAGTGATGGACTGATTACATGTCTTATTGTATCTTCTGCTTCTATCAACTTTTCTGCCACTCGGACTGAAGAAGCCTACTGTGTACGGCAAATGTTTTGAAAACAGATACCTAACTGTTGCATATGTGTTTCCCTAACTACATGTCAGTTATTTTATAACATTTTAAATTGCTTCACTCGTCGACACTGCAAACACAAGGGTATCTTGGTACAGACCTGAAATCCACCTTTGTCAACTTTACTGTGAGAATGGCTGAATTTAGAGGGACATGACCTTCCAACACCCAAATTCTTACCATCACTAGTGGCCTACATCTCACCTCCCAGAGCAAATACATCCTGTCACTTTGCACTCCAATACAGCTCCAGACTGAGGGACTGACTACCCTCAAAACTCAAGGGTGATGGACTGATTACATCGTCTTTAGTATCACTGCTTCTAATCAACTTTTCATGTACTCGACTGAAGAAGCCTTCCGTGTTGCCAAATGTTTCGAAATAAAGATACGTAACTGTTGCATGTGTGTCTTACCCACCTAACACCTGACACAGTCAATACCTGAGCACCTGACACAGTCAACACCTGAGCACCAAAACACCTGATTCATTCACACCTGAGCACCTAATACCTGAAAACAGTCAACCCTGAGCACCTAACAACTGACACAGTCAACAAGACACAGATATGATCATGTCTGGCGCCTTAATACACTATATTTCATTGGTCAAACTCTCTCTATGTATCATCTAGCACATGAATGTTGTATTGTAATAAAGGTAGTTGTTACTCACCTGTGTTAGACACCACAAACACTGTTTATTGTTGACTTTATCCCCAGCCTTTCACCATAACACAAGTTGTTGTTGTTGTTGTTTATAGGGCCACTGACAGTGTACGTCGTATCGAGCATATAGGAGTGAAGCTGATTCATTACCTCTGTAACTTGCCATGATTAGTGACCAGATCTCCCTGGAGTTCATTCCCTTTGTAACTAGTTCAGCTATCATAATTTTGGGGGCCCAGTCACGGGCCCCCATTATGTACCTTTGTAATCTTTTGACTACCGCCCACAGGATGGTATGGGGTGCATAAAGATATTAAACTAAAGTGTGTGTGTGTGTGTGTGTGTGTGTGTGTGTGTGTGTGTGTGTGTGTGTGTGTGTGTGTGGTGTGTGTGTGTGTGTGGTGTGTGTGTGTGGTGTTTTGTGACTCAACAATCAATATTTGCACCAATAACTCATTACAGTTGTGCCCGGGTTTGTGGAAGTGTGAATTGCTCATTACTCTATAATTTGTTCATGATTGTAGCCAAAGTATAAACGTAAGAAAACCATTCTACAGAATTCATTACCTTTGTAACTTGTGAGCTCATTACCTTGTACTATTCAGCTATCAAAACTTTGGGGGCCCAGCCCCGGGACCCATTACGTACCTCTGTAATCTGTAAAAAACCTTTGTAACTTGTCATGTTTTGTGACCAGACTTACCTGGAGTTCATTACCTTTGTAAATTGTGAGTTCATTACCTTTGAAAATTGTGAGTTCATTACCTTTGTAAATTGTGAGTTCATTACCTCTGTAACTTGCTCAGCTATCAAAACTTTGGAGTCCAGTCCCGGGACCATTATGTACCTCTGTAATCTTTTGACTACCGCCCACAGGATGGGTATGGGGTGCATAATAAACATATTAAACTAAACTAACCATCCAGTGCTAGGAGAGGGAATATCGACCAAAGAGGAAGAATGTCTTAAGATAAAATAAGATAAGATTTCGTTCGATTTTTAAGCCCGGAGGGGTTTGCCACCCAGGGTAACCCAAAAAGTCAGTGCGTCATCGATGACTTTTCTAACTTATTTCCATTTGGGGTCCTTAATCTTGTCCCCCAGGATGCGACCCACACCAGTCGACTAACACCCAGGTACCTATTTGCCCGCTAGGTGAACAGGACAACAGTTGTTAAGGAAACGTGTCGAAATGTTTCCACCCGCCAGGAATCGAACCCGGGCCCTCCGTGTGTGAAGCGGGAGCTTTAGCCACCAGGCCACCGGGCCTGTATCATATGTCTCTGATACTCCCTGAAGCCAGCAGGAAGGAGCAGGTAGTGACCAATATCTCCTGATGGTCCAGAGGGCGAAACCCCTCCCCGTTGAGGAGGACAGGTAAAGTGAAAGTGTGCACCCCAAGTGTGCGCAAGGCCGCACGGAGAGCAGTCCATGCAGAGTGATAACGTGGGCACCATAGCAGGAAGTGTTCCCACCATCTCAGGCTGTGAGGGACACCATGGGCAGTACGAAGAATCCGTCATCCGAAGGCGATATAGATGAGCCGCCAGTCGTGAGTGCCCAACTCGAAGGCGAGCCAATGCAATGTCCACTATTGTTGACTTTATCACACTTTCTTTTTCTTTCTTTCTTTGTTGGGTTTATCATGGGCACTGACAGCATATGCTGTATCGAGCCCGGTTTCCCGATGGTACGAGAGAAAATTGTTGCCAAAGGCTGGGCGATGAGAGACAAGGAATAAAAGTTCCTTTGTAAATAGAGATAGAGACTTGAAGTTTACAATTAGATCCAGTGGACGCCCTTATCAAGCCCCAGCAGAGAGAGACACCTTTGCCAAGCCCCATCAGAGAGGAACGCCCTTGCCAAGCCCCAGCAGAGAGGGACGCCAACACTCCCACCTGAGTTCAGTAACCGGCTTCCCACCAAAGACTGTTAAAGAATTTCCCGCAGAGCGGAAAAAAATGGAGCTGGCTAAAGTAAGCCGATGAACAGATGCCCCTCCTGTAGAGTGCCCGGCTGGCTAAATAGATGAGGACAAGCGTCCCAGTGAGAATGGGGGAAATTTGTCACTGATACTCAGGCGAGAGAGAGACGTCCACACCCAACGAAGGCTGATGCAGAAGTCCATCACACCCATCCACCAGCGACACAAGTTGTTGTTGATAAATTAGACATATGTGCAACTCCTGGGTATCTTTATTGAGGAAACGTTTCACCACACAGTGGCTTCATCGGTCCATACCAAGGAGAATCTTGAAGAACAGGAGGAGAATGAGGTAATCAGTCCCTCAACCTTGAGTCGATGTGGTCAGTCCATCAATCTTGAATAGAATACAGCATATGGGCAGAGAAGGAGCTTATAAACCATAGGCAGGAGAGGTGCAGCAGAGGTAGGTGGTGTCACATTTGTTCAATGTAGAAGTAGGTCGTGCCCAAGGGTTAGGCAAGCGAAGAATTCCCAAGTATAAGATCCCAAGAAGTTGCAGTGTCTGCAGGATTGTAGATGAATGGTACAGAGAACTGACATTTTGATAAATTAAAACCACATGTGTGTCATGATTGTGAAGACGATGTAATCAGTCCATCACCCTTGAAGTCGTAGATTTGAGGTTGTCAGTCCCTCAGCCTGGAGAAGTTCAGTTCCATAGACAGGAACATCTGAAGATCAAGCAAAAGTGCAGAGACAAAATTTACTGTTGGGAAAGGGAGAGGTGTAGATAGTAGTAGTAGTGAGAATGTAGCCACTGAGAGGTCACGTCCCCTCTTAGACCAAACAATTCTCACTTGAAAAGTTGTCCAAGGTGTTTTCTGTTACCAAGATGCCAATGTTGTTGCAGTGTCTGACGGGGTGAATATCAAAAAGGGTATACAATACTGACAGGTTGGTAGGTAAGCACATAGGCAACAGTCAGGAAACTTTATTTCAAAATGTTTCACCTACACAGTAGGCTTCTTCAGTCGAATACAGAGAGTAGGTGGGAACAGTAGAGTTTTGGAAGACGATGTAATCAGTCCATAAACCCTTGATCGTAGATATGAGGTTGTCATCCTCAGCCTGGGAAGTTCAGTTCCAGACAAGGGAACTGAACTTCTCCAGGCTGAGGGAACTGAAACCCCAAATCTACGACTTCAAGGGTGATGGACTGATTACATGATGTCACATTTTCTTCTGTTCCTGCCTACTTTCGTACACGACTGAAGAAGCCTTCTGTGTAGGCGAAACGTTCTGGAATAAAGTTGCCTAAATGTTGTCTATGTGTCTTACCTACCAATATAGACAGGGCTTAATACACAAAGATATTCTTTTAAACACTATTCATCAGTTCTCACCAAAGTAATAAAGAAAGCCAACAACTGTACTACTCCAGCAGATTCACTGACACAAGAGAGATAAAAAAGACCTGGAAAACACTTTCCCAGATTCTGGGGACCCACAAACTGAAAAAAAACAAGAATATTGTCCTAACTAAACCTAATGAAACACCACTGCATCCCACTGATACAGCTAACAAGATAAATGACTTCTTCTCAACCATAGCACATCCACCAATATGGCCGACATGGCAGAACGTGTGGTGGGCTAGCTGCGGGATTTTCAAGGATAGCTCCTGATCCAAGGGGCTGACCAGGGCACAACTGAGCAGGATGCTGTGTGAATGCCTTGTGAAGATTCCAGAGAAGTGAGAGGACATCCCAGTGCATCGTTTCAGCGTAAGTCATGGAAGTGTTGTGCAGTTTGTGAGAGTTTGGTGTGGTGAGAGTGGCCAGGTTGGGACCAGGCAGTGTCCCCCCATGCTGCTGGGGGGAGGAGGCTGAGTGCGTGGGTGGGGATGAAGCGAAAATTGTTGGTTTTAGAGAGTCACATGCCCATATCGTTCATGATGTGCATAGGAAATGAATGAATGTTGTGTTTGTTGTAGGCAGGATGGTGTGAACAACAATGCACAATCAGTGTGTAGGGAAGTGCCCCTCAACCCCACTCCCCGGGCCTTGCTCCATGTGTAGTAAACAATGACCCTCTGTAATCTTTTGACTGCCACCCACGGGATGGGTGCGGGGTGCATGGTAAACTAACTTGAGCCTCAACCATTCAACTCCACCTGACTCACCCACCCACCTCCCAGCAGCACCACCACGTCAGCAATGGCACTATAGGGACAGCACCGTGGAGTTCGACCACAAGGCAGCTGTCAGGTCCGCATTAACCAGCTACATGATCTATATCAAGTTAGACAACAGAGACATTTCCCTGCTCCATGGGATATTACCCCATTCCAAACTACAATTCCTCCATTTCCCACCAAAACTCTTCTTAAATCACAACCAAAGCTTCGTCTTGAAGCTAAACATGATGCCTTAAGCTGTATTGATAACTTAGTCACACAGAACAATCTTTCACAAATTATTTACGTCGATGGTTCTGTTCACCAGTCCACTGGTGCAGCTGGTAGTGCTGCTGTTGTCACACAGAGTGATGGCTCTCATAAAGAAATTGGAGCACGCATCAATAACTGGGCCTCTACCCTTCAAACAGAACTGTTTGCCATACTCCTTGCACTCAAATGTGTCCATGTATCTAAGGTTGACACTTTAATTGTAACTGATTCTCTGTCATCCATAAATTCTCTCAACTCATTAAGTATAAATTGTGGCATGCTTGTGTCAGAAGCCAGACACAGGTATGGTAAGATTGTGGACAGTGGAGTCAGAGTGCACATGCTGTGGATTCCATCTCACATTGGTCTTCAGATGCATGATAGAACTGATAAATTGGCTAAGCTGTATGCTTTCAAAGAGGGAGTAGATTACAATCTTGGGTTGTCAGTTAGCAGTTTGAGAACAATAATATGAAAAGAACTTCAAATGAACTTTATTGACTTAAGACTTAGGGAGATTGACACAAGTCAGTCCATCTATCATCATTCCATTATGCAGGAGGAGCCACATGTCTATGGTGCATCCAACAAGATAAGCAGACTCTTGGATGTCACTACTGCCCAGCTCTGGCTGGGTTACAAGTATCTATGGCAGGTTAAATCACCACCACCAGATGTAGACCAAATGAAATGTAAACTTTGCCAGATGGACTATTGTCACACCTTGAATCATTGTGTACTGGAGTGTGACCAAATTAATGAATTCAGAAACAACTCACTCAGAAATGTTCAAGAAATGGCAAAGTATTTTATCCACAGTGGTATATTACAGACCATTCTGGAGAAATACCCTGACTTTGCTAGCTGTAAATAAAGCATTACCATGAACTCACCTATTTGTGGTTGCAGGGGTCGAGTCATAGGTGTGTGTGTGTGTGTGTGTGTGTGTGTGTGTGTGTGTGTGTGTGTGTGTGTGTGTGTGTGTGGTGTGTGTGTGTGTGTGGGTGTGTGGGTGGTGTGTGTGTGTGTGTGTGTGTGTGTGTGTGTGTGTGTGTGTGTGTGTGTGTGTGTGTGTGTGTGTGTGTGTGTGTGTGTGTGTGTGTGTGTGTGTGGTGGTGTGTGTGGGTGTGTGTGTGGGTGTGGGGTGGTGTGTGGGTGGGTGGGTGTGTGTGTGGGTGTGTGTGGTGTGTGTGGGTGTGTGTGGGTGTGTGTGGGTGTGTGTGTGTGGGTGTGTGTGGGTGTGTGTGTGTGTGTGTGTACTCACCTAGTTGTACTCACCTAGTTGAGGTTGCGGGGGTCGAGTCCGAGCTCCTGGCCCCGCCTCTTCACTGATCGCTACTAGGTCACTCTCCCTGAGCCGTGAGCTTTATCATACCTCTGCTTAAAGCTATGTATGGATCCTGTGTGTGTGAGTGTGTGTGTGTGTGTGAGGGTGTGTGTGTGTGGGTGTGTGTATGAGGGTGTGTGTGAGGGTGTGGGTGTGTGAGTGTGGGTGTGAGTGTGGGTGTGAGTGTGGGTTTGTGTGTGGGTGTGTGTGTGTGGGTGTGTGTATGAGGGTGTGTGTGAGGGTGTGGGTGTGTGAGTGTGGGTGTGAGTGTGGGTTTGTGTGTGGGTGTGTGTGTGTGTGTGTGTGTGGGTGTGCGTCCTTGTGTGTATGCATATATTTGTACGCTTGTGTGCACATGTCCGTGCATGCGGCCTCGTGTGTATGTGTGTACGTGTGCGTTAGTGTGGGTGTATGATCCACTTAATATTTCTATTTATAACTCATTGCAATTGTGACCAGGTGTGGACGTATCAGTGGTTCATTACTTTGTAATTTGTTGATTGTTATGGGGCTATAGGACCCAACATGTATTTATAAGTAACAGTTACTCTGGAATACCTAATTATATTGAATTGATGGGGACTTTGCTCTAAATGTCATAAGGGCTGATCACTCTTATGACTGAGAGGCAGCTGGGTCAAGCCTTTTTTCTCAATATAATAGGTTATACTATAGACACAAACACACAATTTAAATAAGTAGTTTATGAAGTTGTATTTCTTTTTGTAAAAGTAAAATTAAGGTGTGGTAGAATTGTGGTAACTGGAGAATTGTGCTTGACAACAGTCTTTTGTTTTTGTGGGAGGAGCTTAGCTAGGCTCCTCTCTCTCCCTCTCTTTCTCTCTCTCTCTTGTCTTGTTGACATGGAGGCGGCAAGATCTCTGGGCCCTTCTTTCTATCTTTTGGGGCACTGTGTGTGCTCCAGAGGTGAGTTTTTATAACTTAAGTTGTTGCCACCATACCCAGGGTGAATAAAGTGTGTCAAAACACTGGTTAGCCCAGAGTTATGTCAAGAAGAGAGAAGGACAAAAGTTGTTGGGATACACCATGTGGAGAACAGCTATGGAGTGTGTAGATCTTTGTTTTGAAATGGA
>NC_069429.1:24510175-24571307 GCF_026875155.1 Cherax quadricarinatus
ATGCCACTAGGCCCAGTGAGAATCCTGGACCCCTGTCGGGCAAAATATTTGTCCAAATAGCTCTGTTTCTCACGTGCCCTTAGGATTTCCCTAAAATGGGACACAAGAGTGTCATTGTACATGTTGCCAATATGGTTTGCAACAGCTGTGACAGGATAAAATTCATCCATAAATGCTTGTACCTTTGTAAACATTGTACACATTTCCTTAATCCTTGATGAAGGCAACTTCCTCCATCTCTCTTCCTCCTGTTCTGAAGCACATTCCTGAGCTGTGATCTGTTGCTTTTGCACCTTAAGCTCTTGCAGCTCTGCAATGGTTAGTTCTTCAACGTTGTTCTGCACCAGCTCTTCCACATCCTAGCCACAAACCTCCAACCCCATGGACTTCCCCAATGACACAATTGATTCCACAACTGGAATAGACTCCTGAGGGTTAGCCCCAAACCCTTCAAAATCCCTCTCTTGTACACATTGTGGCCACAGTTTTCTCCAAGCAGAGTTAAAAGTCCTGGAAGTCACTCCCTCCCAAGCCTTACCTATAAGGCTGATGCAATGGAAGATAGTGAAGTGATTCCTCCAGAACTGTCTTAGGGTCAACTGAGTGTTTGAGGTCACTTCAAAGCACCTTTGAAACTGCTTTTGTGTAGAGTTTTTTAAAGTTTGAAATGGCCTGCTGGTCCATGGGCTGGAGGAGAGGAGTTGTATTAGGAGGAAAAAATTTAACTTTTATGAAGTTAAACTCCCATGTAATTTGCTCTTGCAAATCCTGAGGATGAGCAGGAGCATTGTCCATTATCAGGAGGCACTGGAGTGACAATTTCTTTTCCAGGAGGTAATTTTTCGCAGTGGGGTCAGACACATCATAAAACCAGTCCAGAAAAATTTCCTTAGTGACCCATGCCGTACTGTTTGATCTCCACATCACACACAAATTACCCTTGATGATATTATTTTTCCAGAACACACTGGGAGTGTCAGAGTGATACATGAGTAAAGGTTTCACTTTGCAATCACCACTAGCATTACTGCATAACATAAGTGTGAGCCTATCTTTCATAGGCTTGTGTCCTGGGAGTGCTTTTTCCTCCTGAGTAATGTAGGTCCTGTTTGGCATTTTCTTCCATAACAGGCCTGTTTTATAATTAAGCACTTGTTTGGGTTTTAAGTTTTCACTCTCAATGTACTCCTTAACCCTTTGACTGTCACAACCCCCAATCCTGAGGTGTCTCCTGGTGTCGCAAAATTTAAAAAAAAAATTATTTTTTCTTATGAAATGATAGAGAATCTCTTCCCGA
Source organism: Cherax quadricarinatus (assembly GCF_026875155.1). Classification (NCBI taxonomy): domain Eukaryota; kingdom Metazoa; phylum Arthropoda; class Malacostraca; order Decapoda; family Parastacidae; genus Cherax; species Cherax quadricarinatus. Next base: position 24,511,473 of record NC_069429.1, read on the forward strand.
TTGTAATGACACCAAAAAAAAAGAAATTTGATGGAAAACTGATGGAATTATTCTCTCGCGAAGTTAGCGACCTAGGCGCTGTTTACAAATCGGCGATTTCGCCCATTTTGAGCCCTATTTTCAGCTAATTACATTGTTCCAGTCGCCCAAACTCATAGCTGTTTCTTTAGAACTCCATTTTTTCTATAGACTGAGTACGAGAAACTGCCCATTTACCGATTTTAACTACCTAATAATGTGGTCAGAAATTTGCAATTTGGCCAATTTCACGAAAACTAAAAAATAGACAATTCAAAATAAGGTCCAGAATGAACAATGCAGACATTCCTAGCTCTAAAATAACATTTTCTTGCTCATCAGTCATGTCTCCAGGCCCCTCTGATATTACTCTTGCTATTACAACCCAGGATTCCAAATGGCCTGTTATCCCGGGGTGTAATGGGAGCAAAAATAAACACAGCAGAAAAAGTTTAGACTTATATTATCCTTCACCAATTTAGAACAGCAATATGTACACTATGTACAGTGATAAGTATAGTGCACTCCACGGTAAGCAAGGCAGAAAAAAGAAGCCACAAGATAGGCAGACCGTGCTTCAACCAGCTCTAGAATGGGAATGACAAGGGCAGACAGGAGAGTGGTACCTACATAACCTCTGCGATTGCCAAAACCATCTTCTTATTGGCTAGAACCTGGTCACTAGTTGAACGATGGGGCCCCATCATCATCTCTTAGCAACCTGGTTCGCTGGTTGGGGGAGATAGCCTGTAAATGAGGGTGTGTACATGCGCCGAATAAAGGTTACATACTCTTTGCATGCCACACCCCCACCCCGAGAAGGCTCAGGATTAGGCTGCCACCTCCCAGTGGTAACCGTGCCGCCATGGCACAAAATAATGGGACCGCCTTTCCTCTCCACCATCCAACTCTTAGATAGAGCTCAGCTTTTCTCGTGACAAAAAGCCAAACCCTAAACTCAGAGTGAGACAGCAGTCAGTCAGGCTAGCATAGGTCCAAGATACAGGCGGACTGTAGCCTGCATCCCCTCACTAAAAAAAACCCCACACCAGGGGATAAAAAAAAAGAGCGTGAAAGGGGGTTACCACAAATAATGTAACATCCTAACCTAAATAAATAAAAATATTAGACTCTAGATAAAGAGTCCGCCAACACATTTTCTTTGCCGGCAATATATTTAATTCTGAGTGAGTATGGTTGCAGTCTTAGCGTCCAGCGCATGAGCCTTTTGTTGTGGTTCTTCATGGCTTGGAGATATACTAGAGGATTGTGATCACTGTAGACTGTGACCACCTGCGATGTCTGGCCCACATAAACATCGAAATGCTCCAAAGCCAGTACCAGCGCAAGGGCTTCTTTTTCAATGGTAGAGTAAGCCCTCTAATGTGGCTGGAACTTGGCTGAAAAGTATGCTACAGGCTGCAACTCCTCATTCTCGTTTTGTAATAGTACTGCCTCCAACCCCAGACTCACAAGCATCAACCTGTAATGAAAAAGGTTTGGAGAAGTCGAGACAAGAGAATGGGTGCAGTACACAATATTCTTTTTGCTTTGTCAAAAGAAGTTTCACAATCTGGGGTCCAATTAAAGGGAACTTTGTGACTGGTAAGAGAGGTAATAGGGGCTACAATATCTGAGAAATTCTTACAGAATCTTCTGTAAAATCCTATCATGCCTAGGAAACGTTGAAGAGATTTCCTGTCATGAGGAACTGGATAATCTTTAATAGCAAGAACTTTAGCAAGTTTATGTGCAACTTTACCACTACCTACTTCATGGCCTAGAAAAGTGACAGTGGCCTGGCCAAAGGAAGATTTAGATAAATTAACTCTTAAATGGGAACTCTTAAAGGTCTCAAAAAGAGCCTTAAGTCTAAGTAGGTGTTGATCCCAAGTATCAGACACCACAACGATATCATCTATGTACGCTGCCGTGCCTTCAAGTCCTTTAATAGCCTGATGGATAAGTTTCTGGAATGAAGAGGGGGAATTTTTCATTCCGAAGGGGGTAACTGTGTATTGATAATGACCTCCTGGAATTACGAAGGCAGAGATTTCCTTCGCCTTATCCATCAAAGGTACCTGTAAGGAGATCTAACTTGGACACAAAAGTAGCCTTGCCCACAAAGTCAATTATGTCATCCAGACGAGGAAGAGGGTAAGCATCTGTAATTGTGACCTCATTCACCTTACGGTAGTCTGTACATGTACGAAACCCTCCATCAGCCTTCTTCACAAGGATGCACGGTGAAGCCCATGGACTAGATGACTCCTCCACTAAACCATGCTTTAACAAAAATTCTACTTCCCTGCTGAAGTAACCTTTGCTTTTCAGGATTAGCTCTGTAGGGGGAGAGTTTAATTGGTTTAGAGTTTCCCACATCCACATCATGATAACCTAACGTACATTTTTTCGGCACATCCGAAAAAATATTAAGATGTGACTGTAGAAGCTCAGTTAAATTTGTTGCTTGCATTTCAGATAGTCTCTCCATTAAAGAGCTAGGATCCTTTAGGAGGACAGAATTTGAAAGTTTAATATTAATTTCAGAGATTGAGTGCAAAGAGTCAGAGCCATCCTCAGAGGTAGAGGACAGTCATTACTGGGACTATCTGTTGTATGGAAATATTTTAATCGATTAATGTGGTAAGTTTTAGTTTTTGAGGTCTTATCAATGGGAGCTACCACATAATTTACATCAGATAATCTACTTACAATCTGCATAGGTCCCGTAAATCTAGCTTTCAAGGTGTGGCCAGATATAGGTTCCTGCACCAACACCTTGTCTCCTGGATGGAAGGAGCGGAATTGTGCACTTCTGTCATACCTCTGTTTCATCTTACTTTGAGCTGTCTTTAGGTTAGCCTTGGCTAACTGACGTGCCACCTGCAACCTTGAAGACCTTGAGCACCCGAGGAGGACCTCGTACATTGTGCCCAAAGATCAGCGTCTCTAGTGCTGAGAACAGCAACAAAGGTAGTGATTCATCCCAGTGTAGGAAAGTGCATGCAAAAAGTTCTCATCGTGGTTTTTAACGTCTGACGGAATCTTTCCAAAGGCGCCTTGGGATGAGGATGTAGGCAGGGGATAAGTTGTGGATTACCCCTAACCATTTAAATATTCCTAAATGCTTTGGCAGTAAGTTAGTCCCTTTGATCATTTTGAATAGTTTTGGAATGCCAAAAAAGAAATAAAATTTGGGTTAAAGCTTTGAAAATTTGTTTTAGTTTAATACTACGAGGGGAAATTGCTTCAGGTATCGGGTTTACTTTACCCATAATCGTAAAAAAATATTGATTTCCAATTGACCTGGTTGGGACCTCCCAACTAAAATTTAAAATTGCGAAAGGTTCTCCACAGCGGGTATAGGTTGGAGGGGGCAGGTTTAAATGGAATGTCTGGTTTCCCTACTTGCGACATTCTCGGAAACACTAATTGTTTCTTCACTTTTTTTAAATTTTAGCCAATAAAATTCTTTTGTGATTCTATACAAGGTTTTTGAAAATTCCAAAGGACCTCCTAATGAGTTTTGAGCTAATTTAAATTTGGGGTCTAAATTTGGGTTTGGGAAAACCACTAACCGTCTAAATTTGCTCCCCCTCTATTCCTTCCCAGTCTCGGCAGATAAATAATGTTTTTAATTTCATACTTACGGATGACCCAAAGAGGATTTACCCATGGCTGCCTGAAAAGCGAATTTTAAAAGAAGGGTCCTTTCTTTGTTCCCCCGGAAGGACAGTCCCTGGGGCATGGAAACAGAATCGGGCAATCCGCCCCCGGGAAAGGAAAGGGTTTGTCGGGGTCTGTTCACTTTTTACGATGCCCCCGGCCCTGGTCCCTCAAAAATCAACATGGCTTTCGAGATCGATCGTCCGGGAAGGTAACTTTCTCTCAGACAACTTTGGTGTTGCCCGGTTATGGCCAGCCCCGGGGGAAGAATTATCATTATAGGTTGGGACACGCACTAACAGTAGTAATTTTATCCCCAGAAAACATGGATCTTTCGGGGGAATCCTTTTGAGACACCTACAGTAAAGCCCCAGTGTAATATTTGCACTGTACAAAAAATTTTATGCAAGGGGGACAGAATAATAGCTCCCCCAAATGCTTCCAATAAAACAGAGGAATTAAAGGATTTTCCCCTTGAAAGGGGTTTTTTCCCTTCTCTTACAAGTACAATAGCCCAGTATCTCTAAAGGCTTTACTTCAGTTGTTTCTGAGTTTTCCTGAAGGGAAAATAAGACTCTTGCAAAATAAGGGCCCCATATTTTTTTTGTACTTCTCTCGGGGACATGTTATAGGGTTTTAAGATTTTCCCCCAAGGGTTGGGTTTGTGGGGCAGTTGGGACGGATATGACCTACTTTGTTAAAAAGGGAAGCAGACGACAGGTTTTCCCTTTTACTCCCTGCGGACGTTGAATGGTGTCACTCTGGCGGGTGTCTCTCTGGAACTGTTGTCAAGATCCCCATTTTGAGTAGTTTGTCTCTCAGAGGTAACCATAAGTTGAGAAGCGTGGCTCACCAGTGACTAGTTGGACTAAAACTTTCTCCCCCCGGCTGGCATTCATTCTCCAAGGTTGTGATCTCTGCTCATGCCGGCTGTTGAAAAGAGAGAGGGGGGACCCCCGGGGAAAAGGGAGGGGTTATTTTTCGAAGGTATAGCCAACCGGGGCTCCCTCCAATGCGGGTTAAGCCTCATCCTGCAGAAAGATCAAACCCTCGGGTCCCACAGCTCCAGCAGGTTATCAATCAGAATAAGCGTATAGCTCCTCAAAAGTAGAACACCATTTCTTCAACCAGCGGGTAAAAGCTTTTTTTTGCGTCTCAAAAAGCCCATAGGGATTGCCAAGCGTTGTCTGCCCAACTTAAAAAGTTTTTTTTTTGGCTGGGATACATGTATATGCCCCAAAACTGTCTTTTCACTACTGATAATCAGAAAATTCGTGTATTAATACTGACGTAATTTCCTGTCCCTTCCCAAAAAATGCTGCATGAACCAACGATCCCCAATGCTGTTCTGCCCCCTAAAGGCTCGGTTGTTTTCGAAGTTTTCAAAAAATTGTTCGGGTTGGCCCCATTAACGGGAACAAACTGTACTGCTTTCTGTAAACAAAAATTATTTACAAATGCGAAACGCCCCCTTTCTCCTTTCCCTATCAAATGTTCCCTTGTGAATGCTTCTTTTCCCCTATTTTGCTAAAGATTGATTTTTGCCAGTCAAGTGCCAAAAAACCGGGTTCAATTTGGACACCCAGCTGCCCATACTGCCCATTTTGCCCGTAGGTGATCATTTTTTCCCCCGCGAGAACATAGTGTTTTTGCCCGCCCCCATAAAGGAGGAGCTGATGTCCATTTTCTTCTATAAGTTTGTCAGCAATCGTAAATGCAGTTCGCAGTGTGAGGGTCTTTTGTATTTATGCCAATGGAATGGCAATTTTCCAAAAACGCTGTGGGACAATTTGGGTGGGTTATGCAAAGTATATCCCGACACCAAAGGCGTCTGACTCGTCTAGGTGGCATAAGTTTTTTTGCTATTATAGTAGATTGCGAATACCCAATTTAACTTTTAAATTTGCAGCACGCTTAGAGCACAGTACAATGCAAAATTTGCTACAAGAAAAGCCGACGCAAAATTTTCACACCGAACAGGGTAGAAAAAAACTGACACGCAAAATTTGTAAGAATGCAACAGCTACAGTTCAAAAAATTTGCCCATAGAAAAGTGAGCACACCAAACAAGTAGAGTGAGCTGTTGAACAAACCACAATAGAAAGGTGACCATAAAGCAACTGACACGCAAAATTTTGTAAACTAGGCGGCTAAGCAATGCCAGCCAACAATGCACAATTTTCCTGCTACGAGTTCACCTAAGCTCAACCGTTTCTCTAGTCCAGCTCCAGCTTCGGACTGGTACCCATATTTCAACCCCGGGTTCCAAATGGCCTGTTTCCCGGTGTATGGGAGCAAAAAAAACAAGCAGAAAAAATTTTGACTTATATTATCTCACCCAATTTTGAACACAAATGACACATGTACATGATAAGTAAGGCACTCCCCGGTAAGCAAAAGGGAGAAAAGAAGCCACAAGATAGCAGACCGGCTTTTAACCAGCCTGAAGGAATGACAAGGGCAGACAGGGGTGGTACCCAATAACTCTGCAAAAGCCCAAAAACCCTCTTTTATTGGTAAACCCGGTCCTAGTTAATGAGGGGCCCTATCATCAACTTTTAGCAAAACCCGGTTTTCTGGTTGGGGGAGATGCCCGTAAATGAGGGTGGTTTTATGGCCAATAATGGTTAGTACTCTTTGCTGCCACGCTTGCTTTCTATTTAACTTTTTTTCAAACAAAAAATTTAAAACTTTCTATTATGCAGACTACGCAATACTGAAAATTTTTTAAAATAAAATCAACCCATTCATGACTGCATTTAGAAGGTTTGGACATTTATTGGACAATGGCATATTTGTTTACTTTTGAACATTGGCAAAAATCAAACTTTCCCTCTTTGAGCTCCATTTCTAGGTTCTTTTTATGTAAAAACAATCAAAATCACCTTATTTCTATAATTTTGTTTTCCATTCTATCAAATGAGACCAAAAAAACGAGAATAAACCTAAATCGTACAAAAATAGACCACAAAAATCGGCATTTTAAATAACAAAAAGGGACATCCCTACTGGAACAATACACAATAACCCGCCCTAAAAAAGAAATTACACGATGTTTGGTCCACTTGGACCATTACAAAGTCACACTAAAAGAGGTGGGGCAGGGGCGGTATATTAGGAGGAAAAGATGGAGGTTTGTACAGTAGTACAAGAATGTATATAATACCCACGGTGAAATGACACATGCACAAAACCCCCGGGGATCCCCCACCTAGAGCTTCACCCTCCCGCCAGCCACTGGGTGGCGAAAGTCCACAACTGACAACCAACGCCCCACATGTGTCTATTTATCAGTAGTTGTAGTAGAAAAAGAAAAGGTAGTAGTAGTGGTGGGGAGAAAGGGGGGAAAAAGGAAGAGAGCCAGCAAATACAAAGGAAGGGGAGCACGCAAGAGAGCTAGAAACCCACAGAGGGGAGCAGCGCACCCAGGGCGTGAAAAGGGGGAAATGGTGAAATAAAATAAAGAAGGAACAGAAAAACGAGCAGGAGGAAAAGAAAACCCAGGGAGAAAAAGGGGGAAAAGGAAAGGGGAAAAAGGAAGAAGAAAAAGAAGAAAAAGAAAAGAAGAAGGGAAAAAAAGAGGATTCAGGGTTAAAACGGGTGTTCGAAATTTTTACATTTTAAAATGTAGTGGGGGGGGGAAGGCATCTCAGAGACAAGCCCGGGCTAAGGTTCTACAAGGAAAGTTGTGTATAAAGAGGATTCAAAAAAAACGGCATGTTCGAGTTTGGAAAGAGGGAAAAAGTTTTAGCAGAAGACCCGTCAATGGGGTGGGTAGATTCTGACTGACAGAAAAGAGCATTGTTATGTCGGGAAGCCTACCTATTTTTTGTCCCCAAATCTGTCGAAGAGATCGGCCCGTTCTCCGAAGTAGAAGAGAACAGGAGGAGCAAAATAGAGTAGACCCCGGAACACGTAGAGGGGGGGGAGGTATGAACGAGATTAGTGCGAAGAGTGTTAGTTGGGGGAAAGGGAAGCTTTTGTTAAGGGACGGAGGAATTGTTGGAAATTTGAAGACCGGAAAAGTAGGGGAAGGGAGGGATAGAAGAGTTCCCGAGTAGAATTTGGGAGAAGAAATTGCGTTTAGCACGGAGAGGGCAGAGTCTATGAAAAGGAAGGGTAGCAAACGGGGAACGAATTTATGAAAATGGGGGAATTCTGCTGGAAGGGAAATGAGGATCAAGAGCGGAGGGGAGGAGAAAGAGGGAGATAAGAACCTTTTTTTGACAGGGGAAAATGAAAAGGGAAAAGAGTGAATGTACATCCCCTTATAGGTTTACGGAAAAAGGAAAAAAGGAAAAAAACCTGTATTGAGCGGGGGACATGGACATCAAAGGGAAAGGAAGAAGGAAATTTGATTCCTTCAGCTTTAAAATTAATGGAAGGGGGAAAATTTTTAAAAGGGTTCAAGAAAAGGTTGGAAAAGACTGGAGTCATGAGGCCACAAAAAGCAAAGATGTCTACATAGCGGGGCAAATGAAGGTTGCACATCGAGGGTAGGAAGAAGAACAGTCTCGAAAATTTCCATGTAAAATTGCAAAGGGCAGGGAGAGAGGAGGCCCTAGCGACACCGAAGGTTTGAGAATAATATTTCCTTGGGAAAGGAAAAAGGGGTTGAGTCCCACAGGGCGGGTCGATAAGAAAGACATCGGTTTGGGAAAGGGAGATGAAGAAACCCTTTATGGGCCTTCTCCTAAAGGGAAAACAAGGGGCATCAAGAGGGACATTGGTGAAGAGGGATCAAAGTCAAAATAAGCATCTTAAGGTTTGGGGGAGAGCGAACCGTTCATGAAGTCTGAGAGTGACGGAGGGGGGCAGGGGAAAAATACCAAGAAAGGGGGTGAGGTTTTGGCCAGCCAAGAAGCAAGAAATAAGAGACAGAACCCCTAAGGATTGATAGGACGAAGAGGAATATCAGGTTTAGAGTTTTGGGAAGGCCCCTAGAAATAGGGAAGGAGGGACAAATGACCGAAACGTTGAAAAAAGGGCAAAGTCAGGGGGACAGAGGTCGGAGAGAGTCCTTAGTTTTTGTTGAAAAATTCTCTTGAGCGAAAGAGGGGGGGAAATGAGAGGAGTGTAGGTGCGTGAGTCAGAGGCAAGACCGCTTTACGGGGTAATCCTCGCGAACAAGGATAATACCGAATTACCTTTTTCAGAAGATAGTATGACAATGTTTGTGTTAGATTTAAGAGAAGAAAGGGCAAGTTGGTAATGGCGTGGAAGGTGGTGATTCTTGGAAAACAGACTAACAAGAGCAGGAAGGAGAGCACCACGAAAAGTGGACAAGTCAGGAAGATTACGGAAGCGAGATTGACGAAAGGAATCAAAAGAGCTAATCAGGGAAATACCAGCGCGAGGAGTAGGCGAAGTGGCAAAGGAAAGACCAAAACCAAGAAGTTCAAGCTCATATTGAGAGAGTGAGACAGAAGACAGATTAGTAACACGTCGTCGTAAGCTTCTCTCTTTTATGTTTCGGCATTTTAATTTAAAAAAACGGTCAGAGTTTTTTTTTCTCATTGTGCTCTGCATGCTCCAGGATTTTTTTTTATATGTGCACACTGACCACACAGACCCATTCTCTCACATGTGGGCCTACCAGCTTTCTCCTGCTTGATTTGAAGCTGCTAGAATTTATGAGTATATATACGTCAAACACGGTACCTCGTAAGACGTATATACAGTGGACCCCAATTAACGATATTTTTTCATTCCAGAAGTATGTTCAGGTGCCAGTACTGACCGAATTTGTTCCCATAAGGAATATTGTGAAGTAGATTAGTCCATTTCAGACCCCCAAACATACACGTACAAACGCACTTACATAAATACACTTACATAATTGGTCGCATTGGAGTGATCAGTTAAGCGGGGGTCCACTGTATATGGCACGCACAGTCCAAAGGTTTAAAGTCCTGCACATAATTATTCAGCCATTTTTTTGTCTGAAATGCACCTCACCTTGCCTTATCACACTGTGTATCCCTACAATTCTTATCCCTATCAGGGTCGGACATGCCCTCTCATCAGATTTGTCTCAAGGTCTGGCCAAATTTAAAAAAAAAAAAAAAGTCATCTTATGAAAAGATAGAGAATCTTTTTCCCCGAATATAATGACACCTAAAATTATGAAATTTATGGAAAACTTACGGAATTATGCTCTCAAGAAGTAGCGGACGCGTTGACGATGTTATTACAGCCTTTGGCGATTTTTGCCCAATGGTGAGCCCTATTGTCACCATTCCAACTATACATAGTCGACAAACAGTCAAAACTATTACGTTAGAACTCCATTTTTAGCTATCGAATAGAATACAAGACACAACCCAGTTTACAATTTCCAACTATCCAATACAGCGTCAGAATTTAGCAATAATTCCAATTTCACACAAAATTCAAAAGATGCTAATTTCACTAATAGGGCCAGAATAAAAAAAAGACATTCCTGGCCCTAAAATAAAATTTCCACTTCATTAGTCCGTCCCCATGCCCCTCTACATCCTTTGCTTTCCACCTTTGAATTTTAATTAACATCACAAAAAAATAAAAGAAATTTACAGCTAGCGAGTTATTAGTGTAGAAATGGTAATAGCAATAAACATCAGTGGCACTTGTAAAAGAATATTAGACTCACCCAGTTGATTGTAGATAGGCACTGCATAGTGTTACGTGTTTTGTCCCTTATTACTTTGAGGGTAAGGTTCTCACTACATGCTCTAGTTGTGGTAGCTTTTACTTAATGGCCCACCTGATTTGTCTAGGGTAAACTTACATCGATGGCTGATCATCTTGAGTGTCTCCTGATGAGCCCCTTCATCCCAACCAGCCCACTCACAGAGTTATGTTAAACTACTACTATAAAAATATAACTAGTATACACAATAGATAAGTACAGAAAATACAATCACAGCCTCCATTATTCCAAAACAAAATCTACACACCCATAGCCTGAGCTCCACATGGTGTGTAGCAACAACTCTTGTCCTTCACTCTCCAGATCAAACTCTGGCTAACCATTGTTTTGAAACACTTTAGTCACCCCTGGGTATGGTGGCCAACACTTAAATTATAAAAATCACCCATGGCACACATTAGAGCCGCCAAAAGCTAGTGAAGACCCAGAGATCCTGCCAGGTTGATGTGTCAGCCAACAGAGAGAGAGAGTCAGTCAAGGGGGAGTAGAATAAGCCTGGCTAAGCTCCTCTCACCAAAACAAAAGACTGCTTTGCCCAACACACTTCTCCAGTTACCACAATTCTACGCACCTCTGAAACTTTACTTTTACAAAAAGAAATACCACTTTAATAAAACTACTGTATTTAAATAGTGTGTTTTTTATGTGTCTATAGTAAACCAAATAAATTGGAGAAAAGAAGGTTGACCCGCTGCCTCTCAGTCATAAGGTGATCAGTCCTCTTACATTTAGAGCAAAGTCCCCATCAATTCAATATATTAGGTATTCCAGAGTACTGTTACTTATAAATACATTTGGGTCCCTATAGCCCCATAACACCCCCACCTTCCAGACGAAGTCACACAAAAGCTAGCCGTGTCCCCCTCAGGATACTGCTAGTAAAAAGTAAATTGCTAAGTCTCGAAGCGAGGTAAACAAGACAAACTAAAATGCATACATTATTCATAGCACCATGTGTCTCCTCTTACATTACTGTTAATTACAACAATTGCAGAAATATATTAGAAAAGCATTTTAACCCATCAGCCATATACTTCAAGGTGTGGTAACTATTTACAATTTTAGTGGCTTATTTAAGCAATTCACCATTACAATGCAAAATTTGCACACAATGCCCACTGTGAAAAAGCCCGCCACCAACATGCCTGTGCCTCTGCTGACGGTAAATCCAGCAAGCAAATGGTACTCCCAGGGTGGCATCTTCCTGATCAGAGACGAGGTAGAGGCCAAACCCAGAGCAGACAGGTGTACACCAGAGCAAAACTTCACAAAACATGTCAAGTGTGTCTCTCACATGGAGGCCGAACCAAACATGAGACTTCCAGTCAACAATCACTATCCTTAACATTGTCAGCACTCAGCCCAACATCCGAGGTCCCACTCCACACATATCCACCAAACTATATGAAGATAGGCTGTCATAGAAGACATGAGGTCCAGGGACCACAAGTTCAAACTGTCGGGCCGGTTTTGTAATATATAGCACACCAAGACCCCAACATCACATATACCTTCCTGAACGTCTCATAGTTACCGAAGATTGTTCAACCACTGCCTCAACTCACATTTAAGTACACCCTGACCCTCGTCACAATTTTGGCTCTGACTCGACTCCTTCACAGTCCAGATGGCTGGTAGAGATTACTCAGGCTCGCTGATATTTCAGCCACCTGCAAAAACATCAAGGTCAGGGCACAAGACACACATGTACAAAGTACGCACCATGCATCTACATGAAACAACTAGAGAGAGCATCAGCAACCCACATTCTCTGAGCCTTTTATATATTGTAACTTTCAAATTAAAAGGGCTGATGAAACAAATCCATCTTAAGAGTCTTTGATTTGTGGTTTCTCATTCTTTGCAAAACCTCAGAGGGATATGGGTCACTATACACTATTACAGATGTGGGATGATCTGATATAAACTTCAAATTTCTGCATCAGCCAACATCCAAAGCCAAAGTCTCCTTACTCTACAGAAGCATAACCACGTTGATGCTTTTTTAAATTTGGCTGAATGGAACAAACTGGCCTGAAGGCTACTTCGTCTCATCACCCTGCATCAACTCTGCACACTACCCCTACATCACTACACTCACTTTGTAGAGAGAAGGGCATTCAAACTCAGGACTCTATTCAAGATAGGAGCATTCCCTAATAACATTTTCACATTTTCAAAAGCCCTGGTCACACTTGCTGTCCCCAGTTGAATTGAACTATTTGGGACTGGTCAAAGTTGTCAGTGTGACGTTGAACCTGGGAAGGTTGGGGGCAGAACCGTCTGTAATAACCCACCATGCCCCATGAACCGTCATCACTGGCCTTCCGATTCAGTGGTCCTCGAAAATTTATAATGGCCTCCACCTAGCGATGAATGTGGCAACTTTTCCCTGACCCACTCATATTCCTAAGAATTGGTACACTGCTTGGCAAACTCACTTTTGCTCAAATTGATGGTGTGTAGAATGGCTTGGATAGACATTCAAACAACTTTTGCAATCTTACCACGTGAGTTTCCCCCACTGTTACTGAATACCCACAAATCATCTAGATAGGCCCGCACACCATCCAACCCCTATGAAAGTAATTTGTATACGACGCTGGAAGTGCATGAGCATTTTTTAACCCCTAAGGAAGAACATTTTAAATTGAAAAAACCCTTAGGGAGTGACGAAGGCAGAAAGTTTCCTTGCTCGCAGGTTAGGTGGAAATCTGATAATACCCTTTAAGTAAGTCCAGTATGCTCAAAAACAAACTTTGCCCCTCCCACAGCATCGGAATCACATCATCCATTACGTGGCAAAGGGTAACCGTCAGCCTTCGTTACTTCATTTAACTCAGCGATAGTCAGTGCACAAATACCATAGATCCATCATGTTGGAACCTATACAGGCATGGAGTTCGCCCACTGACTCTCGCTAGGCACTACAAACGGATTTTTGAAGGAGGAATTTCACTTCTTCCTCCATGGTTGAAGTTTGTTTATGTTGGTTCCATGCGGAGTAAGGAGCCAGCTTTATTGAACATCTTCCCCGACATCCACATCAAGGGGGAGGCAATTTAAACTGTACTTTGGGTACATCCCCAAACAAATCTGGAAATTTATGGAGTACCTTGAACCAAGTCACAGCCCTCCTTTACACTGAGTTCCCTCATGTGTGCCAAGGGAATTTGCAAGATGGCTGAATTGCACAGGCCTTACTTTCTGTTGTTTTACAGGAAGTTTTTCAGTATCGTCACACTCAACTTGAATAGTGGCAACTCCTGCCTAGAATGGTATTTTTTCAACCTGTTAATTGCCACATCCTTTCTGATTTGCGACGGCCAGCATCTTAATTACATAATTGGTTCCAGACCTGACCTGTGATGAGCTAAAGGGTCATCAAATCGTGCAGCCAAGGCATGTCCCGGAACCGGCTCCAAAGCTAAACACTTCACATTCCAACACTGAAGGAGCGAGGTGCTGCCCTTTGGTCGACCGCTGCTTCATGCCCTCCTGACGAGTTTGAGGTTGTCTGCTGCCATCTGTCTCGCCTGGTCCCTAATCGTTTCCATGAAAAAAAGAACGTATAACCGGCGGGGAGCCGTCATTTTTCACCAACCATCCAAGCCTCTATTGAATAGCCAGTGAGTCCCCACACTGGATGACCATAGACAAGCTCGAAAGGGCTGAAACTGAGATAGATTCTTGGTGCTTTCCAGTACGCAAACAGAGAAAAGGGATATACCCCTCATCCCAATCACTAGAGTATATTCAATACAATAACTCGCAACATGTGTCTCAGAGTTTGATGAAATCCTCTCAACCACTCCCTGAGACGAGGGTGAAAGGCAGTTGAAAAATTTGGGGCTGTACATCTAACCCCTTTACACATTCCTAAATAATTTCGAGGTAAAGTAAGACACTTGATCGTTTGAGTACCTCGAGGAAAACAACATGGAAAAGAACTTCAATCAAAGCCCTATAAGTCCACACACGAGCTGTTAACTTGCGTAGAGGGAATGCATTCTGGTACTGGGTAAGTGGAGCAAAATTATTGTTAGTAAATAATTATTATCCCATTCTGGTCCTTGGTGTGGGGCCAACGACAATCCACTACCAGCTGCTGAAGTGTTTCACGCGGGTTTGCTGAAAATGGCTGAAGGGACAGGTTTAAGCTTTGATTAGGTTTTCCTATAATTTGGCAGCATGACAGGACTTTTATATAATCTCCCACCGTCTCCCACAGCCGAGGCCAAAAGAAGTGCCTGAAACCCTGATACTGTTTTAGCAATACCTAGATCCACTCTCGAGGAGTGTACATGCACTAAGCTAAGAATCATGGTTTCTACAGGGCTCAGGCACCACGACCGTGTGACAAAAACTTGCACTCCTACTACTGGTCCTGGCAACCGAAGTGCCTTCTTCATGAGTATACTTTTCCTTAAATGAAATCATTTTATGTAAACGTAAAGATTCCTCCTCATACACAGCTGAGGCTCTGATCGACTTAAGTGTGTCATCACACCCTGTGCAGCAATTAACTGCCTCATAGTAGGCCCAATCTCCCTCACAAATCTTCCTTGACTCTGCACTGATTAGGCTCAATTCGGGTTGTGTATCGCTCTATCTTTAAGGGTTGACCTGCGTTCAACATCAGTAAAATAGAGTCTCCAAACCTAAGTCTCAACTCATCCTCCAAGGAGAAATATAAGCTTACCAACCCTTGGTATCCTGGTCACGAGACATACTTTCTTGTGAATGGCACCAACATGGAAAGGTCTGGCAGGTCTCCCTAGCCTTCTTTCTTCCCAAACATTTGAGGGCCGGGATGCCACCCATACTAGTGGTTCTTCACTGTCTAACAGGCCCATAACATTATTCCCCTAATAAGAGGTTCGATCCCCTTCGAAGGGAATTTCATCTGCGAGATACCTACATGGAGATAGCCAACTTGGTATGGCAGACTTCTACCCATCAATATTAGTACAGAGTGTCCCTTATGGTTGTAACCTGTAATACCCTTCAATAATATATCTACACCCAGTATAGGTAACCATAGACACTGCAACACTCCAGCACGTAGCAAGGAGTAGGTGCTACATCCATCTCTCTAGGACACTATGTACTCAACCCTACCCACATCCTTATGCAAGCCACTGTGGACTTACTAGAAAATACTGCATCGCTGAGGTCTATGACCAAATGTACCCCTCACCTTGCTTGAAGACCAATACAGGCAACCTGGATGTGGGTCTTCCGTTAGAGTCCTCTGGGGTGGTTCCTCCTCTTCCTGATCTCGCTGCCTTGACCAGCAAAACTTTGTGTGTCCAGTTTTTGTTGCAGTAGTAACTAGGCATATACTCTTAAAAATGTATTTTTAAACCATCTTGGTGTGGGACCAGGTACTGTTTACTCGAGGATCTGAAAATTATCTGATTGTCTAGTAAACTTGAGCTCCAGCTGACTTACCTTTTCTTCTATTTAAGAGGGTGCTCAGCCTTCAATTGTCCCTGAAAATTCTTGTCCCACTTACCTTTATGACCATAAGAAACTTGGAATAAGGTTTAGAACGAGTGGGGAAATTTTCAGAAGGAGCTGACTGTTATTACCTTACCAATTCCCTGCGAAGCCAAGAATACTGTCACCTAGATCCAGTGCTCGAAAGATTATCATGGTTTTTGTCCTCCAAATATTCCTGAGGTCAACATGATTGTAATGTAACAAATCCTCAAAGAACCATCAGATCTACTATTTTGTTATAGTCTTTATTAACATCCTATAGAACAAACCCATATCTTAAAAAGGAACAGTTTCTCATTCCCACACTCAGTTTAAGGTCTGCCATTAGCCCAAAATTTTTTATTTCAGAACTTTTGTCTATACTTCTTTCAGTATCATTTGGTAGACAAGCAATACTTCCTCTTTAATCTATAATCATAATTAGAAAAATTTTGCCCTACAAGTCTCTACTCTCTGGAATCCTTTACCCAACAAGTTTGTGCGAACAGGGTAGCCCACTTCTGTTGGGCCATCCTTGTATCCAAACAAGTCTTCTCCCTTCAAAAAAAGAAAAATATCTATCTGGGTCACTCTCTGTAAACTTAAGGACAAATTTGCAGCTTTATTATGTTAAAGTTACTGCTCAGGCTCTGTATCTGAACCTCCTAACCCTTTGACGCTCCTTCCTCTTTTTAATCTTTCATTTAATTATCATTTCAGCGTCTAGCACTGCTAATTTCAGTCTCTCATCCATAGCCATTTCTGTAACCCCTGGGGTAGGTGAACGCGCTCGATGTTCACTGTTACCAAGGCATGTTTACTGAGGAATTATTACCTTTCTTTCCCTGAAGCCTAAAAAGTTTAAAGACTCACCTTCTGACATAGTTTAATCTTTAAACACTTGCTTCCTCTTACAGTAACAGTGACAAAGATTTCCCACACGGCACATAAAAAAACACAAGGTTGAGTAAACTATGCACATAGCACTTACCATAACCACAACAAAAAAGTGTAACTACAACCTTCTCCCACCTTAGGAGAAAAACAACCTGTAAACTAATATAATGAAAACAACACACCACTGACCCACCTGGTAAATCTCCTACCAGAAACAACTGCAACTGTTATTACCCATACCACCACATATAGGTTCAAAGATGTTTTGAGGTTATTTAGCAGTCAATAACTCTCTCCCTGTCAAGGCGCTCCCATGTTTATCGTTGGTTGTCCTTATTACTTTGATAGTAAGGTTCTCACTACATGTTCCAGTCTGTGGGTAGCTTTTTACTTAATGTGCCATTATCTTCTAGAGTAATACTTACATCATGCTGATCATCTTGAGTGTCTGATAACCTTCACAACCGAGGCCCTCTTCACAGGTTTATGTAAACTACATTATACAAATATTAAGTGTATTCTCAATCTAGATATTTACAGAATAAAACATTACAGGCTCACACTTAAAACAAAGATCTACCACACTCATAGCTGTTCTTCCCCACATGGTGTATCTTATTTAACTTTTGTCCTTTCCGTCTCTCTTGACTAACTCTGGGCTAACTAGTGTTTTGACACCCTTCAGTCAACCCGTGGTATGTGGCCACCACTTAAGTTATAAAAACTCACCCCTGGCAGCACACATAATGCCCCAAACGAAGATCGAAAAGGACCCAGAGTCCTGTCAGCTAAGGTCAGCCACAATAGAGAGTGAGAGAGAGGGAGAGGGAGAGAGAGGAGCCTAGCTAAGCTCCTCCAACCAAAACAAAAGACTGTTGCCAAGCACAATTCCTCCAGTTACCAAACAATTCTCTACTATACCTTATTTTACTGTTACAAAAAGAAATACAACATTGTAAACCTACTTGTTTAAATTGGGTGCGTTTGTGTGTATCTATAGTATAACCTATTATATTGAGAAAAAAGGCTTGACCCAGCTGTCTCCATCATAAGGTTGATACAGCCCCTTAATGCGACAATTAGAAACAAGACAGTCCCCATCAATTCAATATAATTAGGTAATCCAGAGATAACAGATACTTATAATACATGCTTGGGCCCCAATCTCTGCGTCAAACACGCCTTCGTCTACCGTTCACACGACACAACCCTTATCCCTCCTGTCATTTCCGTTTCTTACGGCGGCATCTGACACTTCAACACAAACTGGGTTTTAATAAAGTTGGAGTAACATATTACCGACACAATGTAAATTAACAGGACACAATTAGCACACAAAATGTACATTTTATTGTGGAAAACGTTTAGCTCCTCCCGCAGGCAGCTTTATCAAGCCATTCACCAAACACTACATGGACATCGCGAGGGTATATTAAATGAGCTCAAGTGAGGTGAATACTAGTGACGGATACCATTTCGAGGTTTCACTACAGTGGTAGTAGTAGTAAATAGAGTAGTAGTAGTAGTGGAGTGCACAAAAGTAATACATATGCGGAGTAGAGCAATTAATTAGTACATGAGTAAATAGCTATAAAAAGCTATTACTTTGGGTAACAATAAAATATTGTTTGCTGTACAACATATAAACTCTGGAATGAGGCAGCTGGTTTCAGTTGGTTCACTCTCCTCTGTGCTTTGTGGTTACTATAAAGCAGGAGATGACTATGTGATGGCAAGGGGTTTACTGTCCTTTCAGGAGGATTTCTGCTAAGACCTTCGAGATGTGAAGCTGCCGTTCTGTTTACGATTTATTGTATTCGAAACAGACGATCAGTGCTGAATCAAGGCACTTGCGTGTACATACATTCACACAAACATTCACTGAAGTTCACAATTCCTTCTATATTCATCAAAAGACTGCAAGAAATCAAATCTCTTCAATCATCAAATCTCCACAGCATACAACACCGCTCCCCAACAAAAGTTATAATTCTTCTTCCCAACAGCCAGGTTGCCCTAAAAAACGTCTCGAAAGTAATTTCACATGATAACACCTAGAGTGCCATCGCTACAACCACTCAATCAAAGGATCTAACTCAGGACAAAACCCAGCAAACCCGGACGAACCCAGTCAATGGCAGGAGTTTTACAAACCTATAACCCTGTGAGGCAGTTGACAAGATCAACGTAGGTTAAACAGCAAGAAACCTCGACAAAACCCGCCCAATGAACACATAATACCGCATGTAGGAACGACCACTTAAACAACGCCTGTGTACAACACCGAAATTCCACCAATCATCTTTATGAAATTCAGAGACGCCCAATTAGTGATAAAGAAACTAATTTCCTGCACAACGCAAATCCTTGAATCAGCACTGATCGCTGTTTCGAATACAATTAAACAAAACAACGCCATCTTCACCATCTCCGAAGTCTTAGCAAGAATCCTCCTGAAAACAGTAAACCCTGCCATCACATAGTCTCTCCTGTTATACTACACAAAGCACAGAGAGTGAACACTGAAACAAGCTGCCTCATTCCAGTTTATATTTGTCCAACCTATTTTTATGTTACCCAAGTAATAGCTTTTATATCCTTTTACTCATGTACAAATTAATTGCTCTACCATATTGTATTACTTTTGGCACTACCACTACTACTACTACTACTACTACTACTACTACTACCACTAGTGAACATCGAAATGGTACCTCACTAGTATTCACCTCACTCTGAGCCTTTATATACCCTCTGTGTCCATGTATTGTTTGTAATGGCTTGATAAAGCTCCTGGAGAGCGAAACGTTGCCACAATAAATGTCACATTAGTTGCACTTGTGTCCTTTTACTTTACACAAACTGGGTTACACGACAGTTCACCTTACTACACAGGGTACAATGTTCCTGACACTACCGTGTTACACTCAGTCATACTACACTATTTACACGGAGTTTCAGTATTATAACACTTTACTGTGTCACTTTACTGTGTCATGACGCTCATTCTCTCCGTGACACATGACACCCTTGTCCCTGTTGTGACGCTCCTTCTCTCTGTATCACACGACACCCGTTTCTCTGTGTCACACGACACTCTTATCTCTACCGTGTCACACGACACCCTTGTCTCTGCATCACACACACCTACTCTACTGTGTCACACGACACCCTTATCTCTGCGTCACACACACTTGCTCTACTGTGTCACACGACACTCTTATCTCTGTTATAACACTCTACCCGCATAGCGTTTTTTTTCTTCAGAGGCCAGCTGTCACATGACAGTATACAACAGCGTCAGCATGACTTGGCCCACAGTTGACTAGAGTCGGTGGTGAGTCCGTAGACATCACCTACAATTGTACTCCTTGAGGTAGTCTTGTAAATACTCTCTAAGGCCAGTAGATGTACACCGTAAGGTGGTCTCGTGAGTACTGTCTACTGCCTCTAAGACCAGTTGATATACACCGTAAGGTGGTCTGTGAATAGATTAGATTAGATTTTGCACCGAAGTGGCTAGTTTATTGTGCACCCCATATCCATCCTGTGGACGGTAGCGCGAGAGCATATGGATACACAAAAGGCCTAGGAACTAGGCCTCAAAGGGTTAACAGGAATACATATGGATTTATATCTACATATCTATAGTTACTTATTTGTTACAAGCAAATTTAGGAAATTTTGCTTAGTATATCTGGTATCTTATTTTCATTAATAAGATATCTTGACATGTCACATAGGTTATTATACTGTCTGTCTCTGTATTCCTCAATAAGTGGACAATTAAGCACATAGTGTTCAAGAGAGTGACCATATGCCTGATCATATAATTTACATTTAGTTTGATCATCATCTGTGTGTCTTCCAAACTGCCAGAAGTACTTGCAACCAAGCCTAAGCCTGGCCACTACAACATCAGTCAGTCTGTTCACATTGCACGTTGCTCCATAAACATACTTATCTATGTTCATGTTATCATAGTGGGTTATAGATCTACTCAGGCTTCTAACTGCATTCCTATAACAATCATTTTCATTATTTACTTCTCTCTAATATTATTCCTAATGCTAGACACAGTTATACCAAAGTTATATTCTACATTCTCCTTCTGGGTATTCTTCTTGGCTAACATATCAACTTTGTCATGAAGGAGTAATCCAATGTGTGATGGGATCCATAGCAATTGTACATAATTCCTTTGTCGTAATTTTTGAGTATCTATACCTGGCTTCTCCAATGTGCATGTTGTTGGAGTCATTATATGAGCCAAGAGCCTTCAATGATGACATAGAATCAGTAATGATGATAGAGTCAAGCTCAGTGTCATAGGTTAGCTTTAGCGTCATTAGGATTGCAAACAATTCAGTTTGCAGTGTAGACACCCAGTTGTTAATTCTTATGCCTAACTCAACAAATTTATTATCGTTTTTAACAAGAGCAACAAGAGCAGATGCAGCCCTGCCAGAAGACTCCTGTTTAGATCCATCAGTGTATATAACTTGTGATAACTTATTACTACCAGCTAGGTGAGAATTTCTTTTGAGCAGTTGCTCTAACAAGAGATTTAAGGAAGGGATTACTAGCAATGAGCTTCTTGGGAGGGACTTGCGGGTATGTGATATTAAATGAACACATCTTCCACGGAGGGGTGAATGCTCTTGTTGCCTACAGTGATACAGTTCATGCGGGTTATAAAACTTAATGTAATTGCACGTTTTCACAATCCATTTAGATTTGGTGTATTTACCTCTAGACACTTGGTAAGATTCTTTGTGACAGTGTCTGGTTCGTTTCTCAACATTCTAATACCGAGTTACAGTGTTAATCTCAATAATCCTATCACTGGTACTAGAAATACCAAGCTCCTTCCTCATGTTAAGAACTTTTGTAGATCTGGGACAGCCAAGAATAATCCTGAGAGCTTCATTTTGCATTAACCCCAAAGGGTTGGAGACAACTTTCTCTAGCTAATATCAAATGGGAGCAGCATAATCAATTAAGGACCAACATAGGCTATGTACATCATTCTCACGATTCTCACATTAGCACCATAGTTGGGGTGTAGCCAGCAACAGCTTTGAGAGCATTTAGCCTAGCTTTGGCATTTTTTGTTTAGTTGTGGTATTAGTGGATTTGTTAAAGGGTACATCTACCCCAAGATATCTGTAATTTTTAAAACGTAGCTAATGATTTCACCCTGCAAATAAATGGGGGGGGGATGTCGTTTTGCTTGTTAATATCTTTGTTTAGAGGAAGATTATGAGGCCTAGTCGTTACAAATTGCTTGAATTTCCCATTAAGAATGGTATTCATCTTCTTATCCCCTGTTGTATGGTTTCATGATATCATCAGATAAGCTTATAGCTATATGTTTAGGTGAGGCAGGTAGAGCATTTAGGAGAGCATTAATCAGAATATTTAAATAGCATGGGACTAAGAACTCCTCCCTGCGGTGTACCTAAAGACTTTTCTTTGAATCACTTCAGAACCCTTTGGGTAAAGGACAGGGGATACTCTGTTTGACAGGTATCCTATTATGAAAGCAGAAAAGCTACCACCAATATTTCTTTTGGCTAGTTATGTAGTAAAACGGTTCTGTTCGCAATATCAAATGCAGATTTTAGATCAAGAAAAGTGGTAAAACTAGTAGTGTTTTGCAGTGAGAAAGGTGGAAAAATACAGTTCTGCACACTTTTCCCTTTTCATAAAACCCATAGAGGTAGGGGGAAAGTTTGGTGTCTGATTCTGTAGTCCCAGTCTGTTAAGTATCATTCTTTCAAAGGTTTTACAAAGACAACTAGGTAAGGAATGGGCATAAATATATCAGGCTTTTGGGGGCTTAGGGATAGGCCCCAAAATGAGACTATTGGTCCAGGAAGTAGGAAGAACGCCCTCAATGTAACTGAAAAATTATACAGTGCCAACAAAGGGTTGTCAGGCACGTGCCTTAGAGTTCTGAGAATATCAAAAAGGTTATTACTATCCTCTCCAGGAGCAGTTGATCGCCTTCAGTTAATGCATTATCTAATTCAAAACTCGGTAAAGAGGCAATCACTCTCATCAGTATTTGGCTCATAAATTTAATCAGTTTAACATTTCTACAGAAGTACTCTCTAAATTTTTTCTAATATGAGATGGAAGGTTTTCATGCCGGGATTTTTGGACCATAAATTTATGAGTCATTTGCTTTTCAAGAGGAAAGGGATGAGCAACATTGCCAGTCTTTTTCCTGGTTATTTTATTTATACCTTTCCAAGCCAAACTTAAAGGGGTGGACCTATTTAATCCACTAACAAACTTTTTCCCATTCCTGTTGCCTAAGTTCTTGCTTTCTTTTCCCTTGCATTTTTTTAGTGCAGCTTGGAACGTTCTGAGTGGTTCTGGGGTTCTACATTCACGGTATGCTTTACCAGTCCTCCTAGCTGCATGTGTTAGATTGTGAAGCTGTGGATCATTATAGTATTTACATTGGTTTTTATTGTTATTTATAGTGGAGGTCTTTGTTTCCTATTCCTGCCCACTTGATCTGTGAGAACACCCTCAATAGTGGTAATAAAATCATCATTAAATTTTTTGTGTGCCAATGGGCTTGTAATTCTTATCCCATTGATCCAAGTGGTTAATAAAGTTGTCTCTGTGTTCTGGTTTGAGAATAAGTTTCCTCCTTCTGTATTTAGCTCCTTGATGCTGGAGATGTGATCAAGATTGACAGTTGTTAGTCTTGGAAGTGATCAGATAGAAGATCATCAACTATGACAGAGTCATGCATCGTATATGATGTATTAAACCCAAGACACAGATCTGTATGCCACCATATACGTGAGTAGGCTCAGAAAGTGCCCACAATTCGAACATTATCATGCTCTTTTAGAAATTTCACTAGTTTAGTTCCATTGGTGTTTGTTATAGACCCCCCAAATATTCTTATGTCTGGCATTAAAATCTCCAAGAATGATGGTGGGTTCACTATTGATGCGATTGGTAAAGCATCAGGTCGAAGCTGGTTCGCTGGGGCATAGAGATTAAAAAGTTTAATGGAAAAATCGCCTGCATATACTTTGACACCATGATACTCTGTTAACTCGACTCTGCAAGGGAAAAGGAGTGAATGTGGCAATTCTTTCTGACATACATCACACAACAGTTGGTTGACCTTAGGTTATAAGCTGCATATCCAGGAAGTTTGGTGGAGGTGCCCCTCTTTCAACCTACATTCCTGCAAACAGAGACATCAATATTCTTGGTTGAAACTAATATGATGTAAGTCAGGCAACCGCTTCCTGATGGAAGCAATGTTCCATGAAAATTTAAAGTTTTGAATTATTACAATCTCTTGCTCATAAGATGGTAAAACTATTATGCTTTGACTACAGTGTGCAGACACTTAAGAGCAAATAGCATAGTTGTAGTCTTTATCTTCAGGACCTTTATTTTTAAGCATTTTTTCGGCATCTTGACAGCCAGTTAAAAGGCAAGTTTTGAAGGTAAGAGTCATGGGCTTCTTTCTTACAAATTGCTGGAAAATGAACGGGGGTTGCTGCACTTTTGACATCATCACCATGCTCCCAAAAGGGATCATCCCCGATTACATATATTTATTAAACTTCTCAGGATCTGTTCAAGATGCTCAATTTTTTGGAAATTTGTTATAATATGAGGAAGGCAGGCGAATCCAATGCCTCTCCGGAGGATGGCCCCTTCTGAGTTAGTGCTATCTTTAACACCTATCACCTTAACAGGTACCCTGGGAAAACTGCTTACAGAACACACTATGTTGCGAGTTCACTGGAATGCGGCCGTCAAGTAAAATGAGGCCATCAGACTCAGTGAGCTGGGTGAGCGCTTCTTTTAAAGCCAGTAGAAGCCAGTAATATATAAACCCTAAGATGGCCAGGTAGAAGCTCTTTACTGCCAGTAGATGTATACCGTAAGGTGTTCTGAAAAATACTGCTTCCAAAACCGGCCAGCAGTCCCCATATTAGGTTTGATGACGTACCCTTGGTACTCCCGGACGCAGGTTAACAATTTAACCGCTAGTTTGGCAGGAGGCCGCAACAGCTGCACTTTTTGGGGTAAGAGGGACCTTCCCCGCCATGGACCAGTAGTTCTGCGCAGTCTTACGATTAAGTTGGATCTTCCCAGCATGGGCCACTTGGTCTGCTGCAGTCTTAAGGAGTAAGTTGAATCTTCCAGCATGGCCCGTAGGGATGCTGCAGCCTCAGGAGTATGAAGGATCTTCCCAGCATGGGCCAGTAGGTCTACTGCAGTCTCAGGAGAAAGTTTGATCTTCCCGGCATGGACCAGTAGTTCTGATACAATCTTAGGAGCAAGTTGCATCTTCCCAGCATGGGTCCCTTTGTCTGCTGCAGTCTTAGGAGTAAGTTGGAAAATTCACAGCATGGGCCAGTACGTCTGCCTCAGTCTTAGGAAAAAGTTGGATCATCCCAGCATTAGCCAGTAATCCTGCTGCAGTCTTAAAAGCAAGTTGGATTTTCCCAGCAAGGGCCAGTAGGTCTGCTGCAGCCTTAGGAGTACGTTGGATCTTCCCAGAATGGGCCAGTAGGTCTGCTGCAAATCTTAGGAGAAAATTGGATCTTCCCAGCATGGGCCAGTAGGGCTGCTGCAGTCTTAGGAGTAAGTTCGATCATCCCCTCATGGGTCAGTAAGGACTGCTGCAGTCTAAGGAGTGAGTTGGATCTTCCGATATGGGCCAGGAGGTCTGCTACAGTCTTAGGAGTAGTTCGATCACCAAAACATGGGCCAGTACGTCTGCTGCAGTCTTAGGCGTTTTGTTGGGTCATCCCAGCATGGACCAGTAGATCTGAGGGATTCTTAGGAGTAAAGATCGACCTTCCCAACATGGAACAGTAGGTCTTCTGCAGACCTAGTAGTAAGTTGGATTTTCCCAGCATGGGCCAGTAGGTCTGGTGAGTCTTAGGAGAAAGTTTGATCTTCGAAGCATGGGACAGTAAGGTCTCCTTCAGTCTTAGGAGTAAGTTGGATCATCCCAGCATGGACCATATGTTGCTGCAGTCTTAGGAGTAAGTTGGTTCTTCCCTCATGGGCCGTAAGTTTGCTGAGTCTTAGGAAATTTTGGAATCTTACACATGGCCAGTGTTCTGCTGAAGTCTTACAAGTAAGTTGGTCTTCCAGCATTGCAGGTAGGTGTGCTGCATCTTAGGAGTAAGTTGGATCTCCCAGCATGGGGGAAAAGTTCTGCGGAGTCTTAGGAGAAAGTTGGATCTTCACAGCATGGCCAGTAAGTCTGCAGCGTCTTAGGGGTTAATTTGGATGTTCCCAGCATTGACCAGGAAGTCTGTTTCAGACTTAGAGTAAGTTGGATCTTCCAAGCAATGGGCCAGTGATCTGCTGCAGTCTTAGGAGTAAGTAGGATCTTCCCAGCACGGGCCAGTAGGTCTGGTGCAGTCTTAGGAGAAAACTGAATCTTTTCCCAGCATGGACCATAAGTTCAGTGGACCCTTAAGGGTTAATTGGATCTTCCAGCATTGGATACTTTGTCTGCTGCAGTCTTGACAAAGCTGGATCTTCCAGCAAGGCCCAGTAGATCTGCTGCTGTCTTAGGAGTATATTGAAACTTCCCAGCAAGGGGCCCGTAGATCTGTTGCTGTCTTTGGAGTAAGTTGGATCTTCTCAACAAGGGCCCAATTTGTCTGCTGCAGTTTAGGAGTATCTTGGGTCTTCCCCGCAAGGGGCCAGAAGCTTTGTTGCATGCTAAGTCTTAGGAGTAAGTTCGATCTTCCCAGCATGGGGCCCGTAGGTCTGCTTAGTCTTAAGAGTAAGTTGGATTTCCCAGGATGGACCCAAAATGTCTGCTTTCAGTCTTAGAAGTAAGTTGGTTTTTCACAAACATGGCCAATAGTCTGCTGCAACTTAGGAATAATTTGGATCTTTCCAGCCCGGGACAGTAGGTCTGTTGCAGTCTTAGGAGTAAGTTGGGTCTTCCCAGCATGGGGCCCGTAGGTCTGCTGCAGTCATAGGATAAGTTCGATCATCCCCTGTGGTCAGTAGGACTGCTGCAGTCTAAGGGGTAGTTGGATCTTCCAATGGGCCAGGAGGTCTGCTACAGTCTTAGGAGTAAGTTCGATCATCAAGGATGGGCCAGTACGTCTGCTTGCAGTCTTAGGCGTTAGTTTGGGTCATCCCAGCATAGACCAGTAGGTTCTGAGGATTCTTAGGAATAAGATCGTCTTCCCACATTTGGGGCAGTAGGTCTTCTGCAGACTTAGTAGAAGTTGGATTTTCCCACATGGGGCCAGTAAAGGGCAGGTGTAAATCTTAGGAGAAGTTTGATCTTCAAGCATGGGACAGTAGGTCTGCTTCAGTCTTAGGAGTAATGGATCATCCCAGCATGGGCCAGTAGTTTGCTGCAGTCTTAGGAGCAAGTTGGTTCTTCCCCATAGGCCAGTAAGTTTGCTGCAGTCTTTGGAGTAATTGGATCTTCCCGCATGGGCCAGGAGGTCGCTTTCGTCTTAGGAGTAAGTTCGATCATCCAAGCATGGGCAGTACGTCTGCTGCAGTCTTTGGCTTTAGTGGATCATCCCAGCATGGACCAGTAGGTCTGAGGGATTCTTAGGAGTAAGATCGGGTCTTCCCAACATGGACAGTAGGTCTTCTGCAGCTTTGTAGTAATTTTGGATTTCCCAGCATGGGCCAGTAGGTCTGGTTAGTCTTAGGAGAACGTTTGATCTTCGAAGCATGGGACGTAGTCTGCTTCAGTCTTAGGATTTAAGTTGGATCATCCCAGCATGGGCCAGAATTGTTTGCTGCAGTCTTAGGAGTAAGTTGGTTCTTCCCTCATGGGCCAGTAAGTTTGCTGCAGTCTTTGGAGTAATTTGGATCTTCCCAGCATGGGCCAGTGTTTCTGCTGAAGTCTTACAAGTAAGTTGGATCTTTCCGGCATTTGCAGGTAGGTGTGCTGCAGTCTTAGGAGTAAGTTGGATCTTCCTAGCATGGGGGAACAGTTCTGCTGGAGTCTTAGGAGAAAGTTTAATCTTCACAGCATGGGTCAGTAAGTCTGCAGCAGTCTTAGGGGTTATTTGGATGTTCCCAGCATTGACCAGGAAGTCTGATGCAGACTTAGCAGTAAGTTGGATCTTCC
Organism: Cherax quadricarinatus; assembly: GCF_026875155.1. NCBI lineage: Eukaryota > Metazoa > Arthropoda > Malacostraca > Decapoda > Parastacidae > Cherax > Cherax quadricarinatus. The sequence continues at coordinate 24,539,354 of NC_069429.1, forward strand.
CAGCAATGGGCCAGTAGATCTGCTGCAGTCTTAGGAGTATGCTGAATCTTCCTAGCATGGACCAGAAGTTCAGCTGCAGTCTCAGGACTTAATTGGATCTTACCAGCATTGGATACTTTGTCTGCTGCAGTCTTAGGAGAAAGTTGGATCTTCCCAGCAAGGCCCAGTAGATCTGCTGCTGTCTTAGGAATAAGTTGAATCTTCCCAGCAAGGGCCAGTAGATCTGTTGCTGTCTTAGGAGTAAGTTGGATCTTCTCAACAAGGGCTAATAGGTCTGCTGCAGTTTTCAGGAGTATCTTGGGTCTTCCCAGCAAGGGCCAGAAGGTCTGCTTTAGTCTTAGGAGTAAGTTCGATCTTCCCACCATGGGCCAGTAGGTCTGCTTTAGTCTTAGGATTAAGTTGGATCTTCCCAGGATGGACCAATATGTCTGCTGCAGTCTTAGAAGTAAGTTGGTTTTTTACAGCATGGGCCAGTAGGTCTGCTGCAGTCTCAGGAGTAAGTTGGATCTTCCCAGCATGGGCCAGTAGGTCTGCTGCAATCTTAGGAGTGAGTTGAATCTTCCCAGCATGGACCTGTAGGTCTGCTGGAGTCTTACAAGAGAGTTGGATCTTCCCTGCATTGACCAGTAGGAGTGCTGCAGTCTTAGGAGAAAGTTGGATCTTCATACAATGGGCCAGTAGGTCTCATGCAATCTCACGAGTAAGTTAGACCTTCCCTTCATGGATTAGTTGTTCTGCTGCAGTCTTAGGAGTAAGTTGGATCTTCCCATTATGGGCCATTTGGTCTGATGAAGTCTTAGGAGTGAACTGGATCTTTCCATCATGGGCCAGTAGGTCTGCTGCAGCCTAAGAGTAAGTTGGATCTTCTGACCATGGGCCAGTAGGTCTGCTGCAGTCTTAAGATTAAGTTGGATCTTCACAGCATGTGCCAGTAGGCCTGCTGCAGCCTTAGTTGTAAGATCGATCTTCCCAGCAGTTTCAAGTAGATCTGCTGCAGTCTTAGAAGTAAGTTAGATTTTCCCAGTATGGGCCACTTGGCCTGCTGCAGTCTTAGGAGTAAGTTAGATCTTCCCAGCATGGGCAAGTAGATCTGCTGCTGTCTTAGGAGTAAGATGGATCTTCCCAGCATGGGCCAGTAGGTCTGCCGCAGTCTTAGGACTAAGTTGGATTTTCCGTGCATGGGTCAGTAGGTCTGCTTCAGTCTTAGGAGTAAGTTGGAACTTCCCAGCATGGCTCAGAATGTCTGCTGAAGTCTTAGGAGTAAGTTGGTTTTTCACAGCATGGTCCAGTAGGTCTTCTGCAGTCTTAGGAGTAAGTGGATGTTCCCAGCATGGGGCAAAAGGTCTGCCCGTGTCTTACGAGTAAGTTGGGTCTTCCTAGTATAGACCAGTAGTTCCAATGCAGTCTTTGGAGAAATTTGGATTTTCATATTGTGGGCCAGTAGATCTGCTGCAGCCTTATCAGTAAGTCGGACCTTCCCAGCATGGACCAGTAGCTCTGCTGGAGTCCTAGGAGTAAGTTGGATCATCCCACTATGTGCCACTTGGTCTGCTTAAGTCTTAGGAATAAGATGAATCTTCCTAGCAGGGACAAGTAGGTCTCCTGCAGCCTTAGGAGAAAGTTGGATCTTCAGAGCATAGAAACGTAGGTCTGCTGCAGTCTTCCTAGTAACGACCAGTAGGTCTGCTGCAGTCTTAGGAGTAAGTTGGATTTCCCTAGCAAGGCCAGTAGATCTGCTGCTGTCTTAGGCTTAAGTTGGAGCTTCCCAGCATCGGCCAGTAGGTCTGCTTCAATATTAGGAGTAAGTTGTATCTTCCCAGCATTAGCCAGTAGGTCTACTGAAGTCTTAAGATTAAGTTGGATCTTCCTAGCATGGGCCAGTATATCTGCTGCAATCTTAAGAGTAAGTTGGATCCTCCCAGCATGGGCCAGTAGATTTGCTGCTGTCTTAGGAGTAAGTTGTAGCTTCCCAGCATGGTCCAGTAGGTCTGCTGCAGACTTAGGAGTAAATTCAATCTTTAAAGCATGGGCCAGTATGTCTGCTGCAGTCTCAGGAGTAAGTTAGATCTTCAAAGAATGGACCAGTAGTTTTAGTGAAGTCTTAGGAGTAAGTTGGATCTTCCAAGCATGGGCCAGTAGGTCTGCTGCAGACTTAGGAGCAAGTTGAATCTTACCAGCATCGGCCAGAACGTCTGCTGTAGTCTTAGGAGTGAGTTGGATTTTCACAGAATGGGCCAGTAGGTTCTGCAGCAGCGTTAGGAGCAAGTTGCACCTTCCCAGCTTGGACAAGTAGTTCTGCTGCATTGTTATTAGTAAGTTGGATCTTCCAAGCATGGGCCAGAATGTCTGCTGCATTGTTATTAGTAAGTTGGATCTTCCCAGCATGGGCCAGTAGGACTGCTGCAGTCTTAGTATTTCGTAGGATCTTCTCAGAATGGGTCAGTAGGTCTGCTGCAGCCTTATAAGAAAGTTGTATCATCCCATCAAGGGCCGTAGGTCTGCTGCAGCCTTAGGAGTAACTTGGATCTTCCCATAACGGGCCAGTAGGTCTGCTGCAGTCTTAGGAGTAAGTTGTATCTTCCTAGCATGGGCCACAAGTTCTGCTTTAGTCTTAGAAGTAAGTTGGATATTACCAGCATTGACCACAATGTCTGTTGCAGTCTTAGGAGAAAGTTGGTTCTTCCAGTATGCGGCCTAGGTCTCCTGCAGTCTTAGGAATAAGTTTGATCTTCCCAGCATGGGGAAATAGGTCTGCTGCAGTCTTAGGGGTAAGTTGAGTCTTCCCAGCATGGGCCAGAATGTCTGCTGCAGTCATTGTCTGGAATAATATTATTCCAGACAATGGATCAATACTTTTCTCCAGACTGAGGGACTGACCACCTCAAAACTTTAAGGGTGATTGACTGATTACATCGTCTTCAGTCTCTTTCTGCTTCTATCAACTTTGCTGTACTCGACTGAAGAAGCCTACTGTGCAGGCGAAACGTTTTCGAAATAAAGATACCTAACTGTTGCATATGTGTCTTACCTAAACAAGTTGGATCTTGCCATATGGGCCAGAAGGTCTGTTGCAGTCTTAGGAGTAAGTTGGATCTTCCCAGCATTAACCAGTATGTCTGCTGCAGTCTTAGGAGTAAGTTGGATCTTCCCAGCATTGGCCAGTAGGGCTTTTGCAGTCTTAGGAGTAAGTTGGATCTTCCCAGCATGGGCCAGTAGGGCTGCTGCTATCTTAGGAGTAAGTTGGATCTTCCCGGGATGGGCCAGTAATGCTGCTGCAGTTCAGAAGAGGGTTGGATCTTCAAGCATTGGCAAGTATGTCTCCTGCAGACTTAGGAGTAAGTTGGATCTTCCGTGCATGGACCAGTAGGTCTACTGCAGTCTTAAGGGTAAGTTGGATCTTCTAAGCATGGGCCAGTAGGTTCTTCTGCTGTCTTAGGAGTAAGTTGGATCTTCCCTGCATCGGATATAAACTCTGATACAGCCTTAGGAGTTAGTTGGATCTTCCTAGCATGGGCCAGTAAGTCTGCTACAGTCTTAGGAGTATGTTGGATCTACCCAGCTTGGGCAAAAGGTCTGCTGCATGTCTTAGAAGTAAGTTGGATATTCTCATATGGGCTAGTAGGTCTGCTTCAGTCTTAGGATTAAGTTGGATCTTCTGAGCATGGACTAATATGTCTGCTGCAGTTTTAGGAGTAAATTTTATCTTCTGAGCATGGGCCAGTAGGTCTGCTGCAGTCTTAGTAGTAAGTTGGATCTTCCCAGAATGGGTTAGTAGGTCTGCTGCAGCCTTTGCTGAAGGTTGGATATTACCAGCATTGGCCACTAGGTCAGCTGCAGTCTTTGGAGTAAGTTGGGTGTTCCCAGAATGAGCCAGTAGGTCTGCTCCCGTCTTAGGAGTAAGGTGGATCTTCCAAGCAAGTGCTAGGAGGTCTGTCTGCTGCAGTCTTAGGAGTAAGTTGGATCTTCCTAGCTTGGGTCATTAGGTCTGCTGCAGTATTAGGAGGAAGTTGTATCTTATCTGCATGGGACAGTAGGTTGGCTGAAGTCTTAGGAGTATGTTGGGTATTCCCTGCATTGGCCAGTACTCTGCTGCAGTCTTAGGAGTAGGTTGAATCTTCCCAGTATTGCCCAGTAGGTTTGCTGCAGAATTAGGAGTAAGTTGGATCTTCCCAGTATGTGCCAGTAGGTCTGCTGCTGTCATAGGATTAAGATGGATCTTCTCAGCATGTGCCAGTAAGTCTGCTGCAGACTCAGGAGCAAACTGGATCATCCCAGCATGGGCCAGTAAGGCTGCTGCAGTCACAGGAGTTAGTTGGATCTTCCCAGCATGGACCAGTGGCTCTGCTGCAGTCTTAGGAGTAAGTTAGATCTTCCTAGCAGAGGCCAGTAGATCTGCTGCAGTCTTAAGAGTAAGTAGGATCTTCCAGGCATGGACCAGTAGGTCTTCTGCAGTCTTAGGATTTAGTTTGATTTTCCTAGCATGGGCCAGTAGGTCTGCTGCAGTCTTACGAGTAAGTTGGATCTTCCAAGCATGGGCCAGGATGTCTGCTGCAGTCTTTGGAGAAAGTTGAACCTTCCCAGCATAGGTCAGTAGGTCTGCTGCAGTCTTTGGAGAAAGTTGGATCTTTCCAGCATTGGCCAAAAGGTCTGCTGCAGTCTTATTAGTAGGTTGGATCTTCAAGCATGGGCCAGTACGTCTGCTGCAGTCTTAAGAGTGAGTTGAATCTTCCCAGCACTGGCCAGTCTGTTCTTCTGCAGTCTTAGGATTAAGTTGGATCTTCCCACAATAGGCCAGTAGGTCTGCTGCAGTCTTAGTAGTAAATTAGATCTTCCCAGAATGATCGAATAGGTTTGCTGCAGTCTTAGGAGTAAGTTGGATCTTCCAGCATGGTCAGTAAGTCTTCTGCAATCTTAGGAATAAGCTGGATCTGCCCAGATTGGGCCAGTAGGTCTGTTGTAGTCTTAGGAGTTAGTTGGATCTTCTATGCATAGACCAGTAGGTTTTGTGAAGTCTTAGGAGTAAGTTGGATCTTTCCAGCATGGGCCAGTATTTCGGCTGCAGTATTAGGAGTAAGTTGGATAATCCCAGCATGGGCTAGTAGGGCTTCTGCAGTGTTAGAAGTAGGTTGGATCTTCCCTGCATAGGCCAGTAGGTCTGCTGCACCCTTAGGAGTAAGTTGGATCTTCCCAGCATGGGCCAGTAAGGCTGCTGCAGTCTTAGGAGTAGGTTGGATCTTTAAAGCATGGGCAAGTAAGTCTGCTGCAGTCTTAGGATTGAGTTGAATCTTCTAAGCATGTGCCAGTAGGTTTTCTGCAGTCTAAGGAGTAAGTTGGATCTTGTGATGAATTGTTTGAAAAACCGACAAGGTGAAGATTGAGACACTTATGCAACATATGGCTTCATCAGTCCAATACAAAGTAGAAAGGCATAAGGAGAGGAAGAGTTTGAGGTAATGAGTCCCTTAGCCTGGAGTCGATGTGTTCAGCTCATCAATCTTGTAGAATGTACATTCTACAAGATTACCTCAAAATCCTCCTCTCCTTACGCCTTTCTACTTTGCATCGGACTGATGAAGCCACTGTGTGGCGAAATGTTCCTTGAATAAAGGTTCCCATATGTTGCATAAGTGTCTCAATCTTCAAGTTGGATCTTCCCTGCATGGGCCAGTAGGTCTGCTGCAGTCTTAATAGTAAGCTGGATCTTCTGAGCATGGGCCAGTAGGTCTTCTGCAGTCTTAGGAGTAAGTTGGATCTTCCATGCATGGGCCAGAAGGTCCGACACAGTCTTAGGAGTAAGTTGGATCTTCCCAGCATAGGCCAGTAGGACTGCTGCAGTCTTAGGAGTACGTTGGGTCATCTCATCATGGGCCAGTAGGTCTGCATCAGTCTTAGGAGTAAGTTGAATCTTCTGAGCATGGACCAGTATGTCTGCTGCAGTTTTGGAGTAACTTGGATCTTCCGAGCCTGGGCCAGTAGGTCTGCTGCTGTCTTTGGAGAAAGTTGTATCTTCCCATTATGTGCCAGTAGGTCTGCTCCCGTCTTAGGAGTAAGGTTGATCTTCCCAGCATGGGCCCATAGGTCTGGCTGCTGTCTTTGGAGAAAGTTGTATCTTCCCATTATGTGCCAGTAGGTCTGCTCCCGTCTTAGGAGTAAGGTTGATCTTCCCAGCATGGGCCGGTAGGTCTGGCTGCTGCAGCCTTAGGAGTATGTTGGATCTTCCGAGCATGGGTCAGTAGTTCTGCTGCAGTCTTAGGTGTAAGTTGAATGTTCTTAGCATGGGACATTAGGTCTGCTGCAGTATTAGAAGTAAGTTGGATATTCCCTGCATGGGCCAGTAGGTCAGCTGCTGTCTTTGGAGAAAGTTGTATCTTCCCATTATGTGCCAGTAGGTCTGCTCCCGTCTTAGGAGTAAGGTTGATCTTCCCAGCATGGGCCTGTAGGTTGGCTGCTGCAGCCTTAGGAGTATGTTGGATCTTCCGAGCATGGTCATTATTTCTGCTGCAGTCTTAGGAGTAAGTTGGATGTTTTTTAGCATGGGGGATTAGGTCTGCTGCAGTATTAGAAGTAAGTTGGATATTCCCTGCATGGGCCAGTAGGTCTGCTGCAGTATTAGGAGTAAGTTGGATCGTCCCTACATAGGCCAGTAATGTGCTGCAGTCTTATTAGTAATTGAATCATCCCAGTATTGGCCCGTAGGTCTGCTGCAGGCTTAGGAATAAGTTGGATCTTCCCAGAATGGGGCCGAAGGTCTGCTCCCCTTTTAAGAGTAAGATCGATCTTCCCACATGCGTCATTAGGTCTGGCAGCTGCAGTCTTAGGAGTAGGTTTTGGGTCTTTCCCCGCATGGGCCAGTAGGTTTGCTTCAGTCTTAGGAGTAAGTTGGATCTTCCCTGCATGGGCCCCGAATGTCGCTGCAGTCTTAGGAGTAAGTTGGGTCCTTTTCTGCATGGCCAGTAGGCTGTTGCAGTCCTAAGAGTAAGTTGGATTTATCCCTGCATAGTCAGTAGGTCTGCTGAAGTCTTAAGAGTAAGTTGGATTTCCTAAGCATATGCCAGTAGGTCTTCTGCAATTTTGGAGTTAGCTTGATCTTCCCAGCATGGGCCAGTAGGGCTGTTTTCAGTCTTATGAGTAATATGGATCTTCCGCATCACCATAGGGGTGCTGCAGTCTTAAGAGTAAGTTGGATCTTCCAAGCATGGGCCAGTAGGTCCGCTGCAGTCCTGAGAGAAAGTTGGATCATCAGAGCATGGGCTGTAAGTCTGCTGCAGACTCAAGGGGAAGATAGATAATCCCGCATGGGCCAGTAAGTCTGCTACAGTTTCAGGAGTTAGTTGGATCTTCCAAATTAGCCAGTAGCTCTGCTGCAGTCTTAGGAGTAAGTTGGATCTTCCTAGCATGGGTCAGTAGGTCTGCTGCAGTCTTAGGAGTAAGTTGGATTTTTCCCTGCATGGGCCAGTAGGTCGCTGCAGTTCTTAGGAATAAGTTGGATTTTCCCAGTATGTGCTAGAAGGTCTGCTGCCTTCTTACGAGTAAGTTCAATCATCGAAGCATGGGTCATTAGGTCTGGCAGATGCAGTCTTGGGAGTAGGGTTTTATATTCCCCAGCATTGGCCAGTAGGTCTGTTTCAGTCTTAGGAGTAAGTTGGTTCTTACCTGCATGGGCCAGTAGGTCAGCTGCAGTTTTGGGGTATGTTGGGTCTTCCCCGCATGGGCCAGTAGGTCTGTTGCAAATCTTAAGAGTAAGTTGGATCTTCCGAGCATGGGTCCAGTAGGTCTGCTGAAGTCTTCAGAGTAAGTTGGATCTTCTAAGCATGGGCCAGTAGTCTTCTGCAATCTTAGGGGTTAGCTGGATCTTCGCAGCATGGGCCAGTAGGTCTGTTGCAGTTTAGGAGTAAGTTGTACATTCCAAGCATTGGCCATAGGTCTGCTGCAGTCTTTAAAGGGGGAAGTAGGATCTTCCCCAAACATGGGCAGTAGGTTTTCTGCAGTCTTAGGAGTAAGTTGGACGTTCCTAGCCTGGGCCAGTAGGTCTGCTGCAGTCTCATGAGAAAGTTTGACTTTCCTAGCATGGGTCAGTAGGTCTGCTGCAGTCTTTGGGGTAAGTTGGATCTTCCCAGGGTTTGACAGAACATCTGCTGCAGTCTTAGGAGTAGTTGGTCTTCCAGCATGGGCCAGTTGGGGCTGCTGCAGTTTTAAAGGGGTAAGTTGGATCTTCCCAGCATGGGTTAGTAGGTCTGCTGCAGTCTTAGAAGGTAATTGGAGCTTTCCAGCATGATTCAATAGGTTTGTTGCAGCCTTAGGAGTAAATTGGATCTTCCCAGCATGGGCCATTAAATCTTCTGAAATCTTAGGGGCAGCTTGGATCTTCCAAGCATGGGCCAGTCGGTCTGCTGCAGTCTTGAGAGTGAGTTGAATCTTCCCAGCATGAGCCAGTCGGTCTACTGCAAGTCTTAGGAGAAAGTTTGGGTCTTTCCCCGCATTGGCCAGTAGCTCTGCTACAGTCTAAGCAGTTAGTTGGATCTTCCTAGCATGGGTCAGTAGGTCTGTTGCAATCTTAGGAGTTAGTTGGTAATTTCCCGAGCATGAAACCAGCAGGTTTTGCTGCACTCTTAAGAGTTAGTTGGATCTTCCCAGTATTAGCCAGTAGGTCTGCTCCACTTTTAAGAGTAAGTTTTGGGGCTTCCCAGCAAGGGCCACTATGTCTGCTGCAGTCTTAGGAGTAAGTTGGATCCTCCCAGCATGGGCCAGTAGGGCTTCTGCAGTTTTAGGATAAGTTTTTATCTTCCCCGCATATGCCATTAGGGCTGCTGCAATCGTAGAAGTAGGTTGGATCTTCCCTACATAGGCTAGTAGTTTTGCTGCTGTCTTAGAAGTGAGTTTTGGGTTTTCCCAGCATGGGCCAATGTGGCTGCTGCGTCTCAGAAGTATGTTGGATCTTCCCAGCATGGGCCAGTAGGTCTGGCTGCTGCAGTCTTTAGGAGTAGGTAGGATCCTCAAAGCATTGGCAAGTTGGTCTGCTGCTTTGTTAGGTGTGATGTTGAATCTTCTAAGCATGGGCAGTAGGTCTTCTACAGTCTTACAATTAAGTTGGATCTTCCTGTATGGGCCATTAGGCCAGCTGCAGTCTTAAGAGTAAGTGAATCTTCCCATCATCGGCCAGTAAGTCTGCTTCAGTCTCAGGAGTAAGTTTGATCTTCTTAACATGGACAAGAATGTCTGCTGCAGTTTTAAGGAGTAAATTAGATCAGTAGGTATTTGCTCCAGTCTTAGGAGTAAGCTGGATCTTCACAGCAAGGGCCGGTAGATCTGCTGCAGTTTTTGGATAAGGTTGGATCTTCCAGCATGCGCCAGTTAGGTCAGATGCAGTCTTATGAGTATGTTGGTCTTCCCTGCTTGGGCCAATAGGTCTGTTGCAGTCTTAAGAATAAGTTGGAGCTTCCCTGCGTGTACCAGTTGTCTGCTGCAGTCTTAGAAGTTGATTGAATTTTCCCAGTATTTGCCAGTAGGTCTGCTGCCGTCTTAGGAGTAAGTTGAATCTTCACTGCATGGGCCAGTAGGTCGGCTGCAGTCTTAGGAGTATGTTGGATCTTCCCTGGATGGGCCAGTAGGTGTGCTGCAATTTAAGAGTAGTTTGATCTTCCCTGCATGGGCCAGTATGTCTGGCAGCTGCAGCCTTATGAGTAGGTTCGATCTTCCTAGCATTAGTCAGTCTGCTGCAGCCTTAAGACTATTTTGGATATTTTCCGAGAATGGGCTAGTAGTTCTACTGCAGTCTGGGAGTAGGTTGAATCTCCCAGTATTGGCCATAGATCTGCTGCAGTCTTACGAGTAAGTTGGATCTTCCAAGTAGCACCAGAAGGTCCCGCTGCGCTTAGGAGTAAGTTTTATCTTCCCAGCACGGGTCATTAGGTCTGGCAAACTGCACTCTTAGGGGGAGGTTGGATTCTTCCCACATGGGCCATAAGGTTGCTGCAGTCTTAGGAGTAAATTGGGCCTTTTAGCAAGAGTCAGTAGGTCTGCTGCAGTCTTCGGCGTAAGTTGTATCTTCCCAGCATGAGCCAATAGGGGCTTCTGCCAGTCTTAGGAGTAAGTTCTATATTCCCAACATTGGCCAGTAGGGCTGCTACAGTCTTAGAAGTAGGTTTGATCTTCCCAGGATAGGCCAGTAGGTCTGCTGCAGCCTTAGGAGTTAGTTGGACCTTCCCAGCATGTTCCAATAGGGCTGCTGCAGTCTTAGAAGTAGTTGGATCTTCACAGCATAGACCAGTAATTCTGCGGCAGTTTAGGAGTAATTTGGATCTTTCCAGCATGGGCCAGTAGGTTGCTTCTGCAGTCTTAGGAGTAGGTTGGATCTTCAAAGCATGGGCTAGTAGGTCTGCTGCAGTCTTAGGAGTGAGTTGAATCTTCCAGCATTGGCCAGTCGGCCTGCTGCAGTTTTAGAAGTAAGTTGGATCTTCCCAGCGAGGACCAGCAGTTCTGCTGCATTCTTAGGAGTAAGTTGGATTCTTTCCAGCATGGGACAGGAGGTCTGCTGCAGTCTTAAGAGTAATTTGGATCTTCTAAGCATTGGCCAGTAGGTTTCTGTGTCTTAGGTCTAAATTGGATCTTCCTGCATGGGCCAGAAGGCCCGATACTATTCTTAGAAGATGTTGGATCTTCCCAGCATGGGGCAATAGGTCTGTTACAGATTTAGAAGTATGTTGGATCTTCCCGTCTAGGGCCAAAATGGTCCGATGCAGTCTTAGGAGTAAGTTGGATCTTACCAGCATGGGCCATGAGGTCTGCTGCAGTCTTAGGAGTATGTTCGATCTTCCCAGCATGAAGCAATAGGTCTGCTGCAGTCTCAGGAGTAAGTTGGGTCTTTCCAGCATGGGCCAGTAGATCTTCTGCAATCTTAGGACTAAGCTGGATCTTCCCATCAAGGGCCGTAGGTCAATTGCAGTCTTAGGAGATAGTTTGTGTTTAAGAGCATAGGCCAGTAGGTCTGCTGTAGTCTTAGGAGTAAGTTGGATCTTCCCAGCATGGGCCATTAGGGCTGCTGCAGTCTTAGAAATAGGTTGGATATTCTCTTCATAGGCCAGTAGGTCTGCTGTAGTCTTAGGAGTAAGTTGGATCTTCCCAGCATGGGCCAGTAAGGCTGCTGCAGTCTCATGAAATAGGTGGATCTTACCAGAATGGGCCAGTAGGCCTGCTGCTGCCGTCTTAGGAGTAGGTTGGATTTTCAAATTGTTAAGCAAGTAGGTCTGCGCAGTCTTATGAGTGAGTTGAATCTTCCCAGCATGGGCCAGTCGGTCTGCTGCAGTTTTAGAAGTAAGTTGCATCTTCCCAGCGTGGGCCAGCAGGTCTGCTGCAGTCTTAAGAGTAAGTTGTATCTTCTAAGCATATTCCAGTAGGGCTGCTGCAGTCATGGAAGTAGGTTGGATCTTCCCTGCATGTGCCAGTAGGTCAGCTGCAGTCTTAGGAGTAAGTTGGATATTTCCAGCATGGGCCAGTAAGCCTGCTGCAGTCTCAGAAGTAGGTTGGATCTTCCCAGCATTGGCCAGTAGGTCTGGGTGCTGCAGTCTTAATAGCAGGTTGGATCTTCTAAACATGGGCAAGCAGGTCTGCTGCAGTCTTAGGAGTGAGTTGAATCTTCTTAGCATAGGTCAGTCGGCCTTTTGCCGTTTTAAAAATGAGTTGGATCTTCCCAATGTGGACCAGCAGGTATGCTGCATTCTTATGAGTAAGTTGGATTTTCCCAGCATGGGCTAGTAGGTCTGCTGCAGTCTTAAGAGTAAGTTGGATCTTCTAAGCATGGGCCAGAAGGTCCGATATTGTCTGAGGAGAAAGTTCAGTCTTCACAGCAAGGGCAAGTAGGTCATCTGCAGTCTTAGGACTAAGTTGAATCTTCGATGCATGGGCCACAAGGTCCGATATATTCTTAGGTGTTAGTTGGATCTTCCCAGCATAGGCCAGTAGTCTAATGCATTCTTAGGAGTAAGTTGGATCTTCCTAGCATGGGCCAGTAGGTCAGCTGCAGTCTTAAGAGTAAGTTGGATTTTCTAAGAATGGGCCAATAGGTCTTCTGCAGTCTAAGCAGTAAGTTGGATATTCCCAGCATATGCTAGAAAGTCTGCTGCAGTCTTGGGAGTAAGTTTGATTTTCCCAGCATGATCCAGTAGGGCTGCTGAAGTCTTAGAAGTAGGTTGAATCTTCCCAGCATAGGCCAGTAGGTCTGCTGCAGTCTTAGAAGTATGTTGGATCTTAGAAGCATGGGCCAGTAGGCCTGCTGCACTTTTAGGAGTAAGTTGGACCTCTCCAGGATAGGCCAGCAGGCCTGGCTGTTGCAGACTTATGGGAAGATTGAATCTTCAAAGCATGGGCAAGTAGGTCTGCTGCAGTCTTAGGAGTGAGTTGAATCTTCCCAGCATGGTCCAGTCAGTCTGCTGCAGTTTTACGAGTAAGCTAGATCCTCTCAGCATGGGCCAGTATTTCTGCTTCAGTCTTATGAGAATGTTGGATCTTCCTAACATAGACCAATAAGTCTGTTGTAGTCTTAGTAGTAAGTTGGATCTTCCCAGCATGGACCAATAAGTCTGCTTCAGTCTTAGGAGTAAGTTGGATCTTCCCAACATGGGCCAGTAGGTCTGGCTGCTGCAATCTTATGAGTAGGTTGGATCTCCCCAGCTTGGGGCAGTAGGTCTCCTGCAGTATTAGGAGTAAGATCGATCTTCCCAACATGACCGAGTAGGTTTGCTGAAGTGTTAGGAGTAATTTGGATCTTCCCAGCTTGGGCCAGAAGTCTGCTGCAGCCTTAGGAGTAAGTTGGATCTTCACATCATGGGCCAGTAAGTCCGCTGCAGACTCAGGAGTAAGCTGGATCCTCCCAGCATGGACCAGTAAGTCTGCTGCAGTCCAAGGAGTTAGTTAGATCTTCCCAGCATAGGCCCATATTTCTGCTGCAGTCATAGGAGTAATTTTTATCTTCCAAGCATGGGTGAGTAGGTCTGCTGCAGTCTTAGGATTAAGTTGGATCTTCCAAGCATGGGCCAGTAGGTCTTCTGCATTCTTAAGAGTAAGTTGGATCTTCCAAGCATGGGCCAGTAGGTCTTCTGCAGTCTTAGGAGTAAGTTGGATCTTCCAGCATGGGTCAGTAGACCTGCTGCAGGCTTTGGAGTAAGTTGGATCTTCCCAGCATGGGCCAATAGCTCTGCTGCAGTCTTAGGAGGAGGTTGGATCTTCCCAGCATGCGCCAGGAGGCCTGCTGCAGTCTTAGGAGTAAGTTGCATCTTCCCAGTATGTGCCAGTAGGTCTGGTTGTATCATTCTTAGTAGTAGGTTGGATCTTCAAAGCATTGACCAGTATGTCTGCTGAAGTCTTAGGAGTGAGTTGAATCTTCCCAGCTTGGGCCTGTCGGTCTGCTGCAGTCTTTGGAGTAATTTAGATCTTCCCTTCATGGGCCAGTAGGTCTGCTGCAGTCTTAGGAGTAAGTTGGATCTTCCCAGCATGAGCCAATAGGCTTGCTGCAGTCTAAAGAGTAATTTAAATCTTCCCAGGATGGGCCAGTGCGTCTTTCGCAGTCTTAGGACTTATTTGGTATTTCCGATCATGGACCAGTAGGTCTACTGCAGTCTTAATAGTTAGTTGGATCTTCCCAGCATGGGCCAGTATGTTAGGTAAGGCACATATGCAACAGTTAGGTGTCTCCATATTGTTTCAGAACGGGGAAAAAAATTATTTCTTATCCAGACTGAAAAAACTGACCACCTAAAAATTTTTTAAGGGTGATGGACTGATTAATCGTCTTCAAGTATCTTCTGTTTTCTGTCAATTTTTTCTGTACTCGATTTCTGTAGGCGAAAATTTTTCAAAATTTAAAGTTTACCTAACTGTTGCATTTTGAGTTTTTCCTAAAAAATCTGTGGGGTTTTTTAAAACCTTTTTTAATTTTAAAAACCCCTGTCAGAAAACTGCAAAACAAGGGTATTTGGTATTTCCCGAAATCAACTTGCACAATTTTTAATAGGGGGAATGGCGGGATTTGAGAGGGACGTGACCTCCCAACGCCCTTCCCTTTTACCTCTATAGGGGCCCCTACATTTCACCCCCTTTGGGGGTTAAAAAAGGTTTTCCATCCGGGACACTTCAACCCCATATTGTTTGGGGGGGGCGGGGAAACAATACTTTTCTCCAAATGGGGCCCCTGACACCTCAAAATTTTAAGAGTGATGCATTTTGATTACACGTCTTAAAGTATCTTTGCTTCTGTCAACTTTTCTGTACTGAAAAATTTTAAAACCTGTGCAACTCTTGGGTATCTTTATTGGGGAAAAACCGTTTCCCCCACACATGGTTATCAGCCCCATACGTAGGAGAAATTTAAAAAGAACAGGAGGAGAATGGGTAATCAGTCCCTCAACCTTGAGTTGAAGTATTCGGGTCCATCAACCCTTTAATAAAATTACGGCACATCAGGGGGAAAAGGGCAGTTTTATAAACCGTAGGGGCAGGAGAGGTGCGCAGTCTTGGTCGTTTTCACTTTGTTCAATGTGGAAGTGGGTTTCGTCCCCAAAATTTAGGCAAGCTAAAAATTTTTTTTCCTAAGTTTTAAAAGTTCCCAAGAAGTTGCGTGTCTGACAGATTTGTGAGGGAATGGTTCGGGAGCATAGACTGTTGAAAAAATTAGACAATTAGGAATTCTTCGTTGCCTAATTTTTGGGGCACACCAAATTTTCCAATTGAACAAATGTGAAAAGACCCTATGAGGGCTGCACCTCTCCTCCCAATAGGGGTTTAAAAAGCTGTTCCCCGGCTGATACCGGATTTATTCAAGATTGATGGACTGAACCTTTGCCCAAAGGTTTGGGGGATTTGATTACCTCATTCTCCTCCTGTTTTTCAAGTTTCCCCTTTGTATGGATGTTGAAGCCACTGTGTGGCAAAAAGGGTTTCCCCTCAAAAAAAGTTCCCCAAAAGATTTTGCACATGTGTTTTAATTTAAAACATGTCGGTTCTCAAACCCAAACCCATCTCCCAAAATTTTTGTACTCAAATTGAAGAAGCCTCCTTTTGTAGGCGGGAAAAGTTTCGAAATAAAATTTCCAAAAATGTTGCATATGTGTCTTACCTAACAACCCGGCCGGGATTTTATACCCTTTTAATGGGCCAGAAATTTTGGTGCAGTCTTAAGAGTAAAATTGTATCTTCTAAGCATGGGGGCCCTTAAAGGGCTTTGCAGTCTTAACAGTAAGGGCCCGATCATCCCAGCATGGGCCAGAAGGTTCCCCGTGCAGTTTTTGGAAATTTTGGGGGTTGGGGTTTTCCCACATGGACCATTTGGGCTTTTGAAGTCTTTGGAGTTTGTTTTGGAAACTTCCCGCATGGGCCAGTAGGGTTTCTGCGTCTTTATAAGTAGGTTTATTTCCCGAATGGGCCAGTAGGTCTCATGCAGTTTTAGGGAGAAATTGGATTTACCGGCAAGGGGCCCGTAGCTCCTTTTGGGGTTTCGTCTTAGGGGTAGGTTGGATCTTCCCAAAACATGGGCAAGTAAGGGCAGCTTGCAGTCTTAGGAGTGAGTTGAAACCCTTCCCAAATATGGGCCAGCGGTTTGTAAAAGTTTTTCAAGTAAGTTGGGTCTTCCAATCAAAGAGCCGCGGTCGCGCATTTTTAGGAAATAAGTTGGATCTTCCCCCTCTTTGGGGCCCAAAATTTCTGCTGAAGTCTTAGGGGTTTTAAATTGGAGTTTTCCAGCATGGGCCAATAAGTAGTGGCCCGGGCTTAGGGGGTAAGTTGGGTTTTTCTCAGCATGGGCCAGTAGGTTTTGGGTCTTGCGTCTTAGGGTAGGTTGGATCTCCCCCCAAACAAAGGGCCCCTAGGTCTCCTCAGTATTTTGGAGTAAATTGGGTCTTCCCCCTCATGGCCCATTTAAGTTTCCTGCAGTCTTATGAGTTTTTTGGATCGTCCGAAACTTTGGCCCGTAGGTCTGCTGCAAATCTTAAGAAATAAGTTGAATGTTCCCATCAGGGGGCCCGTATGTCTGCTGCAGATCAGGAGTAAGCGGGGTCTTCCCCCCCATGGGCCCCGTAGGGGTTTCTACATTTTAAGGAGTAAGTTGAATTTTTCTTAGCATTGGGCAATAAAGGGCTGCGCATTCCCTTTGGAAAAAGTTTGGGTCTTCCCCGCTGAGGAAGAAGTGGATTCAGTCCCTTTTTACAAGTTGGTTTTTCCCCCGCATGGGCCAGTAGGTCCCCGCTGCAATCTTAGGGTAAGATGGATCTTCCCCCATGGGCCCGTAGGTCCCTGCTTTTCAGTTTTAGGAATAAGGTTTTGGGTCTTCCCCGGATGGGGGCTGTAAGGGGTTCTGCCAAATTGGGGAAATTTGTTTGGGTCTTCCGAGCATGGGGTATTTTGTCTGTTGGGAATTTTTAGGGGGTTTTGTGGGGTCTTCTGAGCATGGGGTTTGTATGTCTTTTTGCAATCTTAGGATCAAATTGGTTTTTCCGGCATGGGTCCCGTTGGCCTGCGCAAATCTTAGGAGCGTGTTTTTGGTCTTTTTCCCGGGAAGACCGTAGGTCGGCTGCGTCTTTGGAGTAAGTTGGATTTTTCCAAACATGGGCAAGTTTGGTCTGCTGCAGGGCTTAGGAGTTAATTTGGGCGTGAAAGGGTTACTCCCCCCTGTTTTAAAAACTTCAGTGGTATTACCCAAAGGCCCGGTCCCCTTTGAAAATTAATGAATAGAAAAAGAAAAAAAAACCCGCCAAAAAATTAAAAAAAACCCTTTTTTATTTAGAAAAAATAAAATATTTAAAAAAAACTTTTAAAAATTTTAAAAATTTTTATCCTACTTTAAAAAAAAATGAAAAAATGAAAAAAAAATAAAGATATCGAATTTAACACTAAAAATATTCCCAAATTAAAATTGTGGTTCCCCCTTAATTTTGCCCAGTCTTGTAAGATTACAGCCGTTGCTGATGACGTGGGGGGGGGGTCACATGGTTGGTGAAAAAACCCAAAAACCCGTTCTTCAGGGGGTCCCAAGCCCGAATTTGTCAGGGCCAAAAGGACAGGAAAAGCAGGGTTTTTTTACCCCTGGGGAAAGATGAGGGGTTATGTCCTTCGGGGGCGTCCCCGTTTAAACAGGGAGGTAAAGTTTTGACGTCCCGGGACGTTAGGGTCGTCTCCCTTTAACACTTCTCGTTTTTCTTGGCAGGTGACCCGATTTTGTCATTTCAAAACTGGAAAAAAGGACGGTTTCCCCCTGCTTAAAAAAATCACTCCCATGTAAGTAAAAATACCTAAAAAAACTTGGTGATTAAACAAAACATCTAACATGGGGGGATCAAGGCTTAAAGGGCAAGTTTTTTTATTGGCAAGAGTGAAAACTTTTTAATTTAATAAGTCCCCTTAAATAGAACCGGTTGTACTTACAGTTTGTTTGGGAAACTGTAAATCGGTGATTACTGTTTGGTCGGAGCCCCACACGTCACCTTTCGGGGTGGGGAAAAAGGAAGTGATAGTGGGAGCTAGACTTACCCTACATACCAAGCAGCCGATAATCAAACTATCGTTACCATATACTCGCTCGCTAGTCCTATCTGTTGAACTATTCCCTCACATTGGATCTTCCCATCATTGGCCAGTAGGTCTGCTTCAGTCTTTGGAGTAAGTTGGATCTTCCCAGCATGGGCCAGTTTTAGGGGTAAATTGGATATACCGACCATGAGCCAGTAGCTCTGCTGCAGACTTAGGTGTAAGTTGGGTCTTCCCAGCATGGGTTATTAGGTCTGCCAAGGTATCAGGAGTAAGTTAGATCTTTCCAGCATGGGCCAGTAGGTCTTCTGCAGTCTTAGGAGTAAGTTGGATTTTTCCCTGCATGGGTCATTAGGTGTGCTGAAGTATAAGGAGCAAGTTGGATCTTCCAAGCATGAGCCAGTAGGTCTACTGCAGTCTTCTAAATAAGTAGAATCTTCCCAGCATGTGTCAGTAGGTCTGCTGCAGTCTTAGGAGCTTGTAGGATCTTCCCTGCACAATCCAGGAATTCGGCTGCAGTCTTAGAAGTAAGTTGGATTTTCCAAGCATTGGCAAGTAGGTTTGCTGCAGTCTTAGGAGTAAGTTGGATCTCCCCAGCATGGGCCATTAGGTCTCATGCAGTCTTAGGAGTAAGTTTGATCTTCCCAACATGCCCCAGGATGTCTCCTGCAGTCTTAGGAGTAAGTTGGATCTTCCCAGCATGGGCCAGTAGGTGTGCTGCAGCGTTAGAAGAAAGTTGGATCTCACCAGCATGGACCAGTAGGTCTCTTGCAGTCTTGGAGTAAGTTGGATCTTCCAAATATGGGCCCAGTAGTCTCTGCCTGCAGTCTTAGGAGTAAGTTAGATCTTCCCAGCATGGGCCAGTAGGTCTGCTGCAGTTTTAGGAGTTAAATCTGGACTTTCTTTTTCCAGCATGGGTCAGTAGTCTCTGCTGCGTCTTAGGAGTATATTGGATCTTACCAGTATGTGCCAGTAGGTCTTGCTGTCGTCTAGGAGTAGGTGTGGATTTTCCCTGCATGGGCAGAAGGTCTGCTGCAGTCTTAGGAGTTATTGGTCCTAACCAGTATTGTGCCAGTAGGTCTGCTGTACGGTCCTAGGAGTAGTTGGATTTTTCCCAGAATGGGCCAGAGGTCTGGCTACGCAGATTTAGAGTAGTCTGAACTCCAGAGCATGGGTCAGATGGTCTGTTGCAGTCTTAGAGTGTAAGTTGGATCTTCCAGCTTTGGCCAGTAGGTCTGCTGTCTTTTTTAGGAGTAAGCTGGATCTTCCCAGCATGGGCCATAGTGTGTCTGAACTCTTAGGAGTAAGTTGGATCTTACCAGAATGGGCCAGTAGGATGTGCTAAAGTCTTAGGAGTAGTTGGATCTTAACAGCATGGGCCGGAGGTCTGTTGCAGTTTTAGGAGTCAGTTACATCAAATTCAGTATTGGTCAGTTAGATTGGCTACAAGTATAATTGCCGTTAGTGGGATCTTCCCAGCATGGGCCGTAGGTTGTGCTGAAGACTTAGGAGTTTAAGTTTGGTATCTTAACAGCATGGGCCAGAAGGTCTGCTGCAGTCTCAGAGTAAGTTGGATCTTCCAGTATTGGGTCAGTAGATCTGCTACATTATTAATAGCGAGTTGGATATTCCCAGCATGGGCCAGAATGTCAGATACATTCTTAAGAGTAAGTTGGATCTTCCCAGCATAAGCCAGTAGCTCTTCTCTAGTCTTAGGAGTAAGTAGGATCTTCCAATCATGGGCCAGTAGGTCTGGTTCAGTCTTAGGACTAATTAAGAACTTCCCAGCATAGACCACTGTGTCTGCTGCAGTTTTAGGAGTAAATTAGATCTTATGAGCATGAGCCTGTAGGTCTGCTGCAGTCTTTGGATTAAGCTGGATCTTCCCAGCATGGGCCAGCAGGTCTGCTGCAGTCTTAGGAGAAGATTGGATCTTACTAGCATGGGCCAGTAGGTCAGCTGCAGCCTTAGGAGAAAGTTGGATCTTCCCAGTACGTGCCAGTAGGTCTCCTACCGTCCAAGGAGTAAGTTGGATCTTCCCAGCATGGGCCAGTAGGTCTGGCTGCTGCAGCCTTAGGAGTAGGTTGGATCTTCGCAGCATTGGCCAATAGGTGTCCTCAAACCTTAAGAGTTAGTTCGATCTTCCCGGTATTGTGCAGTAGGTCTGCTGCAGTCTTAGGAGTAAGTTGAATCTTTCCAGTATGTGCCAGTAGGTCTGCTGCCGTCTTAGGAGTAAGTTGGTCCTTCCCAGAGTAGGCCAGTAGGACTTCTGTATCTTAGGAGTATGTTGGATCTTCCTAGCATAGGTCAATAGATCTGCTGCAGTCTTAGTAGAAAGTTGGATATTCCCGGCACGGACCAGTAGGTCAAGTGCAGTCTTAGGAGTATGTTGGATCTTCTCAGCATTGGCCAGTAGGTCTACTGCAGTCTTAAGAGTAAGTTGGATCTTCTAAGCACGGGCCAGAAGGTCTGCTACAGTCTAAGGAGTAAGTTGGATCTTCCCAGCATGGGCCAGGAGATTTTATGCAGTCTTTGGAGTAAGTTGGATCTCCCCAGCATGGGCCAGTTGGGTTACTGCGGTCTTAGAAGAAGTTTGGATCTTCCAAGCATGGACCAGTAGGTCTACTGCAGTCTTAAGAGTAAGTTGGATCTTCCAAGCATGTCCGTCGGTCTACTGCATTCTTAGGAGGAAGTTGGATCTTCCCAGCATGGACCAGTAGGTCTGCTGCAGTCTTAAGAGTAAGTTTGATCTTCCCTGCATGGGCCAGTAACTCTGCTGTAGTCTTAAGAGTAATCTGGATCTTCCGCAGTGGGCCAGTAGTCTCTGCAATCTAGGTTTTAGTTGATGTTCCCAAATGGGCAATAGGTCTGTTGCAGCCTTAGGAGTAATTTGAATCTTCCTACTATGGCGTCAGTATCTCTGCTGTAGTCTAAGGAGTATGATGGATCTTTCCTGCATGGGCCAGTATTTCGCCTGCAGTCTTAGGAGTATGTTGAATTTTCCTTGCA
Source organism: Cherax quadricarinatus (assembly GCF_026875155.1). Taxonomy (NCBI): domain Eukaryota; kingdom Metazoa; phylum Arthropoda; class Malacostraca; order Decapoda; family Parastacidae; genus Cherax; species Cherax quadricarinatus. The sequence goes on from NC_069429.1 coordinate 24,559,871, forward strand.
TAGGACAGTAGTCTGCTACAGTCTTAGAGCAAGTTGAATCTTCCTGCATTGGACATAGTGTGTGCAGCATCTTAGGAGTTGGTCTGACCTTCCCAACATGGCCAGTAGGTCTCCCGCAGTCTTAAGAGTAAGTTGGATCTTCCCAGAATGGGCCAGTATGTCGGCTGCAGTCTTAGGAGTAAATTGGTTCTTCCTAACTTGGCCAAATGGTCTGCTGCAACTTAGAGTAAGTTGGATCATCCCAGATGGGCCAGTAGGTCTGCTGCCGTCTTAAGAGTAAAGTTCGATCTTCCCAGCAAGGGCCAGTAGGTTCCTGCAGTCTTAGAGCAAGTTGGATGTTCCTCAGGAGCCAGAGGGTGCTGCGTACTTAGAAGTAGGTTTGGATCTACGAGCATAGGCCGGGAGTCTACTGCAGTCTTAGGAGAAGTTGGATCATCCAAGATGGCAGAGGTCTGGCTGCTACAGTCTGAGTAGTAGTTTGGATCTTCAAAGCATTGGCCAGTAGGTCTGCTACAGTCTTAGGAGTGAGTTGAATCTTCCGGGCATGGGCCGGTAGGTCTTCGCGTAGTCTAGTAGCAAGTTGATTTCCCTAAATAGCCCGAAGGTCTGCTGCAGTCTTTCGAGTAATTTGGAACTTCCAAGCATAGGCCAGTAGGTTTACTGCAGTCTTAAAAGTAAGTTGGATCTTCCCAGCATGGGCCAGTAGGTCTGCTGCAGACTTAAGAGTAAGTTGGATCTTCCACAGCATGTGCCAATTAGGTCTGCTGCAGTCTTTGAGTAAGTTGGATCATCCAGGGATGGCCAATAGGCTGCTTCAGCCTTCAAGAAGTTGGATCTTCAAAGCATGGTCTAGTAGGTCTGCTGCAGTCTAGGTGTAGTTGGATCTTCCAAGCATGGGTTATTAGGTCTGCTAAAATATCAGAGTAAGTTGGATCTTCCAGAATGGCCAGTAGGCCTGCAGCAGATTTAACGTAAGTTGGATTTCCTAGCATGGCCAGTAGGTCTGCTGCAGTCTTTGGAAAAGTTGGATTTTCCTAGCATAGGCCAGTACGTCTGCTGCAGTCTTAGGAGTGAGTTGGAATCTTCCCAGATAGGCCAGTAGGTCTTGTATCTTAAGAGTAAGTTGAATCTTCCCAGAATGGGATATTAGGTCTGCTGAATTCTTAGGATTATGTTGGTCTTCCTAGCAAATGTCAGTAGGTCTGTCTGCAGTCTTATGAGTAATTGTATCTTCCTGTATGGGCCAGTAGGTCTGCTGCAGTCTTAAAGTAAGTTGGATCTTCCAAGCATGGGACAGCAGGTCTCCTGCAGTCTTAAAGTATGTTAGATCTTCCCAGCATATCAGTAGGTCTGTTGCAGTCTTAGGAGTAAGTTGGATTCTTCCAGCATGGGCCAATAGGTCTGCAGCAGTCTAATGAGTAGGTTGGATTTCCCAGCATGGTCCAGAAGGTATGCTGCAGGGTTAGGAGTAAGTTGGATTTTCCCAGTATGTGCCAGTAGGTCTGCTTCGGTCTTTGGAGTAAGTTGGATCTTCCCAGCATATGTGAGTAGGTCTGGCTCCTGCAGTCCTAGGAGAAGATTGGATCTTCAAAGCATGGGCTAGTCGGTCTGCTGCAGTCTTAGGAGTAACTTGAATCTTCCCAGCATGGGCCAATAGATCTGATGTAATCTTAGCAGTAAGTTGTATCTTCCCAGCATGGGCCAGTAAGTCTGCTGGAAACTTAGGAGTAAGCTGGATCATCCAAGCATGGGCCAGTATGTCTGTTGCATTCTTAGGAGTTAGTTGGATCTTCCGAGCAAGGGCCAGTAGGTATGCTGCAGTCTAATAACTAAGTTGAATCTTCCTAGCATGGGTCAGTAGGTCTGCTGCAATCATAGGAGCTTGTAGGATCTTCCCAGCATGATCCAGTAGGTCGGCTGCAGTCTTTTAAGTAAGTTGGATTTTCCTAGCATGGACAAGTAGGTCTGATGCAGTCTTAGTAGTAAGTTGTATCTTCCCAGCCTGGGCCAGTAAGCGTGCTGCAGCCTTAGAAGTAAGTTGGATTTCCCTAGCATGGGCCAGCAGGTCTCCTGTAGTCTTAGGATTAAGTTGGATCTTCCCAACATGGCCCAGTACATCTCCTGCAGTCTATGGAGTAAGTTGGACCCTCCCAATATGGGCCAGTAGGTCTGCTGCCAGTCTTAGGAGTTTGTTCGATCGTCCCAGCATGGGCCAGTAGGTCTGCTGCAGTCTTAGGAGTAAGTTGGATTTTCCGAGCATTGGCCAGTATGTTTGCTGCAGTCTAGGAGTAAGTTGGATCTTCCAAGGTTGGGCCAGTAGGTCCGCTGCTGTCTTAGGAGTAAGTTGAATCTTCCAACTATGTGCCAGTACGTCTGCTGCCCTTTTAGGAGTAAGTTGGATCTTCCCAGCATGGGTCAGTAGGTCTGCTCCTGTCTTAGGAGTAAGTTGGATCTTCCCAGCATACGCCAATAAGTATGCTGCAATCTTAGGAGTAAGTTGGATCTTCCTATCATGGGTCAGTAGGTCTGCTGCAGTCTTAGGAGTAAGTTGTATCTTCCCTGCATGGGCTAGTAGGTTTGCTGCAGTGATAAGAGTAAGTTGGATTTTCCCATAATGGGTCAGTAGGCCTATTGCGGTCTTAGAAGTAAGTTGGATCTCCCTATCATGGGTCAGTAGGTCTGCTGCAGTCTTAAGAGTAAGTTGCATCTTCCCAGGATTGGCCAGAAGGACTGCTGCAGTCTTGGAAGTAGGTTGGATCTTCAGAGCATGGGCCGTAAGTCTGCTGCAGTCTTAGGAGTGCGTTGGACCTTCCAAGCATTGGCCAATAGGTATGGTTACTGCAGTCTTAGGAGTAGTTTGGAACTTCAAAAGCATGGGCTAGTAAGTCTGACTGCAGTCTTAGGAGTAATTTGGATCGTCCAGCTAGCCAGTAAGTCTGCTGCAATCTCAGGAGTAAGGGTGGGATCTTCCTAGGATGGGGGCCCGAAGAGTTGCTGTAGTCATTGAAGTTGGTTGGATCTTCCGAGCATGGGCTTTTGTATGTCTGCTGCGTCTTAGGAGGAAGTTGGATCTTCCAGAATGAGCCAGTTGTCTGCTGCAGTCTTAGGAGTAAGTTAGATTTTCCCAAAATGGGCCAGTAGGTCTGCTGTAGTGTTAGGAGTAGGTTGGATCTTCCAGCATGGGCCCATAGATCTGCTGCAATCATAGGAGTAAGTTGTCTTCCAAACATGGGCCCGTAAGTCTGCAGCAAACTTAGGAGTAAGCTGGATCTTATGAGAATGGGCCAGTAGGTCTGCTGGGTCTAATAAGTAAGTTGAATCTTCCTAGCATGGGTTAGTAGGTGTCCTGCAGTTTTAGGGGGCTTTTAGGATCTTCCCTACATGACCCCGTAGGTCAGCTGCAGTCTTAGGAAAAGTTGAATCTTCCAAGCATGGCCGAAGGTCTCCTGAAGTCTTGGAAGAAAGTTGGATTTTCCGAGCAAAGGCCAGTAGGTCTGTGCAGAGTTAGGAGTAAGTTGGATCTTCCAGCATGGGCCAGTATGTCTCCTGAAATCTTAGAAAGTAAAATTGGATTTCCCAGTATGTGCCAGAAGGTCTGCTGCCGTCTTAGGAGTAAATTGGATCTTCTCAGCATAAGCCCGAAGGTGTGCTGCAGCCTTAGGAGTAAGTTCGATCTCCCAGCATGGGCCCGTAGGTCTGCTGCAGTCTTAAAGAGTAAGTTGGATCTTCATAGCAAGGGCTAGTAAGTCTGTGCAGACTCGGGAGTTAGCTGGATTATCCAAACATCTGCCAGTAGGTCTGCTGCAGAATTAACAGTAAGTTGGATCTTCCCAGCATGGGCCCGTAGGTCTGCTGCAGTCTTAGAGTAAGTTGGATCTTCCCCGCACGGACCAGTAACACTGCTGCAGTCTTTGCAATAAAGTTGGATTTTCCTAGCATGGGCCAGTAGGTTGCTGCAGTCTAAGGATTAAGTTGGATCTTCCCTGCATGGGCCAGTAGTTTGGGGCAGCAAAATAAGAAGTATGTTTGTCCCCCACAACATGGGCCAGTAGGTCTATCGCAGTCTTAGGGGTAAGTTGGTTCTTCTTAACATGGCCCAGATGGTCTGCTGCAGTCTTAGGAGTAAGTTGGATTTTCCGAGCATTGGCCAGTATGTTTGCTGCAGTCTTAGGGGGTAAGTTGGATCTTCCAAGGTTGGGCCAGTAGGTCGCTGCTGTCTTAGGAGTAAGTTGAATCTTCCTACTATGTGCCAGTACGTCTGCTGCCCTTTTAGGAGTAAGTTGGATCTTCCCAGCATGGGTCAGTAGGTTGCTCCTGTTTAGGAGTAAGTTGGATCTTCCCAGCATGCGCCAATAAGTATGCTGCAGTCTAAGGAGTAAGTTGGATCTTCCCATCATGGGTCAGTAGGTCTGGGTGCAATCTTAGGAGTAAGTTGTATCTTCCCTGCATGGGCTAGTAGGTTTGCTGTAGTGATAAGATAAGTTGGATTTTCCCATATGGGCCAGTAGGCCTATTGCAGTTTTTAGGAGTAAGTTGGATCTCCCTATCATGGGTCAGTAGGTCTGCTGCAGTCTTAGGAGTAAGTTGGATCTTTCCTGCATGGGCCAGTAGTTGTTGCTGGCCCAAAATTAGAAGTATGTTTGTCCTCCACAACATGGGCCAGTAGGTCTATCGCAGTCTTATGAGTAAGTTGGTTCTTCTTAACATGGCCCAGATGGTCTGCTGCAGTCTTAGGAGTAATTTGGATCCCCCCAGCATAGGCCCCGTAGGTATGCTGCAGTCTTAGGAGTGAGTTGAATTTTCACAGAATGGGACATTTTGGGGTGCTGCAGTTTAGGATCATGTTGGGTTTTTCCTAGCAAATGTCAGTAGGTCTGCTGCAGTCTTATGAGTAATTTGAATCTTCCCTGCATGGGCCAGTAGGTCTGCTGGAGTTTTAAGAGTAAGGGATCTTCCCAAGCATGGGACAGCAGGTCTCCTGCAGTCTTACTAGTATGTTGGATCTTCCCTCCATACGCCTGTAGGTCTGCTGCAGTCTTAGGAGAAAGTTGGATCCTTCCAGCCCGGGCCAATAGGTCTGCAGCAGTCTAAGGAGTAGGTTGGATTTCCAAGCATGGTCCAGAAGGTCTGCTCCAGTGTTAGGAGTAAGTTCGATTTTCCGAGTAGCTGCCAGTAGGTCTGCTTCGGTCTTTGGAGTAAGTTGGATCTTCCGAGCATGTGTGAGTAGGTCTGGCTCCTGCAGTCTTAGGAGTAGATTCGATCTTCAAAGCATGGGCTAGTCGGTCTGCTGCAGTCTTAGGAGTAAGTTGAATCTTCCCAGCATGGGCCAACAGATCTGATGTAGTCTTAGGAGCAAGTTGTATCTTCCCAGCATGGGCCACTATGTCTGCTGGAAACTTACGAGAAAGCTGGATCGTCAGAGCATGGGCCAGTATGTATGTTGCAGTCTTAGGAGTTAGTTGAACCTTCAGAGCAAGAGCCAGTAGGTCTGCTGCAATCTAATAACTAAGTTGAATCTTCCTAGCATGGGTCAGTAGGTCTGCTGCAATCATAGGAGCTTGTAGGATCTTCCCAGCATGATCCAGTAGGTCGGCTGCAGTCTTTTGAGTAAGTTGGATTTTCCTAGCATGGACAAGTAGGTCTGCTGCAGTCTTAGGAGTAAGTTGCATCTTCCCAGCCTGGGTCAGTAGGTGTGCTGCAGCCTTAGAAGTAAGTTGGATTTCCCTAGCAAGGGCCAGTAGGTCTTCTGTAGTCTTAGGGTTAAGTTGGATTTTCCCAACATGGCCCAGTACGTCTCCTGCAGTATATGGAGTAAATTGGACCTTCCAAATATGGGCCAGTAGGTCTGCTGCCAGTCTTAGCAGTTTGTTCGATCGTCCCAGCATGGGCCAGTAGGTCTGCTGCAGTCTTAGGAGTAAGTTGGATTTTCCGAGCATGGGCCAGTAGGTCCACTGCTGTCTTAGGAGTAAGTTGAATCTTCCCATTATGTGTCAGTACGTCTGCTGCCCTTTTAGGAGTAAGTTGGATCTTCCCAGCATGGGTCAGTAGGTCTACTCCTGTCTTAGGAGTATGTTGGATCTTCCCAGCATGCGCCAATAAGTCTGCTGCAGTCTTAGGAGTAAGTTGGATCTTCCTATCATGGGTCAGTAGGTCTGCTGCTGTCTTAGGAGTAAGTTGTATCTTCCCTGCATGGGCTAGTAGGTTTGCTGCAGTGATAAGAGTAGGTTGGATTTTCCCATAATGGGCCAGTAGGCCTATTGCAGTCTTAGGAGTAAGTTGGATCTACCTATCACGGGCCAGTAGGACTGCTGTAGTCTTAAGAGTAAGTTGCATCTTCCCAGAATTGGCCAGAAGAGCTGCTGCAGTCTTGGAGTAGGTTGGATCTTCAGAGCATGGGCCGTAAGTCTGCTGCAGTCTTAGGAGTGCATTGGACCTTCCAAGCATTGGCCACTACGTCTGGCTGCTGCAGTCATAGAAGTAGTTTGGAACTTCAAAGCATGGGATAGTAGGTCTGCTGCAGTCTTAGAAGTGAGTTGAATCTTCCCAGTATGGGCCAGTAGGTCTCCTGCAGTCTTAGGAGAAAGTTGGTTCTTCCTAACATGGCCCAGAAGTCTGCTGCAGTCTTAGGAGTAATTTGGATCGTCCCAGCATAGGCCAGTAGGTCTGCTACAATCTCAGGAGTAAGTTGGATCTTCCTAGGATTGGCCAGTAGAGCTGCTGTAGTCTTAGAATTAGGTTGGATCTTCCGAGCATGGGCCGGTATGTATCCTGCAGTCTTAGGAGGAAGTTGGATCTTCCAGCATGGGCCTGTCTGTCTGCTGTAGTCTTAGGAGTAAGTTAAATTTTCCCAAAATGGGCCAGTAGGTCTGCTGTAGTCTTAGGAGTAGGTTGGATCTTCCCAGCATGGGCCCATAGATCTGCTGCAGTCTTAGGAGTAAGTTGTCTTCCAAGCATGGGCCAGTAAGTCTGCAGCAAACTTTGGAGTAAGCTGGATCTAATGAGCAAGGGCAGTAGGTCATGCTGGAGTCTAATAAGTAAGTTGAATCTTCCTAGCATGGGTTAGTAGGTGTCCTGCAGTCTTAAGAGCTTTTAGGAACTTCCCTTCACGATCCAGTATGTCAGCTGCAGTCTTACGAGTAAGTTGAATCTTCCAAGCACGGGCCAGTAGGTCTCCTGCAGTCTTCGGAGTAAGTTGGATTTTCGAGCAAAGGCCAGTAGGTCTGCTGCAGAGTTAGGAGTAAGTTGGATCTTCCCAGCATGGGCCAGTATGTATGCTGAAAATCTTTAAGTTGGATTTCCCAGTATGTACCAGTAGGTCTTCTGCCATCTTAGGGTTAAGTTGGATCTTCCCAGCATGGGCCAGAAGGTGTGCTGCAGACTTTGGAGTAAGTTGGATCTCCCCAGCATGGGCCAGTAGGTCTCCTGCAGCCTTAGGAGTAAGGTGGATCTTCCTAACATGATTCAGAAGGTCAGTTGCAGTCTTAGGAGTAAGTTGTATCTTCCACGCATGGGCCAGTAGGTGTGCTGCAGGCTTAGAAGTTGGGTCTCCCCAGCATGGGCCAGTTGGTCTCCTGCAGTCTTAAGAGTAAGTTGGGTCTTCCCAACTTGGCCCAGTATATCTCATGCAGTGTTAGGAGTAAGTTGGATTTTAACAACACGGGCCAGTAGATCTGCTGCCAGTCTTAAGAATAAGTTAGATCTTCCTAGCATGGGCCAGTAGGTCTGCTACAGTCTTGGGAGTAAGTTGGATTTCCGAGCATGGGCCAGTAGGTCTGCTGGACACTAGGACTAAGTTGGATCTTCCCAGCATGGACCAGTATGTCTACTGCAATCTTAGAAGTAAGTTTGATTTCCCATTATGAGCCAGTAGGTCTGCTGCCGTCTTAGGAGTAAGTTGGAACTTCCCATTATGGGCCAGTAAGTGTGCTGTAGCCTTAAGATTAAGTTGGATCTCACCAGCATGGGCCAGAAGGTTTCCTGCAGCCTTAGGATTAAGGTGGATCTTCCCAACATGGCCCAGAAGGTTTGCTGCAGACTTAAGAGTAAGTTGGATCTTCCCAGCATGGGCTAGTAAGTCTGCTGCAGATCAGGAGTAAGCTGTATGTTCCAAGCATGGCGCAGTAGGTCTGCTGCAGTCTTAAGAGTTAGTTGGATCTTCAGAGCATGCGCCACAAGGTCTACTTCAGTCTTAGGAGCAAGTTGGATCTTCCTATCATGGGTCAGTAGGTCTGCTGCAGTCTTAGGAGTAAGTTGGATCTTCCAAGAAATTGCCAGTAGTTAGCCTGCAGTCCAAGGAGTAGGTTGGATTTTCCCAGGATGGGACTAGTAGCTCTGCTGCAGTCTTAGCAGTGAGTTAGATCTTTCCCAGTATGTGCAGTAGGTCTGCTGCCATCTTTTGACTAAGTTGGATCTTCCCAGCATAGGCCAGTAGGTCCAGCTGCTGGAGTCTTTGGAGCAGGTTGGATCTTCAAAGCGTGGGCAAGTAGGTTTGCTGCAGTCCAGGAGTGAGTAGAATTTTCATAGCTTGAGCAGTCGGTCTGCAGCATTCTAGGAGTAAGTTGGATCTTCCAGCATGGGCCAGTAGGTCTGCTGCAGTCTTTGGAGTAAGTTGGATCTTCCCAGTATACGCCAATAAGTATGCTGCAGTCTTAGGAGTATGTTGGATCTTCCTATCATGGTCAGTTGGTCTGCTGCAGTCTTAGGAGTAAGTTGTATCTTCCCTGCATGGTCTAGTAGGTTTGCTGCAGTGATAAGAGTAAGTTGGATTTTCCCATAATGGGTCCGTAGGCCTATTGCAGTCTTAGAAGTAAGTTGGATCTCCCTATCATGGGTCAGTAGGTCTGCTGCAGTCTTAAGGTAAGTTGCATCTTCCCAGGATTGGCCAGAAGGACTGCTGCAGTCTTGGAAGTAGGTTGGATCTTCAGAGCACGGGCCGTAAGTCTGCTGCAGTCTTAGGAGTGCGTTGGACCTTCCAAGCATTGGCCAATAGGTATGGCTACTGCAGTCTTAGGAGTAGTTTGGAACTTCAAAGCATGGGCTAGTAGGTCTGCTGCAGTCTTAGGAGTGAGTTGAATCTTCCCAGCATGGCTAGTAGGTCTGCTGCCGTCTTAGGAGTAATTTGGATCGTCCCAGCATAGGCCAGTAAGTCTGCTGCAATCTCAGGAGTAAGGTGGATCTTTCTAGGATGGGCCAGAAGAGCTCCTGTAGTCTTTGAAGTAGGTTGGATCTTCGAGCATGGGCTAGTATGTTTGCTGCAGTCTTTGGAGGAAGTTGGATCTTCCCAGAATGAGCCAGTCTGTCTGCTGCAGTCTTAGGAGTAAGTTAGATCTTCCCAAAATGGGCCAGTAGGTCTGCTGTAGTCTTAGGAGTAGGTTGGATCTTCCCAGCATAGGCCCATAGATCTGCTGCAATCATAGGAGTAAGTTGTCTTCCAAACATGGGCCAGTAAGTCTGCAGCAAACTTAGGAGTAAGCTGGATCTTATGAGAATGGGCCAGTAGGTCTGCTGGAGTCTAATAAGTAAGTTGAATCTTCCTAGCATGTGTTAGTAGGTGTCCTGCAGTTTTAGGAGCTTTTAGGATCTTCCCTGCATGACCCAGTAGGTCAGCTGCAGTCTTAGGAGTAAGTTGAATCTTCCAAGCACTGACCAGAAGGTCTCCTGAAGTCTTGGAAGAAAGTTGGATTTTCCGAGCAAAGGCCAGTAGGTCTGCTGCAGAGTTAGGAGTAAGTTGGATCTTCCCAGCATGGGCCAGTATGTCTCCTGAAATCTTAGAAGTAAGTTGGATTTCCCAGTATGTGCCAGAAGGTCTGCTGCCGTCTTAGGAGTAAGTTGGATCTTCTCAGCATAAGCCAGAAGGTGTGCTGCAGCCTTAGGAGTAAGTTGGATCTCCCCAGCATGTGCCAGTAGGTCTGCTGCAGTCTTAAGAGTAAGTTGGATCTTCATAGCAAGGGCTAGTAAGTCTGCTGCAGACTCGGGAGTTAGCTGGATTTTCCAAACATCTGCCAGTAGGTCTGCTGCAGATTTAACAGTAAGTTGGATCTTCCCAGCATGGGCCAGTAGGTCTGCTGCAGTCTTAAGAGTAAGTTGGATCTTCCCAGCACGGGCCAGTAACACTGCTGCAGTCTTTGCAATATGTTGGATTTTCCTAGCATGGGCCAGTAGGTCTGCTGCAGTCTTAGGAGTAAGTTGGATCTTCCCAGCATGGGCCAGTAGTTGTGCAGCAAACTTAGAAGTATGTTTGTCCTCCACAACCTGGGCCAGTAGGTCTATCGCAGTCTTAGGAGTAAGTTGGTTCTTCTTAACATGGCCCAGATGGTCTGCTGCAGTATTAGGAGTAAGTTGGATTTTCCGAGCATTGGCCAGTATGTTTTCTGCAGTCTTAGGAGTAAGTTGGATCTTCCAAGGTTGGGCCAGTAGGTCCGCTGCTGTCTTAGGAGTAAGTTGAATCTTCCTACTATGTGCCAGTGCGTCTGCTGCAGTTTTAGGAGAAGGTTGGATCTTCCCAGCATGAGCTATTAGGTCAGCTGCAGTCTTGGGAGAAAGTTGGATCTCTCTCAGTTTGTGCCATTATGTCTGCTGCCAACTTAGGAGTAAGTTGGATCTTTCTAGCATGGGCCAGTAGGTGTGGCTGCTGCAGTCTTAGGAGTAGGTTGCATCTTCAAAGCATGGGCCAGTAGGTCTGCTTTAGTCTTACGAGTGAGTTGAATCTTCCCAGCAAGTGCCAGCAGGTCTGCTGCAGTCTTAGGAGTAAGTTGGAACTTCCCAGCATTGACCAGTAAGTCTGCTGCAGTCATTGGAGTAAGCTGGATCTTCACAACATGGGCCAGTAGGTCTACTGAAGACTTAGGAGATATTTGGATCTTCCCAGCATGGACAAGTAGGTCTGCTGCAGTCTTTGGTGTAAGTTGAATCTTCCTAGCATGGGTTAGTGTGTTTCCTGCAGTCTTTGGAATAAGTTGGATCATCCCATCATGGGCCACTAGGAGAGCTGCAGCCTTAGGAGTAAGTTTCATCTCCCCTTAATGGGCCAGTATGTATCCTGCAGTCTTAGGAGTAAGATGGATCTTATAAACATGGCCCAGTAGGTTTGCTGAAGTCTTAGGAGTAATTTGGATCTTTCAAGCATGGGCCAGTAGGTTTGCTGCAGTCTTAAGAGTAAGTTGGATCTTCCCAGCAATGGCCAGTAGGTCTGCTGCAGTCTTAAGAGTAAGTTGGATCTTTTCAACATGGGCCAGAAGTTCTGATGCAGTCTTAGGAGTTAGTTGAATATTTCCACCTAGGCCATTAGGTCTGCTGCCGTCTTAGTAGTAACTTGGATGTTAACTGTATTTGCCAGTAGGTCTGCTGCCGTCTTAGGAGTAAGTTGGATCTTCCTAGCATAGGCCAGTAGCTTGGGTGTGAGCTTAGGGAAAAGGTTGGTTCTCCCCGGGGGATGGGG
>NC_069429.1:24571807-24589873 GCF_026875155.1 Cherax quadricarinatus
TCACCCCAAACGCGCGACCCACTGACCCCCTGAAGAAAAAAATCCAACTTTCTCCTAATACTGCAGAAGACCTTCTGGCCCATGCTGGGAAGATCCAACTAACTCTTAAGACTGCAGCAGACCTACTGGCAGATGCTTGGAACATCCAGCTAACTCCCGAGTCTGCAGCAGACTTACTAGCCCATGCTGGGAAGATCCAACTTAGTCTTAAGACTGCAGCAGACCTAATGGCCCTCGCTTGGAAGATCCCACATACTCTTAAGTCTGCAGCAAACCTTTTGGGACATGTTAGGAAGATCCACCTTACTCCTAAGGCTGCTGGAGACCTACTGGCCCATGCTGCCGAGATCCCACTTTCTCCAAAGTTTGCAGCACACCTTCTGGCCCATGCTGGGAAGATCCAACTTACTCCTAAGATGGCAGCAGACCTACTGGCACATACTGGGAAATCCAACTTACTTATAAGATTTCAGCATACATACTGGCCCAGGCTGGGAAGATCCAACTTACTCCTAACTCTGCAGCAGACCTACTGGCCTTTGCTCGGAAAATCCAACTTACTCCGAAGACTGCAGGAGACCTATTGGCCCGTGCTTGGAAGATTCAACTTACTCCTAAGACTGGAGCTGACATACTGGATCGTGAAGGGAAGTTCCTAAAAGCTCTTAAGACTGCAGGACACCTACTAACCCATGCTAGGAAGATTCAACTTACTTATTAGACTCCAGCAGACCTACTGGCCCATGCTCATTAGATCCAGCTTACTCCAAAGTTTGCTGCAGACTTACTGGCCCATGCTGGGAAGACAACTTACCCTAAGACTGCAGCAGATCTTTTGGGCCCATGCTGGGAAGATCCAACCTACTCCAAAGGGACTACAGCAGACCTACTGGCCCATTTTGGGAAAATTTAATTTACTCCTAAGACTACAGCAGACAGACAGGCCCATGCTGGGAAGATCCAACTTCCCCCTAAGACTGCAGGAAATACTACCGGCCCATGCTGGGAAGATCCAACCTAATTCTAAGACTACAGCAGCTCTACTGGCCAATCCTTGGAAGATCCAACTTACTCCTGAGATTGTAGCAGACCTACTGGCCTATGCTGGGACGATCCAAATCACTCCTAAGACTACAGCCGATCTTCTGGGCCATGTTAGGAAGAACCAACTTTCTCCAAAGGGACTGCGGGAGACCTACTGGCCCATACTGGGAAGATTCAACTCACTTCTAAGACTGCAGCAAAACCTACTGCCCATGCTTTGAAGTTCCAAACTACAAAATAGACTGCAGCAGCCAGAAGTAGTGGCCAATGCTTGGAAGGTCCAAAGCACTCCTAAGACTGCAGCAGACTTACTGCCCATGCTCTGAAGATCCAACCCACTTCCAAGACTGAAAACAGCCCTTCTGGCCAATCCTGGGAAGATGCAACTTACTCTTTTAAAACTGCCCGCAGACCTACTGGCTCGTGATAGGTAGATCGAACTTACTCCTAAACTGCAATAGGCCTACTGGCCCATTATGGGAAAATCCAACTTACTCTTATCACTGCAGCAAACCTAAATACCATGCCAGGGAAGATTAAACTTACTCCTAAGACTGCACAAGACCTCACTGGGCCCTGATAGGAAGATCCAACCCTTTCTTTCCCAAGACTGCAGCAGACTTATGGCGCATGCTGGGAAGACCAACATACTCCCAAGACAAGTGGACCTACTGACCCATGCTGGGAAGATCCAACTTACTCCTAAAAGGGCAGCAGACGTACTGGCACATAATGGGAAGATTCAACTTACTCCTAAGACAGCAGCGGACCTACTGGCCCATGCTCGGAAAATCCAACTTCTCCTAAGACTGTAGCAGACCTCGGCCCATGCTGGGACGATCGAACAAACTGCTAAGACTGGCAGCAGACCTACTGGCCCATATTTGGAAGGTCCAACTTACTCCATATACTGCAGGAGACTACTGGGCCATGTTGGGAAAATCCAACTTAATCCTAAGACAACAGAAGACCTACTGGCCCATGCTAGGGAATCCAACTTACTTCTAAGGCTGCAGCACACCTACTGGCCCAGGCTGAAAGAGCAATTTACTCCTAAGACTGCAGCGACCACTTGTCCATGCTAGGAAAATCCAACTTACTCAAAAGACTGCAGCCGACCTACTGGATCATGCTGGGAAGATCCTACAAGCTCCTATGATTACAGCAGACCTACTGACCCATGCTAGGAAGATTCAACTTAGTTATTAGATTGCAGCAGCCCTACTGGCCCCTTTCCTCTGAAGATCCAACTAACTCCTAAGACTGCAACAGGGCATACTGGCCCATGCTCTGACGATCCAGCTTTCTCCTAAGTTTCCCCGCAGACATAGTGGCCCTGCGGGAAGATACAACTTACTCCTAAGACTACATCAATCTATTGGCCCATGCTGGGAAAATTCAACTTACTCCTAAGACTGCAGCAGAAACCGACTAGCCCATGCTTTGGGAAAATCGAATCTATCCTAAGACTGCAGGAGCCAGACCTACTCACACATGCTGGGAAGATCCAACTTACTCCAAAGACCGAAGCAGACCTACTGGCAGCTACTCGGAAAATCCAACTTACTCCTAACACTGGAGCAGACCTTCTGGACCATGCTTGGAAATCCAACCTACTCCTTAGACTGCTGCAGACCTATTGGCCCATGCTGGAAGGATTCAACTTTCTTCTAAGACTGCAGCAGGCCTACTGGCGCATGGAAGGAAGATCCAACATACTAGTAAGACTGCAGGAGACCTGCTGTCCCATGCTTGGAAGATTTACCTTACTCTTAAAACTGCAGCAGACCTACTGGCCCATGCAGGGAAGACCCAACATAATCCTAAGACTGCAGCAGACCTAATGTCCCATTCTGTGAAAAGTCAACTTACTCTTAAGACTGCAGCAGACCTACTGGCCTATGCTGGGAGGATCCAAATTACTCCTAAGACTGCAGCAGACCTACTGGCCCATGTTGTGGAGGACAAACATACTTCTAAGTTTGCTGCACAACTACTGGCCTATGCAGGGAAGATCCAACTTACTCCTAAGACTGCAGCAGACCTACTGACCCATGATAGGGAGATCCAACTTACTCCTAAGACTGCAATAGGACTACTGGCCCATTATGGGAAAATCCAAATTACTCTTATCACTGCAGCAAACCTACTAGCCCATGCAGGGAAGATACAACTTTTCCTAAGACGCAGCAGACCTACTGAAACCCCTGATAGGAAGATCCAACTTACTCCTAAGACTGCACATACTTTTTTGGCGATTTTTGGAAAGTTTCCAACTTACCCCTAAAAACAGGAGAAACCCTACGGGACCCATGCTGGGAAGATCCAACTTACTCAAAAAGGGGCCGGTAGACGTACTGGCACATATGGGGAAAGATTAACCTTACCCTAAGACAGCAGGGGACCTACGGGCCCCAAACCCTTTGGGAAGATCCAATTTTCCCTAAGATTTGCAGAAAACATACTGGCCAATGCTGGGAAAAAACCCAAATTTTTCCCTTTAAACGGGCAGCAGGACCATCGGGGCCATTTTAAAAGAAAACCAAACTTCCCTCCTAAGACTGGGGGTTAGACCTACGGGCCCCAAATGTTGGGAGGACAAACAAAACTTCTAAGTTTGCTCCCAACAACACTGCCCCCATGCAAGTGGGGCATGCAAAGAGACGAAACCCTTTTATTGGGCGCATTACACACCCTCATTTACGGGGCATCCCCCCCAAACCCAGGGGCCCGGGTTGCTAAAAATTTTAATGATGGGGCCCCGTCTTCACTAGTGCCAGGTTCAACCAAAAAAGAAGAGGGTTTTTTGGCAATCCCCAGGGGTTAGGTGGGTACCGCTCCCCGTCGGGCCCTTGTCTTTTCCATTCTAGAGGGGTTTGGGAAGAAACGGTCTGCTATCTTGTGGCTTTATTTCTGCCTTGTTTCCCGGGGAGTGCATTTATACTTATCACTGTACATAGTGTACAAAATTCTGTTAATAAATTGGTGAAGGATAAAAAAGTCAAATTTTTTTCTATGTGTTTTTTTGCTCCCATTAAAACCCGGGGGGTAACGGGTTTCTTTTGGGAAAATCCGGGTTTGAAATAGGGGTTTCCCCTGTCCGAGATTTGAGCGGTTTTAGAGAAACGGTTGAGTTTATGGGGGAAGTTTCGGCGGGAAAATTTTGGTGCAGCTTGCGGTCGGGGTTTTTGCTTTAAAAATTTTTTTGGCGTGTCGGGTTTTTTACTAGCCTTTTTCGGTGTGGGGGGAATTTTGCGGTCAGCTTTGCTTTTTATGCGTTTTTCGCAATCGTATTGTGTTAGCTAAGCGTGTTCTGCAAATTAACGGGGTTTACGTTGGGGTATTCGCAATCGTCCCTGTGCATAGCGAATAACTTAGCCACCTAGAGGGAGTCAGACGTCTGGGTGGGAATATACTTTGCATAACCTACCTAAATTTTTCCCTACAGCGTTGTTGGAAAATTTCCCTGTTCCATTGGTTTTTAAAATACAAACCCCACCCCTCACGCTGCAAAAACTGCGTTCACTGTTTTGCTGACAAACTTAAAGAAGAAGAGATGGCACATCAGATTCCTCCCCTACGGGAGCTAGGGCAAAAAACTACAAAGTTCTCGCAGGGGAAAAATGTTTACACCTACGGGGGCCAAAATGGTCAGTTTTTTGGGGGAAAGGGGGGTTGTCTCGGGTGAATCAGGTCGTTGGCACGGGACCCTGGCAAAAATCTTTTCTTGACCCAAACTGGGGAAAAACAAAAGGAGTTTTTTTGCAAGGGAAAATTTTGATAGGGAAAGGGGAAAAAGGAGGCAGTTTTCGCATTCTGTAAAAAATTTTTAATTTACAAAAAAGCGGGTACAGTTTTTTTTCCCCGTTTTCAAGGGAGGCCGAACCAGAGAAATTTTTTTCAAAAAGTTTCCCAAAAATTTCAGGCTCGAGCCTTGAGGTGGCCGGAAAGCATTGGGCATCTTTGGGTTTTCATACACCATTTCGGGTAAGGCACGGGAAATTTTAAACTTTCGGTTTTAAATGACGCGGGAATTTTTGTTTAAATCAAGTAGTAAAGACCCCCCAGTGTTGGGAGCATATACATGTACCCCCACCAAAAATATAGAAAAGCATTTAAATTAAGCAGGCGGAGCTTGGTCAACCCCTTTGTCGATTTTTTTAAGACAGCAACCAAATTTTTTTCCAGCGGGTTTATAAAGCAAGTGGTGTCTCTCCCTTTGGGGAAACTGGTGAAAGTTTTATTCGTTTTGAAAACCCTTGCGGGAAAGTCCTTGGGGCCAGAGGTTCGAGTTTTCTGCAGGACGGGGCTTAACCACTGCATTGGAGGCAGCCAGGTTGGCTGATACCTTCAAAAACAAACCGCTTTTTGCCCGGGAGCGGTCCCGTCTCTTTTTTCAACACCCGGGCTCACAGAGATGTAAACCCTTTGGAGAATGAAGTGCCAGCCGGGGGGGAGAACGTCTACGCGGGCCAAACCAAGTCACCTGGTGGAGCCCCCGTTTCCCTAAAACTTTTTGGTCCACCTGCGGAGGGGCAAACTACTCATGGTGCATCTGGGGACAACATTTCCAGAGGAAAACCAGAAAGGGAACGACACCATTTGCAACGTAAAAAAGGGGGGGAAAAAAGGGGGCAAGCCGGGTCGTCTGTTCAGGTGCAATAAAGTAGGTCACATCAGTTCCAACTGCCCCCAAAAAACCCCAACCCTTTGGGGAAAAAATCTCTATACCCCTAGAAAAAGCCCCCCTGGGAGAAGTAAAAAAAAGGAAATTGGCCCCTTTTTAAATTCCCAAAAGTTTATTTCCCTTCGGGGAAAAATCAAAAAACAACTAAGGAAAAACCCTTTAAAGGAGATACGGGAGAAATTTGCTCATTTTTGTAAAAAAGGGGAATATTACCCCTTTCAAGAATATTTCCCTTTAAATTCCTCTGTTTATTGGAAGAAAATTTTGGAGGAGCTATTTATTCTTTTTCCTTTGAAAAAAAATTTTATGTACATGCAAATTTTTAAAACTGGGTACTTGACTGTAGGGGGTTTAAAAAAAGGATTCCCCATGAAAGATGCAGTTTTTATTACGGGGAAAATAACATTCTACCGTTTTTGGGTGCCCGGAACCATAATGATTAATTCCTCACCCGGGTGTTGGCCAAACCCGGGGGCCCAACACCCCAAAGGGGTTTTGTCTGGGAGAAACGTTGACCACCCTTTGGGGACGACTCCACCCTCGGAATAGCCACGTTGTTTTACGAGGCAAAACCCGGCCGGAGCCTCGTAAATCAAGGGGAACAGACCCCGATCAAGCCTTCCTTTTCCCCAGGTTCCGGATTGCCAGATGTCTCTGTTTCCAGGCCCGGGGGACTGTCCTTCCGGGGGGAACAACAAAAGGACCCTTCTTTAAAATTTTCCTCTTTTGGGGGCAGCCAGGGGGTTTAAAAATTTTCTTTTTTGGGCCCATGGGTCTATGAATTGAATTTAAAAAAACGATTATTTGACCCTGCCTGAGATGGTAAGGAGATAGGGGGGGGGGCCGGCAATTGAAATGAAGGTTAGGGGTTTCCCAACGAAGTATGACCCCCAAATATTAAATATTGTCTTTAATACGTAAATTAGGAGGTAAATTAGGAATTAAAAAAAACCTTGTATAGAATCACAAAAAAATTTTATTGGCCAAAATTAAAGAAGATGTGAAAAAATTTAAAATTGGGTGTTGCCGATAAGGGTCAGCAAGTTGGAAAAACCCGGACATTCCATTTAAAACCCGCACCCCCAACCTATTTCCCGCTGATGGGAGAACCTTTTTGCAATTTAAATTTTGAATTTTGAAAGGCCCCTTAAACCCAGGGCAAAGTTTTGGGAAAACAATATTTTTTTACGATTATTTGGGTTTAAAAAAACCAGGGTATCCTGAAAACAATTCCCCTGCGTAGTATTAATACAAAGTATTCTCAAAGCTTTAACAAAATTTTATTTTCTTTTTTTGGCATTCCCAAAATATTCAAAAAATGATCAAAGGGACTAACTTCAAATGCAAAGCAATTTTGGAAAATATTAAACCCAGGGTTTGGGGGAAAAAAAAACTTATCCAATTTTCCTACATCCCCAGTCCCCCTTGGCGCCTTGGGGAAAAATTCCACCAGACATTAAAAAAAAATGATGAGAAGTTTTTGCATGCCCCTTCCCTACAGACTGGGATGAATCACTACCTTTGTTGCTGTTCTCAGTACGAGAAACGGGCAAAAAGTCTAAAAGGGTATGTCCTTTTTGAGCTGAAACTTTGGGCACCCAAAGTACGAGGGCCCCCTTCGGGTTTAACAAAGAAGGATGGATGGGAGAAAACGTTAGTCAACACTCTCCCAAACCCTCTTCAAGGGGTTTCAGGGGGGCACGTCGTTAGCCAAGGCAACCTAAAGACAGTCAGGCAAGATGAAACGGGGTTTGACAGAAGGGCACAATTTTCCCCTCCTTCCTTTCCGGGGGGCAAAGGGGTTGGGGCAGGAACCTATACCCCGGGCCCCACCGAAAGCTAGATTTACGGGACCCATGCAGATTGTAAAATAGAAATTTTTTGATGTAAATTTTTGTGGGTTTTTGCTCCCATTGATTTTAAAACCCCCCAAAATTTTTAAAAATTGCCCCATTAAAAACAGTTTAAAATACTTCCATACCCAATAAGTCCCAAATAATGACTCCGTCCTCTACCTTTGGGGGGACAAAATTGGGCTCTTTGCACTCTTCTTTTGAAATTAATATTAAAAATTTTCAAATTCTTTTCCTCCTCAAGGATCCTAGCCCTTTAAAGGGGGAGATTTTTCTGAAAAAAGCAAGCAACAAATTTAATGGCTTCTACAGTCTTAAACCTAATATTTTTTTTTGGAAAAGTGCCGAAAAAATGACGTTTGGTTACCATGATGAGAAAATGGGAAAACTCTAAACCAATTAAATCTCCCCCTAAGAGCCCAATCCGGGAAAAACAAAGGCTACTTCAGCGGAAGTAGAAATTTTTTTTAAAGCATGGTTTATGGAGGAGTGGGCTGCCATGGGGGTTCACCGTGCTCCTTGTGAAGAAGGTGTTTGGGGGGTTTTTGTAAGGGGTACAGAAATACCGTTTAAAATTTAACCCAGGTCACAAAATTTCAAGATGTTACCCTCTTCCTCGTCCCGGATACTAATTTACTTTGTGGGGGGGGCTTTTCTTTTGTGTCCAAATTTGATCTCCTTAAAAAACTACTATCAGGTACCTTTGACAGATAAGGCCCAAAAGGGAAAACCTGCCTTTTGTAATTTCCCGGAGGGGGCTTTTTCAATACACAGTTTTCCCCCCCCCCTTTGGGAAAGAAAAAAATTTCCCCCCCTTTATTTCCCGAAACTTATCCATCAGGCTATTAAAATGGGCTTTTAAGGCACGGGAGCGGGACCTAGTTTTTATTTTTTGTGGTGGGCTTTATCTGGGGAAACAACAAACCCACTTTTGACCCTTTTAAAGGCCCCTTTTTGAGACCTTTTTAAAAGTTCCCATTTAACGTTAATTTATCTAAATCTTCCTTTTGGCCGGCCACTGTCACTTTTTTACCATGAAATAGGTAGTGGTTTAAAATTTTCCCCCTAAAATTGTAAAGTTCTTTCTATTAAAAAATTACCCGTTTTCCCCATGATAGGAAATTCTTAAAGTTTTTTCCCAGGCATGATAGGATTTTTCAGAAAGATTCTGTAAAAAATTTTTTCAGATATTGGTTTGCCCCTCCCCTTCCCTTCCCTTACCATCAAAAAGTTCCCTTTAAATTGGGGCGTCAGACGTAACCTGCTTTTAATAAAGGGAAAAAGATTATTGGTACCCGGCCCCCCATTTCTGGGCTCCAGACTTCTCCAAAAACCCTTTTTTCCCTTACAGGTTTTATGCTTGTAGTTTTGGGGGGTTGGGGGGAAATACTAAATTTCAAAACGGGAAAAAAGGGTTTCGCCCCGTAGCATACTTTTCCCCCAATTTCCGCCGAACAGAGGGCTTTTCTTTCCCTTTTAAAAAGAAGCCCCCCGCGCTGGTTCTGGCTTTTGGGGCATTTGATGTTTATGTGGGCCAGACCCCTCAGGTGGGGCCCCAGCTACAGTGCCAATCCTCTGTTTTATCTCCAAGCCATGAAGAACCCCCAAAACAAGGGTTATGCCTGGGGCTAAGGGGTGCAGCCCACAATATTTCTATTAAATATATTGCCGGCCCAAAAAAAAATATGTTGGGGGACTCTTTATTTTAGAGTCCAATATTATTATTTAGGGTTTGGATGTTATTTGTGGGGAAAACCCCTTTTTCCCCGCTCTTTTTTTTTTTTTTCCCCCGGGGTGGGGGTTTTTTTTAGTTTAGGGGATGCGGGCTACCGTCCGCCTGTATCTTGGACCATTCAAACCTGTTTTTGAATGCTTTTCTTTTACCCCTAAGATTGGGGTTTTGGGTTTTGGTCACAAGAAAAAGGGGCCTACTAAGAGTTGGGGGGGGAGAGGAAAAGGGGGTCCCATTATTTTTTTGCCAGGGGGGCACGGTTACCACTGGGGGGGTTTGGCCCGCCTAATCCCGAGCCTTCTCGGGGTGGGGGGTTTTGGGGATGCCCAAAAAGTACTAAACCCTTTTTTCGGCGCATGTACAACCCTCATTTACGGGTATCTCCCCCAACCAGCAAAAACCCGGTTGCTAAAAGTTGATTTATGGGGTCCCCTTTGTTCAAAATATGACCCGGTTTTTAGCCCAAAAAAGAAGATGGGGTTTTTGGGGAACGGGAGGGGGTTATGTTTGGGGACCCTCTCCTTCTGCCCTTGTCAAATTTCCCCTTTTAGCGGTTTTGAAGCACGGTCCCCCTAAATTTTTGTGGTTTCCCTTTTTTTTGCCTTTCTTACCCCTGGAGTGGGACTATACTTATCACTGTAAATTTTGGTTTCATATTGCTGTTTAAAAATTGGGAAGGATAATAAAAAGTCCCCCAAAATTTTTCTACGTGTTTTTTTTCTCCCATTTACAAACCCCAGGTTAAAAAGGTCAAATTTTGGGAAACCTGGGGGGGAATTTCAGGGAAGATAAAAACTTTTTTCCTAAGACTGCAGCAGCCTACTGGCCCATGCAAAGGGAAAAACCAAAATTTGCAAAGACCCGCACAGTGTTACTGGCCCGTGCTGGGAAGATCCAAATTTTCTCTTAAACTTTCAAACAGAACCCCCACTGGGCCCCTGCTGGGGAAAACCAATTACTGTTTTAAAACTGCAGCAAAACCTATGGGCAGATGTTTGGAAAAAACCCGCTAAATCCCGGTTGGGAGCAGACTTACTAAACCCTTTCTGTGAAGATCCCAATTTTCTCTTAAGACTGCAGCACACCTTCTGGCTTATGCTGAGAAGATCCAACTTACTCCTAAGGCTGCAGCACACCTTCTGGCTTATGCTGAGAAGATCCAACTTACTCCTAAGACGGCAGCAGACCTTCTGGCACATACTTGGAAATCCAACTTACTTCTAAGATTTCAGCAGACATACTGGCCCATGCTGGGAAGATCCAACTTACTCCTAACTCTGCTGCAGACCTACTGGCCTTTGCTCGGAAAATCCAACTTACTTCCAAGACTGCAGGAGACCTTCTGGCCATTGCTTGGAAGATTCAACTTACTCCTAAGACTGCAGCTGACCTACTGGATCATGCATGGAAGATCCTAAAAGCTCCTAAAACTGCAGGACACCTACTAACCCATGCTAGGAAGATTCAACTTACTCCTAAGACTGCAGCAGATCTATGGGCCCATGCTGGGAAGATCCAACCTACTACTAAGACTACAGCAGACCTACTGGCCCATTTTGGGAAAATCTAACTTACTCCTAAGACTGCAGCAGACAGACTGGCTCATGCTGGGAGATCCAACTTCCTCCTAATACTGCAGCAGAGATACTAGCCCATGCTCGGAAGATCCAACCTACTTCAAAGACTACAGCAGCTCTTCTGGCCCATCCTAGGAAGATCCAACTTACTCCTGAGATTGCCGCAGACTTACTGGCCTATGCTGGGACGATCCAAATTACTCCTAAGACTGCAGCAGACCTAATAGCCATGCTCGGAAGATTCAACTCACTCCTAAGACTGCAGCAGACCTACTAGCCCATGCTTTGAAGTTCCAAACTACTCCTAAGACTGCAGCAGCCATACCTATTGGCCAATGCTTGGAAGGTCCAACGCACTCCTAAGACTGCAGCAGACTTACGGCCAATGCTGTGAAGATCCAACCTACTTCGAAGACTGCAGCAGTCCTTCTGGCCAATCCTGGGATGATGCAACTTACTCTTAAGACTGCAACAGACCTACTGACCCATGATAGGGAGATCCAACTTACTCCTAAGACTGCAATAGGCCTACGGGCCCATTATTTGGGAAAAACCAACTTACTCTATCACTGCAGCAAACCTACTTCCCCTGCAGGGGGATCAACTTACTCCCTAACTGCAGCAGACCTACTGACCCATGATAGGAAGATCCAACTTTCTCCTAAGACCACATATTTTTTGGGCGCATCGGGGAAGATCCAACAACTCCTAAACAGACAAACTACTGACCCATGGGGGAAAATAAAAAAAATTTACTCCTAAAAGGGCAGCAGACTACGGGCAATAGGGGAAGATTAAAACTTACCCAAAGACAGACGGACCTACTGGCCCAAACCCTTGGGAAGATCCAACTTACCCTAAACTGCAGCAAACAAACGGGCCAATGCTCAAAACCAACTTACCCCTAAGACTGCAAGACCTACGGCCCATCTGGGACGATCGACAAACTCCTAAGACTGGAGAAGACCTACGGGCCCATATTGGGGGCCCAAATTTACTCCATAGCTGCGGGAATGTACTGGGCCATGTTGGAAATCCAACTTAAACCTAAACTACGGAACCGCGGGCCCTGCAGGAATCCAACTTACTTCAAGGGCGCAGCACATTTACGCCCGGCGGGAAATACAACTTACTACTAAGACGAGCAGACCTACTTTCCTGCGGGAAAACCCAATTTACTTAAAAACTCCCGACCTACGGATCATCTGGGAAATCCTAAAGCCCATGATGGCAGAAGACCACTGACCCATGCTAAAGTTTCAACTTATTATTAGACTCAGCAACTACTCCCTTGCCGGAAATCCAACTAACTCCAAAGAATGAAAAAGACATTCGGCCAATCCGGGTCGACCTTTTGATTATCCACTGGGCTTTGGGGTCTCTGGGAGACCTAATTTAAAAACCAATTATAGGCACACCCTTGCCGGGGAAAACTCTGTCAGCCCCCCACTCGGGGGGTCTTTTGTTCTTGACGGATCAGACCTGGGCCAGTCGTACACGTGTTGGGGGGGTGCTGGACCACCAAAAAAGGGCCCAAGGGAAAGATGATCGGGAGATTCGAGGGGAGCTGCGCTGGGATGCAGAGCCCGCAGTAGATTCGAGCGGAGCTGCTCTGGGGTGCGGGCCGGAGAAGCTGCGAATCCCCTTGGGGAAAAACTGTTGGAGGCATTGGGCAGAGTACTGGCTTGCGCAGTACCTTTTTCTGTTGGGTCTTGGACCTGGGTTATTTTTCCTGTAGGAACTTCCTCTGTACAATATTGTAAGTTCATTCATTTTGGTAAAGTTGATTGATTCCCTTCTCACTGCTTATTTCCACCCCCATTTTTTAAAAACCCAAATAATGCCTGTTCCCAAATATTTATTGTACAAAGATTTAATAATAAACTTTTTTAGTAGAATATAATATTCACTTCCCCGTTTTTTCCTCCATTTATTTAGGTTTTTTTAAAGTATGAAGGGTGAGTATGTGAGGGGATGTAAGTAATGAAGTGAAGAGTATCACCATGACCCACATTACCTACCAACCCCTCCGCAACCTCACTCCACCACCTCGCCTTCCCCTACCACTGACCCCCCCCCTTACCCCCATTTTCCCTAACATCCCCCCCCACATGCGGGTGTTAAGGGGTGGTGGTTCTTATTATTTTTATAGTAAACCACCCCCATTGCCTTTTTTTGACTGCTCGGTTATACTTGTTATGCAACCCTTTTTGCCCCAAATTTTTTTTTTTTTGGGGTAAAATCTAAAGTGAATATCTGAATTTTATAATCCTAGTGCCTTTAACTGCCTTTTTTTGACGGGGGGGTCTAATAATTTTTGGGTGTAATTTTAATTTTTGGTGGATTGTTTTGGTTAAATAAATGGGGGAGAATACAGTATTTGGGTGAGACTTTTGGGGGGAAACAATTTCGGCCGAAATTGAATATTTAAGGGAATGAAATCACCCACCCGCCTTGGGGAAAACTTACCCACAACTGTCACCCATTAAGATTGCCTATAGCTGTCCACCGATTGGGCCCGTCCACCCCCTGAATGCCCAGTCACCCGCGATGTGCCCCGTAGAGTTTGCTGCCCTGGGCTGTCTCCAGTGTAGTGGGGGTCTGTCTGGGGTCACCCCCCTTGACCACACCCACGGACCGCGAGTTACCGCATTGCCAGGGATGGGTGCCGCACCCGCTGTTTTATGACCTGAAGGAAAACCCCACCCACCCAGCAAAATGACATAGCCTTACTGCTGATTCGGCTGCTGTGGCCGTGCTGAGATGCTTAGCCGGCTGCAATGCTGTGGCCGTCTGTGTGCTGCGTATGTTGAATGCGGGGGCCGGGGTGATTTGGAAAACCGCGGGCCCCTCTTGAGCGGGACCGGCGCGTGCTGTAGCCGTGCTGCGATGCTGGGCCGTGCGTGTGCTGCGTGATACGGGCCGGCTATTCTGGTGATAAAGCCGTGCTTTTATGAGGGTATGCTGTGGCCGGCTGTATGCTGCGTGCTCCTAGCTCAGAGATGGGGGTGATGCTGCAGTGGTGTGTGAGGGATTCTGCTGGTGGCCCGGACAGGAATCTACTAAAGGGGTTTTTCCATCCTCGGAGATGTGGAAACTGAGCCGCGGGGAAAGGACTCCAGCGCTGGACCACCTGCTTTCAAGGGCGCATGGAGGTGTGCCTGCCTTGCTGGGCACCTGTGCGACAGGTAACGGGGATGCCCGCCACCATGGAGACAATTTAAATGTGAGATGTCCCCACCTACTTTACTTGCCAAATGTTAGTGTTACCTGTTGGAATAAGGTGACCTTTAAAACGGGCCGTGATTTGCCGCCTGTTTATGAGGCCAGTGAATCCTAGTAGTGGCATAGGATAAAGGGGGGGTCCCAGCTGCGATGCCTGCCCCGCTCGATTTTCAATGTTGTAGTGTGAAAGGAATTTGCCGAAAATGCACCCTTGGGGGTCGTGAATGGTCCATTCGTTACTTGAAAGAAGCAACCCTTGGGAGCGTTTTCCACGCCATAAAGCCAAGAGGTTTGGCCCCAAAGGTTAACGGCGAGGTGAAATAGCATTGGCTAGTGCATTTCTAGTAAATAGGGAACACTGGCCCGAATTTTGGTTTAAGGGAAATAACGGGGAAGGAGGGTTTCACCCAAAAGGGGAATTTTGCTGCCAACTGCCGAGGGACTGATTATGCTGCCTTTTGTATTGAGGGTTGGGGGAAAAATAATTGTATTATGTAATTTTTTCTTTGTATTGTAATAGATTTAAGGTTAGGGTTAAAATATCTAAAACTAACAAATTGTCCCCGTTCTCAATAATTTAAAATTGGGGGGGAAAGGGGGGGTATTAGTCCCGCTGGGGTTTTGAGGTCTCGGGAACCTAATTTTTAAACCCAATTATATGGTCACCCCAACCTTTCCTTGGGAAACGTCTGTCAGCCCGCCAGTCTGAGGTCTTTTTTTCTTTACGGCATCAACCCAGGCGTCAGGGCCCTACACGGGTTTTGGAGGGGGCTTTGGACCCCCATAAAAGGCCCAAGGGAAAACTATCAGGAGATTCGAGCGGAGCGCGCGGACAGAGCTCCGAGCAGTAATTTTGAGGGAGCTGCGCTGGGGGCAGGGGCCCGGGGGAAGGGGCTGAAATCCTGGAGAACTGTTGGAGGCATTGGGCAGAGACTGGCTTTTCGCAGTACTCTTGCGTGTAGGGCTTGGACCTTGGGTTAGTTCCCGTAGTAACTTCCCTGTACAATATTTTAAGTTACATTCTTTTTGGGCAATTGATTTTATTCCCTGTCTCACGCTTTGTGTACCATCCCATTTATCTAAACCATAATGCCTGGGGTTTCCCCAAAAATATTATTTTAAAAGAAAATTAATAATCTGTGTTTAGTAAATAGTAAAATTTACTGTCCCCCCTTTTTTTTTCTCCCTTTATTTATGTTTATTAAAGATAAGGGGAGTAGTGGGATGGGTGTAGATAATGAGAGGTGAAAGAGTCACCGACCTCACATTTTCCTACCAACCTCCGCATCCTCACTCCTACCACCTCGCCCTTTCCCCACCAAATGACTCCCCCGCTTTCCCCCAATTTCCCCCAACTCACCCCCCTACTGCAACCACTTACCCTAAGTTTCCACAACTTTCTGCCTGTGCTGGAAATACAAATTCTCCAAATTACTCAATTTTGGCCCATGCGGGAAATTCAAGTTACTCCAAACTGCGCAGACCGACAGCCCCTGCTTTGAAGATCCAATCTACTCCTAACTGCGGGGCCAACCTACCCATATCGGGGAAAACCAAATTACTCAAAAGACCGAAGCAGACCTACTGGCACATACTGGGAAAGTCCAACTTACTCCTAACACTGCAGCATACCTTCTGGACCATGCTGGGAAATTTCCCAAACCCACTCCTTAGACTGGGTGCAGACCTATTGGCCCAGCTGGGAAAGGGTCCAACTTACTCCTAAGACTGCAACAGACCTACTGGCGTATGCTGGGAAGATCTAACATGCTAGTAGGACTGCAGGAGACCTGCTGTCCCATGCTTGGAAGATCCAACTTACTCTTAAGACTGCAGCAGACCTACTGGCCCATGCAGGGAAGATACAAGTTACTCATAAGACTGCAGCAGACCTACTGACATTTGCTAGGAAGACCCAACATAATCCCAAGACTGCAGCAGATCTAATGTCTCATTCTGGGAAGATTCAACTTACTCTTAAGACTACAGGAGACCTACTGGCCCATCCTGGGAAGATCCAACTCATTCCTAAGACTGCAGCAGACCTACTGGCCTATGCTGGGAGGATCCAAATTACTCCTAAGACTGCAGCAGACCTTCTGGGGCATGTTAAGAAGAACCAACTTACTCCTAAGACTGTGGGAGACCTACTGGCCCATGTTGAGGAGGAAAAACATACTCCTACGTTTCCTGCGCAACTACTGGCCCATGCAGGGAAGATCCAACTTACTCCTAAGACTGCAGCAGACCTACTGGCCCATGCTAGGAAAATCCATCATTTTCCAAAGACTGCAGCAGACCTACTGGCCCATGCTAGGAAAATCCAACTTACTGTTAAATCTGCAGCAGACCTACTGGCCCATTCTGGGAAGATCCAACTTACTCTGATATTTTAGCAGACCTAATAACCCATGCTTGGAAGATCCAACTTACACCTAAGACTGCAGCAGACCGACTGGCCCATGCTGCAAACATTCAACTCACTACTAAGACTGCAGCAGACCTACTAGACCATGCTTTGAAGATCCAAACTTCTTTGAAGGCTGAAGCAGCCCTATTGGCCCATCCCTGGAAGATCCAACTTACTCTAAAGACTGTAGCAGACCTAATGGCACATGCTGGGAAGATCCAACTTACTCTTAAGTCTGCAGCAGACCTACTGGCCCATGTTGGGAAGATCCAACTTACTTTTAAGACTGCAGTAAACCTACTGGCCTATGCTTGGAAGTTCCAAATTACTCGAAAGACTGCAGCAGACCTTCTGGGCTGTGTTAGGGAGAATCAACTTATTACTAACTACTGCGGAAGACCTACCGGCCCATGCCCGGAAGATTCATCTCACTCCTAAGACTGTAGCAGACCTACTGGCCAATGCTTTGAAGATCCAAACTACTCCTAAGACTGCAGCAGCCAGACCTACTGCCAATCTTTGGATGATCCAACTTGCTCCTAAGACTGCAGTAGACCTACCGGCCTATGCTCGGAAGATCCAACCTACTTCTAAGACTGCAGCAGCCCTTCTGGCCCATCCTGGGAAGATCCAACTTGCTCTTAAGACTGCAGGAGACCTACTGGCCCTTGTTGGGAAGATCGAATTTACTCTTAAGACTGCAGCAGACATATTGGCGCATGCTGCAAACATTCAACTCACTACTAAGACAGGAGCAGACCTACTGACCCATGCTGGGAAGATCCAACTTACTCCTAAAAGGGCAGCAGACATACTGGCACATAGAGTAAAGATTTAACTTACTCTTAAGAAAGCAGCGGACCTACTGGCCCAACCTTGAAAGATCCAACTTACTCCTAAGACTGCAGCAAACATACTGGCCAATGCTCGGAAAATCCAACTTACTCCTAAGACTGCAGCAGACCTACTGGCCCATGCTGGAACGATCGAACAAACTCCTAAGACTGGCAGCAGACCTACTGGCCCATATTGGGAGGGTCCAACTTACTCCATAGACTGCAGGAGATGAACTGGGCCATGTTGGGAAGATCCAACTTAATCCCAAGACTACAGGAGACCTGCTGGCCCATGCTAGGGAAATCCAACTTACTTCTAAGGCTGAAGCACACTTACTGGCCCAGGCTGGGAAGAAACAACTTACTACTAAGACTGCAGCAGACCTACTTGTCCATGCTAAGAAAATCCAACTTACTTAAAAGACTGCAGCCGACCTACTGGATCATGCTAGGAAGATCGTACAAGCTCCTATGATTGCAGCAGACCTACTGACCCATGCTAGGAAGATTCAACTTAGTTATTAGACTGCAGCAGACCTACTGGCCCTTTCTCGGAAGATCCAACTAACTCCTAAGACTGCAACAGGCATACTGGCCAATCTCGGACGATCCAGCTTACTCCTAAGTTTCCAGCAGACTTACTGGCCCATCTGGAAGATACGATTACTCTAAAAACTCAGATCTACTGGGCCCCTGCTGGGA
>NC_069429.1:24590373-24612186 GCF_026875155.1 Cherax quadricarinatus
TTTGGCTTTTGGTCATAGGAAAGTGGCTCTTTTAAAGGGTTTTGGGGGTGGAGAGATGGCGGTCCCATTATTTTGTGCCATGGCGGCACGTTACCACTGGGAGGTGGCAGCCTAATCCTGAGCCTTCTCGGGGGGGGGGGTGTGGCATGCAAAGAGTACGTAACCTTTATTCGCGCATGGACAAAACCCTCTTTTACAGGCTATCCCCCCCAAAACCAGCGAACCAGGTTGCTAAGAGTTGGTGATGGGGCCCCATCGTTAAACCCTGTGCCCAGGTTCTAGCCAATAAGAAGGTGGGATTGGCAATCGCAGAGGTTATGTGGGTACCGCTCTCCTGTCTGCCCTTGTCATTCCCATTCTAGAGCTGGTTGAGCACGGTCTGCTATCTTGTGGCTTCTATTTCTGCCTTGCTTACCGTGACGTGCACTATACTTATTACTGTACATAGTGTACATATTGCTGTTCTAAATTGGTGAAGGATAATATAAGTCTAAACTTTTTCTGCGGTGTTTCTTTTGCTCCCATTACACCTGGGATAACAGGCCTTTGAAATCCTAGGTTGTAATATGGATCTTCCCAGCATGGGCCAGTAGGTCTGCTGCAGTTTTAGGAATAAGTTGGATCTTCCCAGCATGGGTCTGTAAGTGTGCTGCAATCTGAGAAGTTAGTTGGATCTTCCGAGCATGGGCTAGTATGTCTGTTGCAATCTTAGGAGTTAGTTGGATCTTCCGAGCATGGGCTAGTATGTCTGTTGCAATCTTAGGAGTCAGTTGGATCTTCCGAGCATGGGTCAGTAGGCCTGCTGCAGTCTTAGGAGCGTGTTGGATCTTTCCTGCATGATCCAGTAGGTCGGCTGCAGTCTTAGGAGTAAGTTGGATTTTCCTAGCATGGGCAAGTAGGTCTGCTGCAGTCTTAGGAGTAAGTTGGACGTGAAGGCTTACTCAGACCTGTAACAACTTCAGTAATTATTACCAAGGCTGGCTCCTCCTCTTGAAAATTAATGAATAGAAAAAGAATAAAAACTGACAAACATAAACACTTCATTTAGAAAATATAAAATATAAAATACTTAAATATGAAATATTGATCCTACTTTAAAGAAAAATGAAAACTGAAAAATATAAATGATATCTGAATTTAACACTAATATATTCAATTAAACTTGTGTGTCTGGTTAATTTTGCCACAGTCTTGTAGAGATTACAGCCGTTGCTGATGACGTGGGGGGGGGGTCACATGTGTTGGTGACAAACCAACAACCAGTTCTTCAGAGAGTCTATAGCCTCGAATAGTCAGTCCAAATGACAGGAACGCAGGTTCTTTACCACTGCAAAGATGAGGGGTTATGTCCTGCGGTGGCGTCCAGTTAATCAGGTAGGTAAAGATTGACGTCTCGGGACGTTAGCTCGTCTCCTTCAACACTTCTCGTTGCTTGGCAGGTGACCCGATCTGTCATTTCAAGCTGGAAAGAGAGACAGGTTACCCACTGCTTAAGAAATCACTCTCCATGATAAGTACAATACCTAAAAGACTTGGTGATTATCAAAACATCTAACATGGAGATCAAGGCTGAAAGGACTAAGATTATTATTGGTCAAGAGTGAAGCTTTCAATCAATAAGTCCATTAGAATAGAAGCAGGCTTGTACTTACAGTTGTGCTGGGAGCTGTGAGTCGAGTGATTACTGTTTGGTCGGAGCCCCACACGTCACCTTTCGGGGTGGGGAAAAAGGAAGTGATAGTGGGAGCTAGACTTACCCTACATACCAAGCAGCCGATAATCAAACTATCGTTACCATATACTCGCTCGCTAGTCCTATCTGTTGAACTATTCCCTCACATTGGATCTTCCCATCATTGGCCAGTAGGTCTGCTTCAGTCTTTGGAGTAAGTTGGATCTTCCCAGCATGGGCCAGTTTTAGGGGTAAATTGGATATACCGACCATGAGCCAGTAGCTCTGCTGCAGACTTAGGTGTAAGTTGGGTCTTCCCAGCATGGGTTATTAGGTCTGCCAAGGTATCAGGAGTAAGTTAGATCTTTCCAGCATGGGCCAGTAGGTCTTCTGCAGTCTTAGGAGTAAGTTGGATTTTCCCTGCATGGGTCATTAGGTGTGGTGAAGTATAAGGAGCAAGTTGGATCTTCCAAGCATGAGCCAGTAGGTCTGCTGCAGTCTTCTAAATAAGTAGAATCTTCCCAGCATGTGTCAGTAGGTCTGCTGCAGTCTTAGGAGCTTGTAGGATCTTCCCTGCACAATCCAGGAATTCGGCTGCAGTCTTAGAAGTAAGTTGGATTTCCCAAGCATTGGCAAGTAGGTTTGCTGCAGTCTTAGGAGTAAGTTGGATCTCCCCAGCATGGGCCATTAGGTCTCATGCAGTCTTAGGAGTAAGTTTGATCTTCCCAACATGCCCCAGGATGTCTCCTGCAGTCTTAGGAGTAAGTTGGATCTTCCCAGCATGGGCCAGTAGGTGTGCTGCAGCGTTAGAAGAAAGTTGGATCTCACCAGCATGGACCAGTAGGTCTCTTGCAGTCTTGGGAGTAAGTTGGATCTTCCAAATATGGCCCAGTAGGTCTCCTGCAGTCTTAGGAGTAAGTTAGATCTTCCCAGCATGGGCCAGTAGGTCTGCTGCAGTATTAGGAGTAAATTGGATCTTTCCAGCATGGGCCAGTAGGTCTGCTGCAGTCTTAGGAGTATATTGGATCTTACCAGTATGTGCCAGTAGGTCTGCTGTCGTCCTAGGAGTAGGTTGGATCTTCCCAGCATGGGCCAGAAGGTCTGCTGCAGTCTTAGGAGTATATTGGATCCTACCAGTATGTGCCAGTAGGTCTGCTGTCGTCCTAGGAGTAAGTTGGATTTTCCCAGCATGGGCCAGCAGGTCTGGCTACTGCAGTCTTAGTAGTAGTCTGAACCTCCAGAGCATGGGTCAGATGGTCTGTTGCAGTCTTAGGTGTAAGTTGGATCTTCCCAGCTTTGGCCAGTAGGTCTGCTGCTTTTTTAGGAGTAAGCTGGATCTTCCCAGCATGGGCCAATAAGTGTGCTGAACTCTTAGGAGTAAGTTGGATCTTACCAGAATGGGCCAGTAGGAGTGCTAAAGTCTTAGGAGTAAGTTGGATCTTAACAGCATGGGCCGGCAGGTCTGTTGCAGTTTTAGGAGTCAGTTCGATCTTCCTAGTATTGGTCAGTAGATCTGCTACAGTATTAATAGCGAGTTGGATCTTCCCAGCATGGGCCAGTAGGTGTGCTGAAGACTTAGGAGTAAGTTGGATCTTAACAGCATGGGCCAGAAGGTCTGCTGCAGTCTCAGGAGTAAGTTGGATCTTCCTAGTATTGGTCAGTAGATCTGCTACAGTATTAATAGCGAGTTGGATATTCCCAGCATGGGCCAGAATGTCAGATACATTCTTAAGAGTAAGTTGGATCTTCCCAGCATAAGCCAGTAGCTCTTCTCTAGTCTTAGGAGTAAGTAGGATCTTCCAATCATGGGCCAGTAGGTCTGGTTCAGTCTTAGGACTAATTAAGAACTTCCCAGCATAGACCACTGTGTCTGCTGCAGTTTTAGGAGTAAATTAGATCTTATGAGCATGAGCCTGTAGGTCTGCTGCAGTCTTTGGATTAAGCTGGATCTTCCCAGCATGGGCCAGCAGGTCTGCTGCAGTCTTAGGAGAAGATTGGATCTTACTAGCATGGGCCAGTAGGTCAGCTGCACCCTTAGGAGAAAGTTGGATCTTCCCAGTACGTGCCAGTGGGTTTCTCCTTACCGTCCAAGGAGTAAGTTGGATCTTCCAGCATGGGCCAGTAGGTCTGGCTGCTGCAGCCTTAGGAGTAGGTTTGGATCTTCGCAGCATTGGCCAATAGGTGTCCTCAAACCTTAAGAGTTAGTTCGATTTTCCCCGGGTATTGTTGCAGTAGGTCTGCTGCAGTCTTAGGATTTAAGTTGAATCTTTCCAGTATGTGCCAGTGGTCTTTCTGCCGTCTTAGGAGTAAGTTGGTCCTTCCCAGAGTAGGCCAGTAGGACTTCTGTATCTTAGGAGTATGTTGGATTTCCTAGCATAGGTCAATAGATCTGCTGCAGTCTTAGTAGAAAGTTGGATATTCCCGGCACGGACCCGTTAGGTCAAGTGCAGTCTTAGGAGTATGTTGGATCTTCTCAGCATTGGCCAGTAGGTCTACTGCAGTCTTAAGAGTAAGTTGGATCTTCTAAGCACGGGCCAGAAGGTCTGCTACAGTCTAAGGAGTAAGTTGGATCTTCCCAGCATGGGCCAGGAGATTTTATGCAGTCTTTGGAGTAAGTTGGATCTCCCCAGCATGGGCCAGTTGGGTTACTGCGGTCTTAGAAGAAGGTTGGATCTTCCAAGCATGGACCAGTAGGTCTACTGCAGTCTTAAGAGTAAGTTGGATCTTCCAAGCATGTTCCAGTCGGTCTACTGCATTCTTAGGAGGAAGTTGGATCTTCCCAGCATGGACCAGTAGGTCTGCTGCAGTCTTAAGAGTAAGTTTGATCTTCCCTGCATGGGCCAGTAACTCTGCTGTAGTCTTAAGAGTAATCTGGATCTTCCCAGCGTGGGCCAGTAGATCTGCTGCAATCTAAGGTTTTAGTTGGATGTTCCCAGAATGGGCCAATAGGTCTGTTGCAGCCTTAGGAGTAAGTTGAATCTTCCTACTATGGGTCAGTATCTCTGCTGTAGTCTAAGGAGTTTGATGGATCTTCCCTGCATGGGCCAGTATTTCGCCTGCAGTCTTAGGAGTATGTTGGATTTTCCTTGCATAGACTAGTAGGTCTGCTACAGTCTTAGGAGCAAGTTGAATCTTCCCTGCATTGGACAGTAGTTGTGCAGCAGTCTTAGGAGTAGGTCTGACCTTCCCAACATGGCCAGTAGGTCTCCAGCAGTCTTAAGAGTAAGTTGGATCTTCCCTGCATGGGCCAGTATGTCGGCTGCAGTCTTAGGAGTAAATTGGTTCTTCCTAACTTGGCCCAAATGGTCTGCTGCAGTCTTAGGAGTAAGTTGGATCATCCCAGCATGGGCCAGTAGGTCTGCTGCCGTCTTAAGAGTAAATTCGATCTTCCCAGCAAGGGCCAGTAGGTCTCCTGCAGTCTTAAGAGCAAGTTGGATGTTCCCAGGATGAGCCAGAGGGGCTGCTGCAGTCTTAGAAGTAGGTTGGATCTTACGAGCATAGGCCGGTAGGTCTACTGCAGTCTTAGGAGCAAGTTGGATCATCCAAAGATTGGCAGTAGGTCTGGCTGCTACAGTCTGAGTAGTAGTTTGGATCTTCAAAGCATTGGCCAGTAGGTCTGCTACAGTCTTAGGAGTGAGTTGAATCTTCCGGGCATGGGCCGGTAGGTCTTCTGCAGTAGTTAGTAGCAAGTTGATTCTCCCTAACATAGCCCAGAAGGTCTGCTGCAGTCTTTCGAGTAATTTGGAACTTCCAAGCATAGGCCAGTAGGTTTACTGCAGTCTTAAAAGTAAGTTGGATCTTCCCAGCATGGGCCAGTAGGTCTGCTGCAGACTTAAGAGTAAGTTGGATCTTCCCAGCATGTGCCATTAGGTCTGCTGCAGTCTTTAGAGTAAGTTGGATCATCCAGGGATGGGCCAATAGGGCTGCTTCAGCCTTCAAAGAAGTTTGGATCTTCAAAGCATGGTCTAGTAGGTCTGCTGCAGTCTTAGGTGTAAGTTGGATCTTCCAAGCATGGGTTATTAGGTCTGCTAAAATATCAGAGTAAGTTGGATCTTCCCAGAATGGGCCAGTAGGCCTGCAGCAGATTTAACAGTAAGTTGGATTTTCCTAGCATGGGCCAGTAGGTCTGCTGCAGTCTTTGGAAAATGTTGGATTTTCCTAGCATAGGCCAGTACGTCTGCTGCAGTCTTAGGAGTGAGTTGGATCTTCCCAGGATAGGCCAGTAGGTCTCCTGTAGTCTTAAGAGTAAGTTGAATCTTCCCAGAATGGGATATTAGGTCTGCTGCATTCTTAGGATTATGTTGGGTCTTCCTAGCAAATGTCAGTAGGTCTGCTGCAGTCTTATGAGTAACTTGTATCTTCCCTGTATGGGCCAGTAGGTCTGCTGCA
Organism: Cherax quadricarinatus; assembly: GCF_026875155.1. Taxonomy (NCBI): domain Eukaryota; kingdom Metazoa; phylum Arthropoda; class Malacostraca; order Decapoda; family Parastacidae; genus Cherax; species Cherax quadricarinatus. The sequence continues at coordinate 24,596,435 of NC_069429.1, forward strand.
GTCTTAAGAGTAAGTTGGATCTTCCAAGCATGGGACAGCAGGTCTCCTGCAGTCTTACAAGTATGTTAGATCTTCCCAGCATATGCCAGTAGGTCTGTTGCAGTCTTAGGAGTAAGTTGGATTCTTCCAGCATGGGCCAATAGGTCTGCAGCAGTCTAATGAGTAGGTTGGATTTCCCAGCATGGTCCAGAAGGTATGCTGCAGGGTTAGGAGTAAGTTGGATTTTCCCAGTATGTGCCAGTAGGTCTGCTTCGGTCTTTGGAGTAAGTTGGATCTTCCCAGCATATGTGAGTAGGTCTGGCTCCTGCAGTCCTAGGAGAAGATTGGATCTTCAAAGCATGGGCTAGTCGGTCTGCTGCAGTCTTAGGAGTAACTTGAATCTTCCCCGATGGGCCCAAAAGATTGATGTAATCTTAGCAGTTAAATTGTATTTCCCAGCATGGGCCAGTAAGTCTGCTGGAAACTTAGGAGTAAGCTGGATCATCCAAGCATGGGCCCCGTAGTCTGTTGCATTTTAGGAGTTAGTTGGATCTTCCCAGCAGGGCCGTAGGTATTTCTGCAGTCTAATAACTAAGTTGAATCTTCCTAGCATGGGTTCAGTAGGTCTGCTGCAATCATAGGAGCTTGTAGGATCTTCCCAGCATGATCCAGTAGGGGCGGCTGCAGTCTTTTAAGTAAGTTGGATTTCCTAGCATGGACAAGTAGGTCTGATGCCAGTCTTAGTAGTAAGTTGTATTTTTCCCAGCCTGGGCCAGTAAGCGTGCTGCAGCCTAGAAGTAAGTTGGATTTCCCTAGCATGGGCCAGCAGGGCTCCTGTAGTCTTAGGATTAAGTTGGATCTTCCCAACATGGCCCAGTACATCTCCTGCAGTCTAATGGAGTAAGTTGGACCCTCCCAATATGGGCCATTTGGTCTGCTGCCAGTTCTTGGAGTTTGTTCGATCGTCCCCGCATGGGCCAGTAGGTCTGCTGCAGTCTTAGGAGTAAGTTTTGGGTTTTCGAGCATTGGCCAGTAGTTTGCTGCAGTCTAGGGTAAGTTGGATCTTCCAAGGTTGGGCCAGTAGGTCCGCTGCTGTCTTAGGAGTAAGTTGAATCTTCCCACTATGTGCCAGTACGTCTGCTGCCCTTTTAGGAGTAAGTTGGATCTTCCCAGCATGGGTCAGTAGGTCTGCTCCTGTCTTAGGAGTAAGTTGGATCTTCCCAGCATACGCCAATAAGTATGCTGCAATCTTAGGAGTAAGTTGGATCTTCCTATCATGGGTCAGTAGGTCTGCTGCAGTCTTAGGAGTAAGTTGTATCTTCCCTGCATGGGCTAGTAGGTTTGCTGCAGTGATAAGAGTAAGTTGGATTTTCCCATAATGGGTCAGTAGGCCTATTGCGGTCTTAGAAGTAAGTTGGATCTCCCTATCATGGGTCAGTAGGTCTGCTGCAGTCTTAAGAGTAAGTTGCATCTTCCCAGGATTGGCCAGAAGGACTGCTGCAGTCTTGGAAGTAGGTTGGATCTTCAGAGCATGGGCCGTAAGTCTGCTGCAGTCTTAGGAGTGCGTTGGACCTTCCAAGCATTGGCCAATAGGTATGGTTACTGCAGTCTTAGGAGTAGTTTGGAACTTCAAAAGCATGGGCTAGTAAGTCTGCTGCAGTCTTAGGAGTAATTTGGATCGTCCCAGCATAGGCCAGTAAGTCTGCTGCAATCTCAGGAGTAAGGTGGATCTTCCTAGGATGGGCCAGAAGAGTTGCTGTAGTCATTGAAGTTGGTTGGATCTTCCGAGCATGGGCTAGTATGTCTGCTGCAGTCTTAGGAGGAAGTTGGATCTTCCCAGAATGAGCCAGTCTGTCTGCTGCAGTCTTAGGAGTAAGTTAGATTTTCCCAAAATGGGCCAGTAGGTCTGCTGTAGTGTTAGGAGTAGGTTGGATCTTCCCAGCATGGGCCCATAGATCTGCTGCAATCATAGGAGTAAGTTGTCTTCCAAACATGGGCCAGTAAGTCTGCAGCAAACTTAGGAGTAAGCTGGATCTTATGAGAATGGGCCAGTAGGTCTGCTGGAGTCTAATAAGTAAGTTGAATCTTCCTAGCATGGGTTAGTAGGTGTCCTGCAGTTTTAGGAGCTTTTAGGATCTTCCCTACATGACCCCGTAGGTCAGCTGCAGTCTTAGGAATAAGTTGAATCTTCCAAGCACTGGCCAGAAGGTCTCCTGAAGTCTTGGAAGAAAGTTGGATTTTCCGAGCAAAGGCCAGTAGGTCTGCTGCAGAGTTAGGAGTAAGTTGGATCTTCCCAGCATGGGCCAGTATGTCTCCTGAAATCTTAGAAGTAAGTTGGATTTCCCAGTATGTGCCAGAAGGTCTGCTGCCGTCTTAGGAGTAAGTTGGATCTTCTCAGCATAAGCCAGAAGGTGTGCTGCAGCCTTAGGAGTAAGTTCGATCTCCCCAGCATGGGCCAGTAGGTCTGCTGCAGTCTTAAGAGTAAGTTGGATCTTCATAGCAAGGGCTAGTAAGTCTGCTGCAGACTCGGGAGTTAGCTGGATTATCCAAACATCTGCCAGTAGGTCTGCTGCAGAATTAACAGTAAGTTGGATCTTCCCAGCATGGGCCAGTAGGTCTGCTGCAGTCTTAAGAGTAAGTTGGATCTTCCCAGCACGGACCAGTAACACTGCTGCAGTCTTTGCAATATGTTGGATTTTCCTAGCATGGGCCAGTAGGTCTGCTGCAGTCTAAGGAGTAAGTTGGATCTTCCCTGCATGGGCCAGTAGTTGTGCAGCAAAATAAGAAGTATGTTTGTCCCCCACAACATGGGCCAGTAGGTCTATCGCAGTCTTAGGAGTAAGTTGGTTCTTCTTAACATGGCCCAGATGGTCTGCTGCAGTCTTAGGAGTAAGTTGGATTTTCCGAGCATTGGCCAGTATGTTTGCTGCAGTCTTAGGAGTAAGTTGGATCTTCCAAGGTTGGGCCAGTAGGTCCGCTGCTGTCTTAGGAGTAAGTTGAATCTTCCTACTATGTGCCAGTACGTCTGCTGCCCTTTTAGGAGTAAGTTGGATCTTCCCAGCATGGGTCAGTAGGTCTGCTCCTGTCTTAGGAGTAAGTTGGATCTTCCCAGCATGCGCCAATAAGTATGCTGCAGTCTAAGGAGTAAGTTGGATCTTCCTATCATGGGTCAGTAGGTCTGCTGCAATCTTAGGAGTAAGTTGTATCTTCCCTGCATGGGCTAGTAGGTTTGCTGTAGTGATAAGAGTAAGTTGGATTTTCCCATAATGGGCCAGTAGGCCTATTGCAGTTTTAGGAGTAAGTTGGATCTCCCTATCATGGGTCAGTAGGTCTGCTGCAGTCTTAGGAGTAAGTTGGATCTTTCCTGCATGGGCCAGTAGTTGTGCAGCAAACTTAGAAGTATGTTTGTCCTCCACAACATGGGCCAGTAGGTCTATCGCAGTCTTATGAGTAAGTTGGTTCTTCTTAACATGGCCCAGATGGTCTGCTGCAGTCTTAGGAGTAATTTGGATCCTCCCAGCATAGGCCAGTAGGTATGCTGCAGTCTTAGGAGTGAGTTGAATTTTCACAGAATGGGACATTAGGTGTGCTGCAGTCTTAGGATCATGTTGGGTCTTCCTAGCAAATGTCAGTAGGTCTGCTGCAGTCTTATGAGTAATTTGAATCTTCCCTGCATGGGCCAGTAGGTCTGCTGGAGTTTTAAGAGTAAGGTGGATCTTCCAAGCATGGGACAGCAGGTCTCCTGCAGTCTTACTAGTATGTTGGATCTTCCCTCCATACGCCTGTAGGTCTGCTGCAGTCTTAGGAGAAAGTTGGATCCTTCCAGCCCGGGCCAATAGGTCTGCAGCAGTCTAAGGAGTAGGTTGGATTTCCAAGCATGGTCCAGAAGGTCTGCTCCAGTGTTAGGAGTAAGTTCGATTTTCCGAGTAGCTGCCAGTAGGTCTGCTTCGGTCTTTGGAGTAAGTTGGATCTTCCGAGCATGTGTGAGTAGGTCTGGCTCCTGCAGTCTTAGGAGTAGATTCGATCTTCAAAGCATGGGCTAGTCGGTCTGCTGCAGTCTTAGGAGTAAGTTGAATCTTCCCAGCATGGGCCAACAGATCTGATGTAGTCTTAGGAGCAAGTTGTATCTTCCCAGCATGGGCCACTATGTCTGCTGGAAACTTACGAGAAAGCTGGATCGTCAGAGCATGGGCCAGTATGTATGTTGCAGTCTTAGGAGTTAGTTGAACCTTCAGAGCAAGAGCCAGTAGGTCTGCTGCATCTAATAAAATAAGTTGAATCTTCCTAGCATGGGTCAGTAGGTCTGCTGCAATCATAGGAGCTTGTAGGATCTTCCCAGCATGATCCAGTAGGTCGGCTGCAGTTTTTGAGTAAGTTGGATTTTCCTAGCATGGACAAGTAGGTCTGCTGCAGTCTTAGGAGTAAGTTGCATCTTCCCAGCCTGGGTCAGTAGGTGTGCTGCAGCCTTAGAAGTAAGTTGGATTTCCCTAGCAAGGGCCAGTAGGTACTTCTGTAGTCTTAGGGTTAAGTTGGATTTTCCCAACATGGCCCAGTACGTCTCCTGCAGTATATGGAGTAAATTGGACTTCCAAATATGGGCCAGTAGGTTGCTGCCAGTCTTAGCAGTTTGTTCGATCGTCCCAGCATGGGCAGTAGGTCTGCTGCAGTCTTAGGAGTAAGTTGGATTTTCCGAGAATGGGCCAGTAGGTCCACTGCTGTCTTAGGAGTAAGTTGAATCTTCCCATTATGTGTCAGTACGTCTGCTGCCCTTTTAGGAGTAAGTTGGATCTTCCCAGCATGGGTCAGTAGGTCTACTCCTGTCTTAGGAGTATGTTGGATCTTCCCAGCATGCGCCAATAAGTCTGCTGCAGTCTTAGGAGTAAGTTGGATCTTCCTATCATGGGTCAGTAGGTCTGCTGCTGTCTTAGGAGTAAGTTGTATCTTCCCTGCATGGGCTAGTAGGTTTGCTGCAGTGATAAGAGTAGGTTGGATTTTCCCATAATGGGCCAGTAGGCCTATTGCAGTCTTAGGAGTAAGTTGGATCTACCTATCACGGGCCAGTAGGACTGCTGTAGTCTTAAGAGTAAGTTGCATCTTCCCAGAATTGGCCAGAAGAGCTGCTGCAGTCTTGGAAGTAGGTTGGATCTTCAGAGCATGGGCCGTAAGTCTGCTGCAGTCTTAGGAGTGCATTGGACCTTCCAAGCATTGGCCACTACGTCTGGCTGCTGCAGTCATAGAAGTAGTTTGGAACTTCAAAGCATGGGATAGTAGGTCTGCTGCAGTCTTAGAAGTGAGTTGAATCTTCCCAGTATGGGCCAGTAGGTCTCCTGCAGTCTTAGGAGAAAGTTGGTTCTTCCTAACATGGCCCAGAAGGTCTGCTGCAGTCTTAGGAGTAATTTGGATCGTCCCAGCATAGGCCAGTAGGTCTGCTGCAATCTCAGGAGTAAGTTGGATCTTCCTAGGATTGGCCAGTAGAGCTGCTGTAGTCTTAGAATTAGGTTGGATCTTCCGAGCATGGGCCGGCATGTCTCCTGCAGTCTTAGGAGGAAGTTGGATCTTCCCAGCATGGGCCTGTCTGTCTGCTGTAGTCTTAGGAGTAAGTTAGATTTTCCCAAAATGGGCCAGTAGGTCTGCTGTAGTCTTAGGAGTAAGTTGGATCTTCCAAGCATGGGCCCATAGATCTGCTGCAGTCTTAGGAGTAAGTTGTCTTCCAAGCATGGGCCAGTAAGTCTGCAGCAAACTTTGGAGTAAGCTGGATCTAATGAGCAAGGGCCAGTAGGTCTGCTGGAGTCTAATAAGTAAGTTGAATCTTCCTAGCATGGGTTAGTAGGTGTCCTGCAGTCTTAAGAGCTTTTAGGAACTTCCCTTCACGATCCAGTATGTCAGCTGCAGTCTTACGAGTAAGTTGAATCTTCCAAGCACGGGCCAGTAGGTCTCCTGCAGTCTTCGGAGTAAGTTGGATTTTCCGAGCAAAGGCCAGTAGGTCTGCTGCAGAGTTAGGAGTAAGTTGGATCTTCCCAGCATGGGCCAGTATGTATGCTGAAATCTTATAAGTTGGATTTCCCAGTATGTACCAGTAGGTCTTCTGCCATCTTAGGAGTAAGTTGGATCTTCCCAGCATGGGCCAGAAGGTGTGCTGCAGACTTTGGAGTAAGTTGGATCTCCCCAGCATGGGCCAGTAGGTCTCCTGCAGCCTTAGGAGTAAGGTGGATCTTCCTAACATGATTCCGAAGGTCAGTTGCAGTCTTAGGAGTAAGTTGTATCTTCCAGGCATGGGCCAGTAGGTGTGCTGCAGGCTTAGAAGTAAGTTGGGTCTCCCCAGCATGGGCCAGTTGGTCTCCTGCAGTCTTAAGTGTAAGTTGGGTCTTCCCAACTTGGCCCAGTATGTCTCATGCAGTGTTAGGAGTAAGTTGGATTTTAACAACACGGGCCAGTAGATCTGCTGCCAGTCTTAAGAATAAGTTAGATCTTCCTAGCATGGGCCAGTAGGTCTGCTGCAGTCTTGGGAGTAAGTTGGATTTTCCGAGCATGGGCCAGTAGGTCTGCTGGACACTAGGACTAAGTTGGATCTTCCCAGCATGGACCAGTATGTCTACTGCAATCTTAGAAGTAAGTTTGATTTCCCATTATGAGCCAGTAGGTCTGCTGCCGTCTTAGGAGTAAGTTCGAACTTCCCATTATGGGCCAGTAAGTGTGCTGTAGCCTTAAGATTAAGTTGGATCTCACCAGCATGGGCCAGAAGGTTTCCTGCAGCCTTAGGATTAAGGTGGATCTTCCCAACATGGCCCAGAAGGTTTGCTGCAGACTTAAGAGTAAGTTGGATCTTCCCAGCATGGGCTAGTAAGTCTGCTGCAGACTCAGGAGTAAGCTGTATGTTCCAAGCATGGGCCAGTAGGTCTGCTGCAGTCTTAAGAGTTAGTTGGATCTTCAGAGCATGCGCCACAAGGTCTACTTCAGTCTTAGGAGCAAGTTGGATCTTCCTATCATGGGTCAGTAGGTCTGCTGCAGTCTTAGGAGTAAGTTGGATCTTCCAAGTAATTGCCAGTAGTTAGCCTGCAGTCCTAGGAGTAGGTTGGATTTTCCCAGGATGGGCTAGTAGCTCTGCTGCAGTCTTAGCAGTGAGTTAGATCTTCCCCGTATGTGCCAGTAGGTCTGCTGTCATCTTTTGACTAAGTTGGATCTTCCCAGCATGGGCCAGTAGGTCCGGCTGCTGGAGTCTTTGGAGCAGGTTGGATCTTCAAAGCGTGGGCAAGTAGGTTTGCTGCAGTCCAGGAGTGAGTAGAATTTTCATAGCTTGAGCCAGTCGGTCTGCAGCATTCTAGGAGTAAGTTGGATCTTCCCAGCATGGGCCAGTAGGTCTGCTGCAGTCTTTGGAGTAAGTTGGATCTTCCCAGTATACGCCAATAAGTATGCTGCAGTCTTAGGAGTATGTTGGATCTTCCTATCATGGGTCAGTTGGTCTGCTGCAGTCTTAGGAGTAAGTTGTATCTTCCCTGCATGGTCTAGTAGGTTTGCTGCAGTGATAAGAGTAAGTTGGATTTTCCCATAATGGGTCCGTAGGCCTATTGCAGTCTTAGAAGTAAGTTGGATCTCCCTATCATGGGTCAGTAGGTCTGCTGCAGTCTTAAGAGTAAGTTGCATCTTCCCAGGATTGGCCAGAAGGACTGCTGCAGTCTTGGAAGTAGGTTGGATCTTCAGAGCACGGGCCGTAAGTCTGCTGCAGTCTTAGGAGTGCGTTGGACCTTCCAAGCATTGGCCAATAGGTATGGCTACTGCAGTCTTAGGAGTAGTTTGGAACTTCAAAGCATGGGCTAGTAGGTCTGCTGCAGTCTTAGGAGTGAGTTGAATCTTCCCAGCATGGCTAGTAGGTCTGCTGCCGTCTTAGGAGTAATTTGGATCGTCCCAGCATAGGCCAGTAAGTCTGCTGCAATCTCAGGAGTAAGGTGGATCTTTCTAGGATGGGCCAGAAGAGCTCCTGTAGTCTTTGAAGTAGGTTGGATCTTCCGAGCATGGGCTAGTATGTTTGCTGCAGTCTTTGGAGGAAGTTGGATCTTCCCAGAATGAGCCAGTCTGTCTGCTGCAGTCTTAGGAGTAAGTTAGATCTTCCCAAAATGGGCCAGTAGGTCTGCTGTAGTCTTAGGAGTAGGTTGGATCTTCCCAGCATAGGCCCATAGATCTGCTGCAATCATAGGAGTAAGTTGTCTTCCAAACATGGGCCAGTAAGTCTGCAGCAAACTTAGGAGTAAGCTGGATCTTATGAGAATGGGCCAGTAGGTCTGCTGGAGTCTAATAAGTAAGTTGAATCTTCCTAGCATGTGTTAGTAGGTGTCCTGCAGTTTTAGGAGCTTTTAGGATCTTCCCTGCATGACCCAGTAGGTCAGCTGCAGTCTTAGGAGTAAGTTGAATCTTCCCGAAAAGACCAGAAGGTCTCCCGAAGTCTTGGAAGAAGTTTGGGTTTTCCCAGCAAAGGGCCCGTAGGTCTGCTGCAGAGTTGGAGTAATTGGATTTCCCCGCTTGGCCAGATGTCCCTGAAATTTAGAAGTAAGTTGGGTTTCCCAGTAGTGCCAAAGGGCTGCGCCGTCTTAGGAGTAAGTTGGATTTCTCAGCATAACCGAAAGGGGTGTGCAGCCTTAGGGTAAGTTGGATCTCCCAGCATGTGCCAGTAGGGTTTCTGCGTCTTTAAAGTAAGTTGGATCTTCATAGCAAGGGGTATAATCTGCTGCAGACTCGGGTTAGCTGGATTTCCCAAAACTGCCCTAGGTTGCTGCAATTTAAAAGTAAGGTTGGGTTTCCCCGATGGGCCATAGGGCTGTGCAGTTTAAAGTAAGTTTGGACTTCCCCGCACGGGCCATAACCCCGCTGCAGTCTTTGCAAAATGTTGGATTTTTTTAGCATGGGCCTAGGGGTTTCGCAGCTTAGGATAAGTTGGTCTTCCCACATGGGCCAGTAAAGTTGTGCAGCAAACTTAGAAGAGTTTGTCCTCCCCCAAACCCGGGCCCGTAGGTCTTGCAGTCTTGGAGTAAGTTTGGTTTTTTTAAAATGGCCCCGTGGGGCTGCCGTATTAGGAGTAATTGGGTTTTTTCCCAGCATTGGCCATATTTTCTGCAGTCTTAGGGTAAGTTGGATCTTCCAAAGGTTTGGGCCCTTGTCCGTGCTGTCTTAGGGTAAAGTTGAATTTCCTACTTGTGCCAGTGCTCTGCTTTTTAGGGAAGGTGGGGTCTTCCGCTGGATTAGGTCGCTGCATTCTTTGGGGGAAAATTGGATCTCCTCAGTTTGTGCCCTTTTTTCGCTGCCAATTGGGGTAATTGGATCTTTTTCATGGGCCGAGGTGGGTTGCAGTTTAGGGGTAGGTTGATCTTAAAGCATGGGCCAGTAGGTCTGCTTTAGTCTTACGAGTGAGTTGAATCTTTTCCCCGCAAGTGCCACAGGGCTGCTGCAGTCTTAGGGAGTAAGTTGGAATTCCCAGCATTGACCATAAGTCTGCTGCAGTCATTGGAGTAAGCTGGATCTTCACAACATGGCCAGAGGTCTACTGAAGACTTAGGAGATATTTGGATCTTCCAGCATGGACAAGTAGGTCTGCTGCAGGGCTTTGGTGTAAGTTGAATCTTCCTAGCATGGGTTAGTGTGTTTCCTGAAATCTTTGGAATAAGTTGGATCATCCCTCATGGGCCACTAGGAGAGCTGCAGCCTTAGGAGTAAGTTTCAATCTCCCCTTAATGGGCCAGTATGTATCTGCAGTTTAGGAGTAAAATGGATCTTATAAACATTGGCCCAGTAGGTTTGCTGAAGTCTTAGGAGTAATTTGGATCTTTCAAGCATGGGCCAGTAGGTTTGCTGCAGTCTTAAGAGTAAGTTGGATCTTCCCAGCAATGGCCAGTAGGTCTGCTGCAGTCTTAAGAGTAAGTTGGATCTTTTCAACATGGGCCAGAAGTTCTGATGCAGTCTTAGGAGTTAGTTGAATATTTCCACCTAGGCCATTAGGTCTGCTGCCGTCTTAGTAGTAACTTGGATGTTAACTGTATTTGCCAGTAGGTCTGCTGCCGTCTTAGGAGTAAGTTGGATCTTCCTAGCATAGGCCAGTAGCTCTGGGTGCTGCAGCCTTAGGAATAGGTTGGTTCTACCCAGGATGTGCCAGTAGGTCTGCTGCAGTCTTAGGAGAATGTTGGATCTTCCCAGCACGGGTCAGTAGGTCTACTGCAGTCCTAAGACTAAGTTGGATCTTCCTTGCATGGGCCAGTAGGTCGGCTGCAGTCTTAGGAGTATGTTGGAGCTTCCCTGCATATGCCAGTAGGTCTGCTGCAGTTTTTGGAATAGGTTGGATCTTCCCAGTTTTTACCAGAAGGTCCGATCTTAGGAGTAAGTCGGATCTTCACAGTATATGCCAGTAGGTCTGTGTGTTGCAGCCTTACGAGTAAGTTGGATCTTCCCAGCATGGGCCAGTAGCTCTGCTGCAGTCTTTGGAGTAAGTTGGATCTTCCCAACATGCTCCAGTAAGGCTGCTGCACTCTTGGAAGTAGGTTAAAATATCCCAGAATGGTCCAGTAGGTCTGCTAAAGTCTTAGGAGTTAGTTGGATATTCCCACATAGGCCATTAGGTCTGCTGTAGTCTTTGAAGTACGTTGGATCTTCCCAGCATAGAAAGCAAAAAAACTGCAGTCTTTTTAGTAAGTTGGATATTTCCAACATTGGCCAGTAGGTCTGCTGCAGTCTTAGTAGTAAGTTGGATCTTCCAAGCATGGGTGAATAGGTTTGGCTGCTGTAGTCTTAGGAGTAGTTTAGATCTTCAAAGGAAGGGCCAGTAGGTCTGCTGCATTCTTAGGAGTGAGTTGAATCTTCCCAGCACGGGCCACACGGCCTCCTGCAGTCTTAGAAGCAAGTTGAATCTTCCCAGCATGGGCCAGAAAGTCTGCTGCAGTCTTTGGAGTAAGTTGGATCTTCCAGCACGGTCCAGTAAGTCTGCTGCAGTCTTACGAGTAAGCTGGATCTTCCCAGCTTATGCCAGTATGTGTGCTGCAGTCTTACGAGTTAGTTGGACATTCCCTCATAGGCCATTAGGTCTGCTGCAGTCTTTGCAGCAAGCTGTATCTTCTCAGCATGGGCAAGTAGAAAAACTGCAGTCTTAGAAGTAAGTTGGATCTTCCAAACATGGGCCAGTAGGTCTGCTGCAGTCTTAGGAGAAGGGTGAATCATCCAAGCATGAGCCAGTAGGTCTGCTGCAGTATCGTGAGTAAGTTGGATCTTCCCAGTATCTGCCAGTAAGTCTTCTGCCGTCTTAAGAGTAATGTGGATATTCCCAGCATGGGCCAGTAGGTCTGGCTGCTTCAGTCTTAGGAGTAGGTTGGATCTTCAAAGCACGGGCCAGTAGGTCTGGTTCTGTCTTAGGAGTGAGTTGAATCTTCCCAGCATGGGCCAGTCGGTATGCTGCAATTTTAGAAGTAAGTTGTATTTTCACGTTTTGGGGAAGGGGGTGCGCTGTAGTCTCAGGTGTAAGTTGGATCTTCCGAGCATGGGCCAGTAGGTTTGCTGTAGTCTTTGGAGTAAGTTGAATCTTCCCAGCATGGGCCAGTCGGTCTGCTGCAGTTTTAGGAGTAAGTTGGATCTTCCCAGCATGGGTCAGTAGGTCTGCTGCAGCCTTCAGAGTAAGTTGAATCTTCCTAGCATTGATCATTAGGTGTGCTGCAGACTTAGGAGATAGTTTGATCTTCCAATCACGGGACAGTAGGTCTGCGTCAGTCTTAGGATTAAATTGGATCATCGGAGCATGTGCCAGTCGGTCTGTTGCAGTCTTAGGAGTAACTTGGATCCTCCCAGCAAGGGCCAGTAGATCTGGCTGCTGCAGTCTTAGGAGATAATTTGATTTTCCCATTATTGGACAGTAGGTCTGCATCAGTCTCAAGATTAAATTGGATCTTTCCTGAATGGGCCAGCAGGTCTGCTTCAATATTAGGAGTAAGTTGGATTCTCCCAGCAAGGGCCAGTAGGTCTGGCTGCTGCAGTCTTGGAAGTAAGTTGGTTCTTCCCAGTATTGGCCAGTAGGTCTGCTGCAGTCTTAACAGTAAGTTGGATCTTAACAGCATGGGCTATTAGTTCTGCAACAGTTTAAGGAGTAAATTGGATCTTCCCAGCATCTGCAAGTAGGTCTCCTGCAGTCTTAGAAGAAAGTTGGAATTTCCCAGTATGGGACAGTAGGTTTGCTGCAGTCTTAGGAGTAAGTTGGATCTTCCCAGCATGGGCCAGTAGGACTGCTGCAGTCTTAGGAGTCAGGTGGTTCTTCCTACCATTGGTCAGTAGGTCTGCTGCAGTCTTAGCAGTAAAATAGATCTTCCCTGCATGGGTCAGAAGGTCTGATTCAGTCTTAGGAGTAATTAGGATCTTCCCAGCATGGCCCATTAGGTCAGCTGCAGTCTTAGGAGTATGTTGGATCTTCCCAGCATAGGTAAGTAGGTCTGCTGCAGTCTTTGGAGTAAGTTGGATCTTCCAATAAAGAGCCAGTAGGTCTGCTTCAGTCTTTCGAATAAGATGGATCTTCCCAGCATGGTCCAAAATGTCTGCTGCAGTTTTAGGAGTAAATTGGATCTTTCGAGCATGGGCCAGTAGGTCTGCTGCAGTCTTAGGAGTAAGTTGGATCTTCGCAGTATATTCCAGTAGGTCTGGGTGCTGCAGCCTTAGGAGTAGGTTGGATCTTCCCAGCATGGGTCAGTAGGTCTGCTGCAGTCTTAAGAGTAAGTTGGATCATCTAAGCATGGCCCAGTAGTTCTGGTGCAGTCTATGGAGTAAGTTGGATCTTCCCAGCAAGTGCCAGTTTTAGAAGTAAATTGGATATTCCAGTCATGGGTCAATAGGTCTGCTGCAGTCTTAGGAGTAAGTTGGATCTTCCCTGTACGGGACAGAAGATCGGATACAGTCTTAGGAGTAAGTTGGATCTACTCAGCATTGGCCAGTAGGTCTGCTGCAGTCTTAGGAGTATGTTAGAATTTCCCTGAATGGGCTAGTAGGTCTGCTGCAGTCTTATGAGTAAGTTGGATCTTTCCTGTGCGGGCCAGAAGGTCGGATACAGTCTTTGGAGAAAGTTGGATCTACTCAGCATTGGCCAGTAGGTCTGCCGCAGCCTTAGGATATAGCTGGATCATCCCAGCATGAGCCAGTAGGTCTGCTACAGTCTCAGGTGTAAGTTGAATCTTCCTAATATGGGTCAGTAGGTCTGCTTTAGTCTTACGAGTAAGTTGGATCATCCCATCATGGGCCAGTAGGTATCCTGAAGTCTTAGGAGTAAGTTGGATCTTCCAAACATGGCTCAGTAGGTTTGCTGCAGTCTTAGGAGTAATTTGAATCTTCCCAGAATGGGCCAGTATTTCTGTTGCAGTCTTAAGAGTACGTTGGATCTTCCCAGCATGGGCCAGTAATTCTGCTGCAATTTTAGGAGTTAGTTGGATATTCCCACATAGGCTATTAGGTCTGCTGCAATCTTAGGAGAAAGTTGGATCTTCTCAGCATGGGCCAGTAGGAAAACTGCAGTCTTAGGAGTAAATTGAATCTTACAATCGTGGGCCAGTAGGTCTGTTGCAGTCTTGGGACTAAGATGGATCTTCCCAGTATGTGCCAGTAGGTCTGCTGCCGTCTTAGGAGTAAGGTGGATTTTCCTAGCATAGTCCAGAAGGTCTGGCTGTTTCAGTCTTAGAAGTAGGTTGGATCTTCAAAGCATGGGCCAGTAGGTCTGGTGCAGTTTTAGGAGTGAGTTGCTTCTTCCAAGCATTGACCAGCAGGTGTGCTGCAGTCTCAGGAGTAAGTTGAATCTTCACAACATGGGCCAGTAGGTCTGCTACAGTTTTAGGGGTAAGTTGGATCTTCCCAACATTGGCCAACAAGTCTGCTGTAGTCTTAGGAGAAAGTTGGATATTCTAGCATAGTCTAGCAGGTATTCTGCAGCCTTATGGGTCAGTTGGATCTTCCCTGCATGGGCCAGTAAGGTCTGCTGCAGTCTTAGGATTAAGCTGGATCTTCCCAGCATGGGTCAGTAGGTCTGCTGTAGCCCTAAGAGTAAGCTGAATCTTTCTAGCATTAGTCATTAGGTCTGCTGCAGTCTTAGTAGAAAGTTTAATCTTCCCATTATGGGCTATTAGGTCTGCTTCAGTCTTAGGACTAACTTGGATCTTCACTGCATGGGCCAATTTTAGGAGTAAATTGGATCTTCCCATCATGGGCCATTAGTTCTGCTGCAGTCTTCGCAGTAAGTTGGATCTTCCGACTATTGGTCAGTAGGTCTGCTGCAGTCTTAGGAGTAAGTTGGATCTTAACAGCATGGGCCGGTAGGTCTCGCTACTGTAGACTTAGGAGTAATTTTTATCTTCCCACTATTGGTCAGTAGGTCTGCTGCAGTCTTAGGAGTAAATTGGATTTTAACAGCATGAGCCGGAAGGTCTCGCTACTGCAGACTTAAGAGTAATTTTTATCTTCCCAGTATTGGCCAGTAGGTCTGCTGCAGTCTTAGTTGTAAGTTGGATCCTCCCAGCATGGGCCAGTAGGTCTCGCTGCTCCAGTCTTAAGAGTAAGTTAGATCTTCCCAGTATTGTCCAGTAGGTCTGCTACAGTTTTAGGAGTAAGTTGGACCTTCCCAGTACGGGCAAGTGGGTCTGCTGCAGTCTTAGAAGTAAGTTGGGTTTTCCCAGCATGGGTCAGTAGGTGTGCTGCAGGCTTTGGAGTAAGATGGATCTTCCAAGTATAGGCCAATAGGTCTGCAGTAGTCTTAGGAGTAAGTTGGATCTTACCAGCATGCGCGATTACGTCTGCTGCGCGCTTAGGAGTAAGTTGCATCTTCCCAGCATGTGCCAGGAAGTCTTCTGCAGTCTTAGGAGAAAGTTGGATCTACCAATCATTGGCCAGTAAGTCTGCTGCAGTCTTAGGAGCAAGTTGGATCTTCCTAGCATTGGTCAGTAGGTCTGTTGCAGTCTTATAAGTAAGTTGGATCTTCTCTGCATGGGCCAGAAGGTCTGATACAGCCTCAGGAGTAAGTTGGATCTTCCCAGCAAGGATCAGTAAGTCTGCTGCAGTTTTTGGAGTAAATGGGATCTTCCGAGCATGGGCCAGTAGGTCTGGTACAGTCTTAGGAGTAAGTTGGATCTTCCCAGCATGGGCCAGTAGGTCTTCTGCAGTCTTAGGAGAAGGTTGGATCTTCCCTGCATTGGCTAGTATGTCAGCTGCAGTCTTAGGAATAAGTTGGATGTTCCCTGTATGTGCCAGAAGGTCTGCTGCAGTCTTAGGAGTTAGTTGGATCTTCTCAGCATGGGCCAGTACGTCTGCTGCAGTCTTGGGAGTTAGTTGGATATTCCCACATCGACCAGTAGGTCTGCTGCAGTCTTAGGAGTAAGTTTGATCTTCCCAGCATGTGCCAGTAGGTCTCCGGCCGTCTTAGGAGTAAGTTGGATCTTCCCAGCATGAGCCAGTAGGTCTGGGCGTTGCAGCTTTAGGAGTAGGTTGGATCTTCCCAGCTTGTGCCAGTAGGTCTGCTGCAGTCTTCGGAGTTAGTTGAATCTTCCCAGCATGGGTCAATAGGGCTTCTGCAGTCTTCGGAGTTAGTTGGATCTTCCCAGCATGGGTCAGTAGGGCTGCTGCAATCTTAAGAGTAAGTTGGATGTTCTCTGCTTGGGCCAGTAGGTCGGATGCAGTCTTAGGAGAATGTTGGATCTTCCCTGCATGGCCTGTAGGTCTGCTGCAGTCTTTGCAGTAGGTTTGGTCTTCCCGTTTGGCCAGTAGGTAAGATGCAGTCTTAGGGG
>NC_069429.1:24612686-24647948 GCF_026875155.1 Cherax quadricarinatus
TCCTCCCCTTTTTCTTAGGGGAATAACCCTTGTGCATACATCGAGTGCCACCAATTTAAATTGCTTAGCATACGTTGGGGTCTGTGTTGCTTAGTATATCTTCCCAGCTTATATCGGTTAGGACTTGGTTTACTTGGTCCCACTTAATGTTTTTGTTATTGAAGTTGAATTTGGTGAATGCTCCCTCGTGACTAATCTCATTATGTCGGTCTGGGGCTCCGCGCATACATGTCTGAACGTCAATTATGTTGTGATCTGAGTATATTGTTTTTGATATGGTGACATTTCTTATCAGATCATCATTGTTAGTGAAGATGAGGTCTAGTGTATTCTCCAGTCTAGTAGGCTCTGTTATTTGCTGGTTTAAATTAAATTTTGTGCAGAGATTTAAAAGCTCGTGTGAGTGTGAGTTTTCATCAGAGCTGCCTCCTGGTGTTATTACTGCAACAATATTTTTTTGCTATATTCCTCCATTTTGGGTGCCTTAAGTTGAAATCCCCCAGAGCAAGATGTTGGATGCAGGAGCTGGAAGATTTCCAGACAGTGGTCAATTTTAACAGCTGTTCCTGGAATTGCTGGGATGTTGCATCCGGAGGCTTGTAGACTACCACAATGACTAGGTTTTGGTTCTCGATCTTTACTGCTAAAACTTCCACTACATCATTTGAGGCATTAAGCAGTTCTGTGCAAACAAGTGACTCTGCAATGTACAGGCCAACCATCCCCCCCCTTTTGCCTGTTCACTCTGTCACATCTGTTGAGGTTGTAACCTGGGATCCATATTTCGTTGTCCAAGTGATCCTTTATGTGGGTCTCAGTGAAAGCCGCTAACATTGCCTTTGCCTCTGCAAGCAGTCCACGGATGAAAGGTATTTTGTTGTTTGTTGCTGGCTTTAGACCCTGTATATTTGCAAAGAAGAATATCATCTGACTGGAGATATTGTTGGTACCGGGGGGGGGGGATCTTTTTTCCGGCATTAGTATCTGCTACTGTTGATTTGGAGTGGAGGCCATCGACTGTGGTTCCACTCCATTAATGACTGAATTTGATGTACGATTTCTGCCATTTCCTCTGTACCTGCCACAACCAGAATCATGTAGCTGAGTGATATAGCGCTGGACCTGCCACCACCAGGACCATGTAGCTGAGTGATATAGCGCTGGACCTGCCACCACCAGGACCACTTAGCTGAGTGGTATAGCGCTGGACCTGCCACCACAAGGACCACGTAGCTGAGTGATATAGCGCTGGACCTGCCACCACCAGGACCATGTAGCTGAGTGATATAGCGCTGGACCTGCCACCACCAGGACCATGTAGCTGAGTGATATAGCGCTGGACCTGCCACCACCGGGGACCATGTAGCTGAGTGATATAGCGCTGGACCTGCCACCACCAGGACCACTTAGCTGAGTGGTATAGCGCTGGACCTGCCACCACAAGGACCACGTAGCTGAATGGTACAGCGTTGGACCTGCAACCACAAGGACCATGTAGCTGAGTGGAATAGCGCTGGACCTGCCACCACCAGGGCCACTTAGCTGAGTGGTATAGCGCTGGACCTGCCAAGAAAAGGACCATGTAGCTGAGTGGTATAGTGCTGGACCTGCCACCACCAGGACCACTTAGCTGAGTGGTATAGCGCTGGACCTGCAACCGCAAGGACCACGTAGCTGAATGGTACAGCGCTGGACCTGCAACCACCAGGACCACGTAGCTAAGTGGTACAGCGCTGGAATTGCCACCACCAGGACCACGTAGCTGAGTGGTATTGCGCTAGACCTGTCACCACCAGGACCACATAGCTGAGTGGTATAGCACTGGACTTGTAACCACCAGGACCACGTAGCTGAGTGGTATAGCACTGGACCTGCCACCACCAGCACCACATAGCTGAGTGGTATAGCACTGGACCTGCCACCACCAGCACCACATAGCTGAGTGGTATAGCACTGGACCTGCCACCACCAGCACCACATAGCTGAGTGGTATAGCACTGGACCTGCCACCACCAGCACCACATAGCTGAGTGGTATAGCGCTGACCTGCCACCACCAGAACCACGTAGCTGAGTGGTATAGCACTGGACCTGCCACCACCAGGACCACGTAGCTGAGTGGTATAGCGCTGGACCTGCCACCACCAGAACCACGTAGCTGAGTGGTATAGCGCTGACCTGCCACCACCAGGACCACGTAGCTGAGTGGTATAGCGCTGACCTGCCACCACCAGGACCACGTAGCTGAGTGGTATAGCGCTGACCTGCCACCACCAGGACACGTAAGCTGAGTGGTATAGCGCTGACCTGCCACCACCAGGACCACGTAGCTGAGTGGTATAGCGCTGACCTGCCACCACCAGAACCACGTAGCTGAGTGGTATAGCGTTGACCTGCCACCACCAGAACCACGTAGCTGAGTGGTATAGCGCTGGACCTGCCACCACCAGAACCACGTAGCTGAGTGGTATAGCGCTGACCTGCCACCACCAGAACCACGTAGCTGAGTGGTATAGCGCTGACCTGCCACCACCAGAACCACGTAGCTGAGTGGTATAGCGCTGACCTGCCACCACCAGGACCAAGGTTCAATCACCCTGTCCATCTTTCTCTTTGTTCATCTGTACAACTTCGTCTTCAAATTTCTTGAGTGTTTGGTAATGTGTCTTCGCTGACAGTCTACTTTCTGGCCTTAATTCTGCGGCGTCATGAAGTTGCAACAACTGAACTGGAAAAGATGGTTTGCACTATGCACAGACTGCAACAGTTAAGACTGAGAGAGGCAGCAAGATTTTGCAACACATGAAAGATTAAGACGGGAGCAAGTATTGCAACATCCAGAGTTTTCAACACTGGTAACTGGATGGGGTGGAGAAAAGGTTTGCAACACAAATACTGAAGGTGACAATACTTGTGGCTACGAGAGTGAGTATGGTTTGTCGCATCCACATCTTGCAACACTAGTGACTGAGAGGTGAAGCAATATTTCAAGCATCCAGAGGTTGCAATACATGTTGCTTGAAGAGAAAACAAGATTTCTGCAGCATACAATGTCTGTGACGCGTCTTGAAGAGAGGAAGACACATTAAGTAGACCTACTTGCCCAAGCTGGGAAGATTCAACTCACTCCTAAGACTGCAGCGTACCTACTGGCCCATGCTTTGAAGATCCAACCAACTATTAAGAGTGCAGTAGGCCTACTGGCCCATGCTGGGAAGAACCAACCTACTCCTAAGAGTGCAGTAGGCCTACTGGCCCATGCTGGGAAGAACCAACCTACGCCAAAGACTGCAGCAGACCTACTGACCAATGCAGGGAAGATACAACTTACTCCTAAGACTGCAGCAGACAGACTGGCCCATGTTGGGAAGATCCAACTTACTCTTAAGACTGCGTCAGTCCTACTGGCTCATGCTGAAAAGATCCAACCTCCACCTAAGGATGCAGCACCCAGACCTACTGGCCCATGCTGGGAAGATCCAACATACTCCTAAGGTTGCAGCAGACCTACTGACCAATGCTAGGAAGAAGCAACTTACTCCTAAGACTGCAGCACACCTACTGGCCCATGCTGGGAAAATCCAACTTTCTCCTAAGATTGCAGCAGACCTAGTGGCCTATGCTTTGAAGATCCAAACTACTCCTATGACTGCAGCAGCCAAACCTACTGGCCCATTCAGGGAAGGTCCGACGTACTCCTAAGACTGCAGCAGACGTACTGGCCCATGCTGGGAAGATCCAACCTATTCCTAAGGATGCAGCAACCATAAATACTGAAATATACTGGGAAGATCCAACATACTCCTCAGACTGCATCTTACCTACTGGCCAATACTGGGAAGATCCAACCTACTGCAAAGACTGCAGCAGACCTACAGGCCATGCAGGGAAGATCCAACATTCTCCTAAGACTGCATACGACCTACTGGCCCAAGCAGAGAACATCCAACTTACTCTTAAGACTGCAGCAGCCCCACTGACCCATGCTGGGAAGATCCAACTAACTTCGAAGACTGCAGCAGCCCTATTGACCCATGCTGGGAAGATTCAACTAACTCCGAAGACTGCAGCAGACCTACTGGCACAAGCTGGGAAGATCCAACCTACTCCTAAAGCTGCAACGCCCAGACCTACTGGCTCATGCTGGGAAGATCCAACTTACTCCTAAGACGGCCGGAGACCTACTGGCACATGCTAGGAAGATCAAACTTACTCCTAAGACTGCAGCAGACATTCTGGTCCATGCTGGGAAGATCCAACTTACTCCTAAGACTGCAGCAGACCTACTGGCCTATGTGGGAATATCCAACTAACTCCCAAGACTGCAGTAGACGTACTGGCCCATGCTGAGAAGATCCAACTAACTCCTAAGACTGCAGCAGACCTTCTGGCACATACAGGGAACATCCAACTTATTCCTAAGACTGCAGCTGACATACTAGCCCATGCAGGGAAGATCCAACCTTCTCCTAAGACTGCAGAAGACTTACTGGCCCATGCTGGGAAGATCCAACTTACTCCTAAGACTGTACCAGACCTACTGGCCCATGCTCGGAGGATCCCATTTACTCCAAAAACTGCAGCAGACTTACTGGTCCTTGCTGGGAAGATCCAACTTACTCCTGAGGCTGTATCAGACCTTCTGGCCCATGCAGAGAAGATCCAACTTACTTATAAGACTGCAGCAGACCTACTCACCAATGCTAGGAAGATCCAACTTGCTCCTAAGACTGCAGCAGACTTACAGGCCAATGATTGGTAGATCCAACTTTCTCCTAAGACTGCAGAAGACTTCCTGGCACATGCTGGGAAGATGCAACTTACTCCCAAGAGCGCAGCAGACATAATCGCGCATGCTGGTAAGATCCAACTTATTCCTAAGACTACAGCAGACCTATTGGCCCACACTGGGAGGATCCATCTTACTCCAAAGCCTGCAGCGCACCTACTGGCCCATGCTGGGAAAACCCAACTAACTTCTAAGACTGCAGCAGACCCACGTGCCCGTACTGGGAAGGTCCAACTTACTCCTAAAACTGTAGCAGACCTACTGGACAATACTGGGAAGATCTAACTTACTCTTAATACTGGAGCAGCGAGACCTTCCGGCCCATGCTGTTAAAATCCAACTTACTCCTAAGACTGCAGCAGACCTACTTACCAATAGTGGGAAGATCCAACTTAATGGCCCATGATGGGAAGATCCAATTTACTCCTAAAACTGGCCCATGCAGTGAAGATCCAAGTTAGTCCTAAGACTGAAGCAGACCTAATAGCCCATAATGGGAAGACTAAACTTTCTACTAAGACTGCAGCAGACCTAATGACTAATGCTAGAAAGATTAAACTTACTCTTAAGGCTGCAACAGACCTACGGACCCATGCTGGGAAGATCCAGCTTAATTCTAAGACTGCAGCAGACCTTAATGGCCCATGCAAGGAAGATCCAACTTACTCCTAAAACTGCACCAGACCTACTGGCCCATGCTTTGAAGATACAACCTACTTCTAAGACTGAAACAGCGAGACCTTCTGGACCATGCTAGGAAAATCCAGCTTAGTCCCAAGACTGCAACAGACCTACTGGCCCATGAATGTAAGATTCAATTTACTCCTAAGACTGCAGTTTTCCTACTGGCCCATGCTGAGAAGATCCAACTTTCTCCTAGGATAACAGCAGACCTAATGGCCTATGTGGGAATATCCAAGTAACTCCTAAAACTGCAGCAGAATTACTGGCCCATGCTGGGAAGATCCAACGTACTCTTAAGACTGCAACAGACCTACTGGCCCATGCTGGGAAGATCCAAATTGCTCCTAAGATTGCAGCAAACCTACTGAGCCATGTTTGGAAGATCCAACTTACTCCTAAGATTCAGGATACCTACTAGCCCATGCAAGTGAGATCAAACTTACTCCTAAGGCTGCAGCCCACCTACTGGCCCATTATGGGATGATCCAACTTACTCCTAAGACTAGAGCAGACCTACTGACCCATATTAGGAAGATTCAACTTACACCTAAGACTGCAACAGACCTACTGGCCCATGTTGTGAAGATCCAGCTAACTCCTATGACTGCAGCAGACCTACTGGCCCATGCTGGGAAGACCCAACCTTCTCCTAAAACTGCAGCAGACCTACTGGCCCATGCTGGGAAGATGGAACTTACTCCTAAGACTGCAGCAGACCTACTAGCCCATTCAGGGAAAATCTAACATACTCCTAAGACTGCAGCAGACACACTGGCCAATGCTGAGTAGACCCAACTTACTCCTAAGACTGCATCCGACCTTCTGGCCCGTACAGGGAAGATCCAACTTACTCCTAAGACTGCAGCAGACCTACTGACCCATGCTTGGAATATCCAATTTACTTCTAAAACTGGCACTTGCTGGGAAGATCCAACTTACTCCATAGACTGCACCAGTACTACTGGGCCATGCTGGGAAGATCCAACCTACTCCTAAGGCTGCAGCACCCAGACCTACTGGAATATACTGGGAAGATCCAACCTACTCGAAAGACTGCAGCAGACCTACAGGCCCATGCAGGAAAGATCCAACATTCTCCTAAGACTGCATCCGACCTACTGGCCATTGCAGGATATATCCAACTTACTCTTAAGACTGCAGCAGCCCTACTGACCTATGCTGGGAAGATCCAACTAACTCCTAAGACTGCAGCAGACCTACTGGCACTTGCTGGGAAGATCCAACCTACTCCTATAGCTGCAGCGCCCTGACCTTCCGGCTCATGCTGGGAAGATCCAACGTACTCCTAAGACGACAGCACACCTACTGGCACATACTGGGAAGATCGAACTTACTCCTAAGACTGCAGCTGACCTACTGGCCTATACTGGGAAGATCCAAGCGTCTCCTAAGACCGCAGCAGACCTACTGGCCTATGCTGGGAAGATCCAACATACTCCTAAGATTGCAGCTGACCTAATGGCCCATGCTGGGAAGATCCTACTTACTCCTAAGACTGAATCAGACCTTCTGACCCATGCAGGGAAGATCTATTTTACTGCTAAGACTGCAGCAGACCTACTGAAAAATGCTAGGAAGAACAAACTGACTCCTAAGACTGCAGCAGTCCTACTGGCTCATGCTGGGAAGATCCAACTTACTCTTAGCTTCTCCTAAGAACGCAGCAGACCTACTGGCCTATGCTGGGAAGATCCAACATACTCCTAAGATTGCAGCTGACCTAATGGCCCATGCTGGGAAGATCCTAATTACTCCTAAGACTGAATCAGACCTTCTGACCCATGCAGGGATGATCTATTTTACTGCTAAGACTGCAGCAGACCTACTGAAAAATGCTAGGAAGAACCAACTGACTCCTAAGACTGCAGCAGTCCTACTGGCCCATGCTGGGAAGATCCAACTTACTCCTGAGACTGCAGCAAACCTACTGTCCCATACTGGGAAATTCCAACTTTCTTCTAAGACTGAAGCAGACCTACTGACAGATGCTTTGAAGATCCAATTTACTCCTTAAACTGTTGCAGAACTAATAGTCCATGCTGTTAAGACCCAACTTACTCCTAAGACTGCAGCAGACCTATTGGCCAATACTGGGAAGAACCAACTTACTTCTAAGACTGCAGCAGCCAGACCTACTGGCCCATGCTGAGAGAATCCAACTTACTCCTAATACTGAAGCAGACCTGCTGGCCCTTGCAGGGAAGATCCAATTTAATCCTGAGACTGATGCAGACCTACTGTCCAATGATGGGAAGATCAAACTATCTCCTAAGACTGCAGCAGACCTAATGACCAATGATTGGAAGATTCAACTTTCTCTTAAGGCTGCAGCAGACCTGCTGACCCATGCTTGGAAGATCCAACTTATTCCTGAGACTGCAGCAGACCGACTGGCCCATGCTGGGAAGATCCAACTTGCTCCAAAGACTACAGCAGACCTACTGGCCCATGCTGGGAAGATCCAACTTACTATTAAGTCTGCAGCAAACCTACTGGCCATACTGGGAAGTTCCAATTTACTCCTTAATCTGAAGCAGAACTAATAACCCAAGCTGTTAAGATTCAACTTACTCATAAGACTGCAGCAGACCTACTGACCAATAGTGGGAAGATAAAAATTACTCCTAAATCTGCAGTAGCGAGACCTACCGGCCCATGCTGTTAGGATCCAACTTACTCCCAAGACTGCAGCAGACCTACTGACCAATAGTGGGAAGATCCAACTTAATGGCCCATGAGGGATGATCCAATTTACTCCTAAAACTGGCCCATGCAGTGAAGATCCAAGTTAGTCCTAAGACTGAAGCAGACCTAATAGCCCATAATGGGAAGATTAAACTTTCTACTAAGACTGCAGCAGACCTAATGACTAATGCTAGAAAGATTAAACTTACTCTTAAGGCTGCAGCAGACCTACTGACCCATGCTGGGAAGATCCAGCTTAATTCTAAGACTGCAGCAGACCTTAATGGCCCATGCAGGGAAGATCCAACTTACTCCTAAAACTGCACCAGACCTACTGGCCCATGCTTTGAAGATCCAACCTACTTCTAAGACTGAAACAGCGAGACCTTCTGGACCATGCTAGGAAAATCCACCTTACTCGTAAGACGGCAGAAGACCTACTGGCACATACTGGGAAGATCCAGCTTAGTCCCAAGACTGCAACAGACCTACTGGCCCATGATTGTAAGATTCAATTTACTCCTAAGACTGCAGTTTTCCTACTGGCCCATGCTGAGAAGATCCAACTTTCTCCTAAGATAACAGCAGACCTAATAGCCTATGTGGGAATATCCAAGTAACTCCTAAAAGTGCAGCAGAATTACTGGCCTATGCTGGGAAGATCCAACGTACTCTTATGACTGAAACAGACCTACTGGCCCATGCTGGGAAGATCCAAATTGCTCCTAAGATTGCAGCAAACCTACTGAGCCATGTTTGGAAGATCCAACTTACTCCTAAGATTCAGGATACCTACTAGCCTATGCAAGTGAGATCAAACTTACTCCTAAGGCTGCAGCCCACCTACTGGCCCATTATGGGATGATCCAACTTACTCCTAAGACTAGAGCAGACCTACTGTCCCATATTAGGAAGATTCAACTTACACCTAAGACTGCAACAGACCTACTGGCCCATGTTGTGAAGATCCAGCTAACTCCTATGACTGCAGCAGACCTACTGGCCCATGCTGGGAAGACCCAACCTTCTCCTAAAACTGCAGCAGACCTACTGGCCCATGCTGGGAAGATGGAACTTACTCCTAAGACTGCAGCAGACCTACTAGCCCATTCAGGGAAAATCTAACATACTCCTAAGACTGCAGCAGACATACTGGCCAATGCTGAATAGACCCAACTTACTCCTAAGACTGCATCCGACCTTCTGGCCCGTACAGGGAAGATCCAACTTACTCCTAAGACTGCAGCAGACCTACTGACCCATGCTTGGAATATCCAATTTACTTCTAAAACTGGCACTTGCTGGGAAGATCCAACTTACTCCATAGACTGCACCAGTACTACTGGGCCATGCTGGGAAGATCCAACCTACTTCTAAGGCTGCAGCACCCAGACCTACTGGAATATACTGGGAAGATCCAACCTACTCGAAAGACTGCAGCAGACCTACAGGCCCATGCAGGGAAGATCCAACATTCTCCTAAGACTGCATCCGACCTACTGGCCATTGCAGGATATATCCAACTTACTCTTAAGACTGCAGCAGCCCTACTGATCTATGCTGGGAAGATCCAACCTACTCCTATAGCTGCAGCGCCCAGACCTTCCGGCTCATGCTGGGAAGATCCAACGTACTCCTAAGACGACAGCACACCTACTGGCACATACTGGGAAGATCGAACTTACTTCTAAGACTGCAGCTGACCTACTGGCCTATACTGGGAAGATCCAAGCTTCGCCTAAGACCGCAGCAGACCTACTGGCCTATGCTGGGAAGATCCAACATACTCCTAAGACTGCAGCTGACCTAATGGCCCTTGCTGGGAAGATCCTACTTACTCCTAAGACTGAATCAGACCTTCTGACCCATGCAGGGAAGATCTATTTTACTGCTAAGACTGCAGCAGACCTACTGAAAAATGCTAGGAAGAACCAACTGACTCCTAAGACTGCAAAAAACCTACTGTCCCATACTGGGAAATTCCAACTTTCTTCTAAGACTGAAGCAGACCTACTGGCAGATGCTTTGAAGATCCAATTTACTCCTTAAACTGTTGCAGAACTAATAGCCCATGCTGTTAAGACCCAACTTACTCGTAAGACTGCAGCAGACCTATTGGCCAATACTGGGAAGAACCAACTTATTTCTAAGACTGCAGCAGCCAGACCTACTGGCCCATGCTGAGAGATTCCAACTTACTCCTAATACTGAAGCAAACCTGCTGGCCCTTGCAGGGAAGATCCAATTTAATCCTGAGACTGATGCAGACCTACTGTCCAATGATGGGAAGATCAAACTATCTCCTAAGACTGCAGCAGACCTAATGACCAATGATTGGAAGATTCAACTTTCTCTTAAGGCTGCAGCAGACCTGCTGACCCATACTTGGAAGATCCAACTTATTCCTGAGACTGCAGCAGACCGACTGGCCCATGCTGGGAAGATCCAACTTGCTCCAAAGACTACAGCAGACCTACTGGCCCATGCTGGGAAGATCCAACTTACTATTAAGTCTGCAGCAAACCTACTGGCCATACTGGGAAGTTCCAATTTACTCCTTAATCTGAAGCAGAACTAATAGCCCAAGCTGTTGGGATCCAACTTACTCCTAAGACTGCAGCAGACCTACCGGCCAATACTGGGAAGAAAAAACTTACTTCTAAGACTGCAGCAGCCAGACATACTGGCCCTTGCTGGGAGGATCCAACTTACTCCTAAGACTGCAACAGACCGACTGGCCCATGCTCGGAAGATCCAATTTAATCCTAAGACTGAAACAGACCTACTGTCCCATGATGGGAAGATCAAACTATCTCCTAAGACTGCAGCAGACCTAATGTTCAATGCTAGGAAGATTCAACTTACTCTTAAGGGTGCAGCAGACCTAATGACCCATGCTGGAAGATCCAACTTACTCCTAAGACTGCAGCAGACCGACTGGCCCATGGTGGGAAGATTCAACTTACTCCAAAGACTACAGCAGACCTACTGGCCCATGTATGTAAGATCCAACTTACTCCTGAGACTGCAGCACAACTCCTTCCCCAAGATGTGAAGATACAACTTACTTCTAAAATTGCAGAATACCGACTGGCCCGTGCTGGGAAGATTCAACTCACTCCTAAGACTGAACCAGACCTACTGGCCCGTGCTTTGAAGATCCAACCTACTCCTAAGACTGAAGCAGCCAGACCTTCTGGCCCATCCTGGGAATAACCACATTACTCTTAAGACGGCAGCAGACCTACTGGCAGATACTGGGGAGATCCAACTTACCCCCAATACTGCAGCAGACCTACTGGCCCATGCTTGGATTATCCACCCTTCTCCTAAGACTGCAGCAGACCTACTGGCCCATGCTGGGAAGATCCAACTTACTCCTAAGACTGCAGCAGACCAACTGGCCCATGCTGCGAAGATCCAACTTACTACTAAGACTGCAGGAGACCTCCTGGACCATGCTGGGGAGATTCAACTTACTCCTAAGGCTGCAGCACACCTACTGGTTCATGCTTGGAAGATCCAAATTACTCCTAAGAGTGAATCAGACTTACTGGCAAATGCTAGGAAAATCAAGTTTACTCATAAGACTGCAGCCGTCCTATTGGAACATGTAGGGAAGATCCTACATGCTCCTAAGAATGCAGGAGATATTCTGATCCATGCTAGGAAGATTCAAGTTTCTTCTAAGATTGCAGCAGACCTTCTGGCCAAGGCTGGGAAGATCCAACTTACTCTTAAGACTGCAGCAGACTTACTGACCAATGCAGGGAAGATACAACTTACTCCTAAGACTTCAACAGACATATTGGCCCATGCTGGGAAGATCCAACTTACTCCTAAGACTGCAGCAGACCTACTGGCCCAGGCTGGGAAGATTCAACTTACTTCTAAGACTGCAGCAGACAGACTGCCCATGCTGGGAAGATTCAACTTACTCCTAAGATAGCAGCAGACTTACTGGCTCATGCTGGAAAGATCCAACTTACTCCTAAGTCTGCAGAAGATCTACTGGCCCATGCTGGGAAGATCCAACTTACTCCTAAGACTGCAGCAGAGCTACTGGCCCATGCTTGGATGATCCAACTTACTCTTAAGACTGCAGCAGACTTACTGACCCATGCAGGGAAGATACAACTTACTCGTTAGATTGCAGCAGACCTACTGACCCACGCTAGGAAGATCCAACTTACTCTTAAGACTGTGGCAGAAATACTGGCCCATGCTGGGAAGATTATACTAACTCCAAATACTCTAGCAGACAGACTGGCCCATGCTGGGAAGATTCAACTTAGTCCTAAGATTGCAGCAGTTTTACTGGCCCATGCTGGGAAGATCCAACTTAATCCTAAGATTGCAGCCGACTTACTGATCCATTCTAGAAAGATTCAACTTACTCCTAAAATTGCAGCAGACTTACTGGCCCATGCTGGGAAGATCCATCTTAATCCTAAGACTGCAGCTGACCTATTGGCCCATGATGGGAAGATCCAGTTTACTCCTAAGACTGCAGCAGGCCGACTGGCCCATGCTGCGAAGATTCAACTCACACCTAAGACTGCAGTACACGTACTGGCCCATGATTTGAAGATCCAACCTACTGCAAAGACTGCAGCAGCCAGACCTACTTGCCCATGCAGGGAAGATCTAACTTATTCCTAAGACTGCAGCAGACCTACTGGCCCTTGCTGGGAAGATCCAACTTACTCTTAAGACTGCAGGAGACCTACTGACCCATGCAGGGAAGATACAACTTAATCCTAATACTGCAGCAGACGTACTGACCAATGCTGTGAAGATCCAGCTCACTCCTAACACTGCAGCAGACCTACTGGCCCATGCTGGTGAGATCAAACTTACCCTTAAGACTGGAGCAGACATACAATGCCTTGTTGGGAAGATCCAACTTACCCCTAAGATTGCAGGAGACATACTGGCACATGCTGGGGATATCCAACTTACTCCTAAGAGTGCAGCAGACCTACTGGCCCATTCCAGAAAATTCCAACTTAAACCTAAGACTGCAGCTGACATTCTGGCCCATGCAGGGAAGATCCAACACATTCTTAACACTGCAGCAGACCTACTGACCTATACTAGAAATATTCACCTTACTCATAAAACTGCCGAAGACCTACTGACGCTTGCTGGGAAGATCCAACAAACTCCTAAGACTGCAGCAGACCTACTGGCCTATGCTGGGAAGACCCAACTTACTCCTAAAACTGCAGAAGGTTTAATGGCCCGTGCTGGGAAGATCCAACTTACTCCTTAGACTGCAGAAGACATACTGGCCCATGCTGGGAAGATCCACCTTACTCCTAAGAGTGCAGCAGACCGACTGGCTTATGCTGGGAAGATTCAACTCACTCCCAAGACTGCAGCAGACCTACTGGCCCATGCTTTGAAAATCCAAACTACTCCTAAGACTGCAGCAGCCCTACTGGCCCATGCTGGGAAGATCCAACTTGCTCTTAAGACTGCGTCAGTCCTACTGGCCCATGCTGGAAAGATCCAAATTACTTCTGAGACTGCAACAGACCTACTGGCCAATACCTAAAAGATCCAACTTACTCTTAAGACTGCAGCAGACCTACTGGCCCATGCTGAAAAGATCCAACCTCCTTCTAAGGATGCAACACCCAGACCTACTGGAATATACTGTGAAGATCCAACATACTCCAAAGACTGCAGCAGACATACTGGCCCATGCTGGGAAGATCCAACTTAATCCGGCCCATGAAGGGAAGATGCATCCTGCTCCTATGATTGCAGCAGACCTAATGACCAATGCTAGAAAGAAGCAACTTACTACTAAGATTGCAGCAGTCCTACTGGCCCATGCTCGGAAGATCCAACTTACTCCTAAGACTGTAGCACACCTACTGGCCCATGCTGGGAAAATCCAACTTTCTCCTAAGATTGCAGCAGACCTAGTGGCCTATGTTTGAAGATCCAAACTACTCCTATGACTGCAGCAGCCAAACCGACTGGCCCATTCAGGGAAGGTCCAACCTACTCCTAAGACTGCAGCAGACCTACTGGCCCATTCTGGGAAGATCCAACCTACTTCTAAGAGTGCAGCAGCACTACTGGCCAATGCTGGGAAGATCCACCTTACTCCTAAGACTGCTTCCGACCTACTTGGCCATGCTTAGAAGATCCAACTTACTCTTAAGACGGCAGAAGACGTACTGGCCCATGCTGGGAAGATCCAACCTACTCCTAAGGTTGCAGCAAGCAGACCTACTGGAATATACTTGGAAGATCCAACATACTCCTAGGACTGCATCTTACCTACTGGCCAATACTGGGAAGATCCAACCTACTGCAAAGACTGCAGCAGACCTACAGGCCATGCAGGGAAGATCCAACATTCTCCTAAGACTGCATCCTACCTACTGGCCCATGCAGAGAATATCCAACTTACTCTTAAGACTGCAGCAGCCCTACTGACCCATGCTGGGAAGATCCAACTAAATCCTAAGACGGCAGCAGACCTACCGGCACAAGCTGGGAAGATCCAACCTACTCCTAAAGCTACAGCACCCAAACCTACTGGGTCATGCTGGGAAGATCCAACTTACTCCTAAGACGGCCGGAGACTTACTGGCACATGCTGGGAAGATCAAACTTATACCTTAGAGTGCAGCTGACAAACTGGCCCATATAGGGAATATCGAACCTTCTCCTAAGACTGCAGCAGACCTACTGGCCCATGCTCGAAAGATCCAATTGACTCCTAAAACTCCATCAGACATTCTGGTCCATGCTGGAAAGATCCAACTTATCCTCAGACTGGAGCAGACCTACTGGCCTATGTGGGAATATCCAACTAACTCCCAAGACTGCAGCAGACCTACTGGCCCATGCTTATAAGATCCAACTTACTCCTAAGGCTGCAACACAGACCTACTGGCACATATTGGGAAGATCCAACCTATTCCAAAGACTGCAGCAGACCTACTGGCCTATGCAGGAGAGATCCACCATACTCCTAAAACTGAAGCCGACCTACTGGCAAATGCAGGGAAGATTCAACTTAGTGTTCAGACTGCAACAGACCTACTGAGCCATGCTGGGAAGATCCAACTTTCTCATAAGACTGCAGCAGACCTACTGGCCCATGCAGAGAAGATCCAACTTAGTGTTAAGACGGCACCAGACCTACTTGCACATACAGGGAACATCCTCTTATTCCTAAGACTGCAGCTGACATACTGGCCCATGCAGGGAATATCCAACCTTCTCCTAAGACTGCAGCAGACCTACTGGCCCATGCTGGGAAGGTCCAACTTACTCCTAAGACTGTACCAGACCTACTGGTCCATGCTCGGAAGATCCCATTTACTCCAAAAACTGCAGCAGACTTACTGGTCCTTGCTGGGAAGATCCAACGTACTCCTGAGGCTGTATCAGACCTTCTGGCCCATGCAGAGAAGATCCAACTTACTTATAAGACTGCAGCAGACATACTGACCAATGCTAGGAAGATCCAACTTGCTCCTAAGACTGTAGCAGACCTACTAGCCAATGATTGGTAGATCCAACTTTCTCCTAAGACTGCAGAAGACTTCCTGGCCCATGCTGGGAAGATGCAACTTACTCCTAAGAGCGCAGCAGACGTAATCGCGCATGCTGGTAAGATCCAACTTACTCCTAAGACTACAGCAGACCTACTGGCCCATGCTGGGAAGATCCATCTTACTCCAAAACCTGCAGCACACCTATTGGCCCATCCTGGGAAAATCCAACTAACTTCTAAGACTGCAGCAGACCTTCTTGCCCATACTGGGAAGGTCCAACTTACTCCTAAAACTGTAGCAAATCTACTGGACAATACTGGGAAGATCTAACTTACTCTTAAGACTGCAGCAGCGAGACCTACTGGCCCATGCTGGGAGGATCCAACTTACTCCTAAGACTGCAGCAGACCCACTGGACAATACTGGGAAGATCTAACTTACTCTTAAACTGCAGCAGCGAGACCTACCGGCCCATGCTGTTAAGATCCAACTTACTCCTAAGACTGCAGCAGACCTACTGACCAATAGTGGGAAGATTCAACTTACTGCGAAGACTGCAGCAGTCCTAATTGCCCATGATGGGAAGATCCAAGTTAGTCCTAAGAAAGAAGCAGACCTAATAGCCCATAATGGGAAGATTAAACTTTCTACTAAGACTGCAGCAGACCTAATGACTAATGCTAGAAAGATTCAGCTTACTCTCAGGGCTGCAGCAGACCTACTGACCCATGCTGGGAAGATCCAGCTTAATCCTGAGACTGCAGCAGACCTTACTGGCCCATGCAGGAAAGATCCAACTGACCCATAAGGCTGCAGCATACCTGCTAGACTATGCTGGGAATATCCAACTTTCTCCTAAGACTACAGCAGACTTGTTGGCCAATGTTGGAAAGATCAAACTTACTCCTAAAACTGTAGCAGACCTACTGGCCCATGCTGTGAAGATTCAACTTACTCCTGAGACTGCAGCACACTTGCTGGTCAATGCTTGGAAGAAGCAACTCACTCCTAAAACTGCACCAGACCTACTGGCCCATGCTTTGAAGATCCAACCTACTTCTAAGACTGAAACAGCCAGACCTTCTGGACTATGCTAGGAAAATCCACCTTACTCCTAAGACGGCAGCAGACCTACTGGCACATACTGGGAAGATCCATCTTAGTCCCAAGACTGCAACAGACCTACTGGCCCACGATTGTAAGATTCAATTTACTAATAAGACTGCAGTTTTCCTACTGGCCCATGCTGAGAAGATCCATCTTTCTCCTAAGATTGCAGCAGACCTAATGGTGTATGTGGGAATATCCAAGTAACTCCTAAAACTGCAGCAGAATTACTGGCGCATGCTGGGAAGATCCAACGTACTCTTAAGACTGCAACAGACCTACTGGCCTATGCTGGGAAGATCCAAATTACTCCTAAGACTGCAGCAAACCTACTGAGCCATGTTTGGAAGATCCAACTTACTCCTAAGACTTCAGTATACCTACTGGCCCATGATGGGATGATCCAACTTACTCGTAAGACTAGAGCAGACCTACTGACCCATATTAGGAAGATTCAACTTACACCTGAGACTGTAGCAGACCTACTGGCCATGCTGGGATGATCCAGCTATCTCCTAAGACTGCAGCAGACTTACTGGTCCATGCTAGGAAGTTCCAACTTATTCCTAAGACTGAAGCAGACCTACTGGTCCATGGTTTGAAGATCAAACCTACTCTTGAGACTGCAGCAGACCTACTGGCCCATTTTGCGATGATCCAACTTACACTTAAGACTGCAGCAGACCTACTAGCCCATTCAGGGAAAATCTAAAATACTCCTAATACTGCAGCAGACCTACTGGCCAATGCTGAGTAGATCCAACTTTCTCCAAAGACTGTATCCGACCTTCTGGCCCGCACAGGGAAGATCCAACTTACTCATAAGACTGCAGCAGATCTACTAGCCCATTCAGGGAAAATCTAACATACTCCTAAGACTGCAGCAGACCTACTGGCCAATGCTCAGTAGATCCAACTTACTCCTAAGACTGTATCCGACCTTCTGTCCCGTAAAGGGAAGATCCAACTTACTCTAAAGACTGCAGCAGACCTACTTGCCTATGCTGGGAAGATCCAACGTACTCCTAAGACTGCAGCTGACCTAATGGCCCATGCTGGGAAGATCCTACTTACTCCTAAGACTGAATCAGACCTTCTGACCCATGCAGGGAAGATCTATTTTACTGCTAAGACTGCAGCAGTCCTACTGGCCCATGCTGGGAAGATCCAACTTACTCCTAAGACTGCAGCAAACCTACTGTCCCATGCTGGGAAATTCCAACTTTCTTCTAAGACTGCAGCAGACCTACTTGCAGATGCTGGGAAGATCCAATTTACTCCTTAAACTGTTGCAGAACTAATAGCCCATGCTGTTAAGATCCAACTTACTCTTAAGACTGCAGCAGACCTACTGGCCAATACTGGGAAGAACCAACTTACTTCCAAGACTGCAGCAGCCAGACCTACTGGCCCATGCTGGGAGAATCCAACTTACTCCTAATATTGAAGCAGACCTGCTGGCCCATGCAGGAAAGATCCAATTTAATGTTGAGACTGATGCAGACCTACTGTCCAATAATGGGAAAATCAAATTATCTCCTAAGACTGCAGCAGACCTAATGACCAATGAAAGACGATTCAAGTTCTCTAAGGCCTACTGTCAATATGGACTACATCTGATAGATCCAACTTACTGCAGCAGACGAAGCCAACCGATGGCCCATGCTGGAACTTCTCAATTAGCCAAGACCTACAGCAGATCTGCTGGGCCAAAGCAATTACCGAACTGAGCAGACGACTGACATCGGCAAACCAACTTCCATACAAGAACAGCCAATTTACTCCTAAAGCAAGAGAAACATACTAGCCCAAGCTGTCAAGATCCACTAGCCTAATGACTGAGCAGACTACACCTAATACTGGGAACTGAACCAACTTTAAATCCAAGACTGCAGAGCCAACCCACTGCCTTGCTGGGAGGCCAAAACCCCAAGACTAACAGACGACTGGACCATGCTTCTTCATGACCTTTCCAAAACTGAAGCAGACCTACTGGCCCGTTTATGGGAAGATCAAACTATCTCCTAAGACTGCAGCACACCTAGACCCAATGTAGGAAGATTCAACTTTTAAATCCTAAGCTGAAGCAGACCGTACTGGCCCATGTGGGAAGATCAAACACTCCTAAGACTGACCAGACCTAACTGGTCATGTTTGAAGATCCAACTCTACTCCTAAGACTGCAAGCAGACCAGGACCTATCTGGGAGATACTATATCCAACTGACCTAAGACGAAGCCAGACCTTACTGGCAGATCTGAAATCCAACTGAACTCCAGCTACTGAGCACCTAGCTGACTCATCTTGATGATCACCCTCTCTAAGACTGCAGCAGACCTACTGGCCCATGTTTGGATGATCCAACTTACTTCCAAGACTGACATTTTCAACTTGCATGCCAAACATCCTAGCTTGCGCAAAGACCTGCAGTTGATCCTAATGCCTATGAGGGAATGTCCAACTTACCCGTAAGACTGAGCAACATCCAGCTTAAAAGCTGCGGCAGACCAATGGCCTATGAGGAATGCAAGCTAACTAAGACTGCACACCAAGGCTAACTTAGACCAGTTACTGAAGCTGACAGACTTACTGGGCCATGCTGGAAGACTAAATACTTCTAAGCTGCACGCAGAGTCCGTGGCCGAGTGAAGAACAAATAGCCTAAGAATGCAGGACCTATGGGCCGCCTTTGTAAGATTACAACTCAACTACAGGGGCCAACCTATGACCCTGCTGGAAGATCTAAACTACACTAAACACAGCAGCAAACCTATTGCCAATGCTGGGAATATCCAACTTACTACTAAAGACTGCAGTACCTATGGCAATTGGAACCAATTATCCAAACTTCAGTTTTCATAGACTTGCAGCTGAAGATAATTATTATAGAAATGCAACGAACTCTAAACTGCAGCAGGACCTACTACCAATCTGGAAATTTAGCCAGACCAATGGACTTTCGGGACCTTTGGAACCATGCTGGGAAGATCAGACTAACTCCTAAGACTGCAGGGCAGAGACTACTGACCCATGCTGACAGATACTGGCACTCCTAAGGAGTCAACTTACCCTAAGGCCCAGCTTAAACTACCAACTACTCTAAGCTGCAACACACAGACTTACTGCATAAGGCGAACAACCAACTACTCCTAAGATGGGAAGCCACTTGGCCCTAAGTAAGCGATCCAACTTAGTCTAAGACTGCAGTAACCTTGGCCAGACTGCAGTAAGACCAACAGTCCCTGGACTGCCAGCAACTACTGCACACTGGGAAGACCAACCTATTCTGGGGCAGATCCACCTATGCGTAGGCCTAGCAGGAACATCCAACTATCTAGAAGATCGGCAGACAGACCCACCCAACAAACAGGGAACACCAACTATAC
Organism: Cherax quadricarinatus; assembly: GCF_026875155.1. NCBI lineage: Eukaryota > Metazoa > Arthropoda > Malacostraca > Decapoda > Parastacidae > Cherax > Cherax quadricarinatus. Next base: position 24,632,884 of record NC_069429.1, read on the forward strand.
AATACAGGGAGCAGACCCAATGCCTAGGTGAAAATTCAACTAACGCCTAGACTGCATCAGAACTACTGGCCACGTAGAAGACCAACTACTCTAAACTGCAGCAACCTACTGCCCATCTGGAAGATCAATACGCCAACTGCAGACAACCTACTGCCCAAAGACTTGCAGAAGACCATCTTACTGCCGAAAGATGCAGAACATACTCCCATTAAGGAGTCAAACTACTCCAAAGATTGCAGTCTCACTACTCCAAGATGGGATACAACGACCTTAAGGCAGTCAAACTTATCCAAAGCCCAGCTACAGACCCACTGACAGCCAAGACTGCACCGTAAGGCCTGTCAGGAGAAGACCCATGCTAGTCAAGATGAGCAGACTTACTCCATGCTGGAAGTCAACTTGACTGCCCTTGTTGGCAAGACCACTTACTCCAAAGGTGGGAAGATTCAACTCGACTCGTAGCTGAAGCATACTACTGGCCCATGCTTGAAGAGCAGACCTACTGGCCAATGCAGGGCCAAATCTACTGACCAATGCTAAAGCATCCACCTACCCCAGTTTGGCAGAGACTAATCCACAACTGAGAGATCCAACTTCTCTACCAAGCTGCAGCTGACCTAATCTCATGTGGAAGACCCAAACTTGCCAAAACTGAAAAGACCAATTGTCCCAAGCTTGGGGATCCAACATACTCCTTATGCGGCAGACCAACGCCTATGCTGAGAAGGCCAACTTACTCCTAATGCTGTAAGCCAACTTCTCCTTAAGGGAAGATCCAACTTACTCTAGCAAGCTGAGTAGACCACTTACCCAACGTATCGACTTTGGCCTGTACAGGGAAGTCCACTTCCAAACCAGCATACTACTAGACATCGCAAACCTAACTGCCCAGTGAAGAACCTTTCTGCAAAGATTGCAGCAGACCAATGCTATGTGGGAATGCCAACTAACGCCTAAGACTGCAGGAAGACCTAAGCCATGCTGAATAGATCAGCTAACTCTAACTGGCCAGCCCCGAATGCATAAGCTGGGAGATCCAGCTTACATCCTAAAACTGCAGAGACTACTGGGTCCATGCTATATCTCTGACTCCGAGATTACTGCAGCAGCTTTAAGTCCTATTACTGCGAAGACTTCAACGCTTTCTGCCTGCGGAGTCCAACTTGCTGCTGGGAAGATGCAACCATGTTACGATGCGGGAAGACTATTCCTCTTAAGACAAAGTACCTATGCTACCTACGCAGAATCAATACCCATGCTGGAAATCCAACTACTACTCAACCTGCAGCAGACTAATCCAACTTATCAACTAACTCAAAGACCCAAGTTATCTTGCTTTCCATGCTGGGAAGATCCAACATACTCCAAAGACGCAGCGTTCCTAATTGCCTATGTGGGAAGATCCAACTAACTTTAAAGACTGCAGCAGACCTAATGGCCTATTCTGGGGTATTTTAACCCACTCCCAAAGTGCAGCAACCTTACTGGACCATCTGGGAAGATCCAACTTACTCCAAGAGTGCAGCAGAGCTACTGGACCATGCTTTGGGGAAAATCCAACTTACTCCTAAGACTGCACCAGACTACTGGCCCATGCTTGAAAGATCCAACTTACTCTAAGCTCAACACCAGACCTACTGCATATACTGTGAAGTCCAACTTACTCTTAAAAGATTGCAACTTCATGGTAAAAACTGAAGATCCAACTTATCCAAAAACTGTGAAGCAACCTTTCTCCCAAGTTGCAGGAACTCTGGAACAACTGGAAGACACACCAGACCTACTGCCCCGCAGACCAACTTGTCTTAGACGCAGTACCCAATGACCCTGACTGGGAAGCACCTACTTCCCTAAGACTGCACAGACCTACTGCACATCCTGGAGACCAACCCACCCAGGCTGCAGACCAGACTCTGGCCTATGCAGAAGACCACTGGACTCCAGACGGCAGCAGACCTACTGTGCTAAAACAGGCAGCACCCAAGCTACTACTAAGCGGCAGCAGCCTAAGGCCCTAGTGGAAATAGTCAACCTACTCCTAAGACGGCATCAGAACTACTGCATGTGAGAAGACTAACCTTATCTTAAGGTGCAGCAGATACTCCATTCTCGAAGAATCCAACTACTCTAGAAGCAGCAACCTTTTTGGACCATGCAGGAAGATCGGCCATTACTGCGAAGATCTTAGCAAACCTACTGGGCCAGCTTATCAGATCCATTTACTCTAAGACTCAATACATACAGGCCCATTAACTAGTGGGACTACTCCTAAGGTCCATTTACTCCCTAGGGACTGAGGGATACAACGTACTGTCCAAAGACGCAGGAAAACTAACCCACTGCTAGAAGACTTCAATGGACCAAGATGCGAGCAGACCTACTTGTCCAAGCTGGGAAGATCCAAAATATCTCCAGACTTAGCAAATCTACTGGCCCAGATTGAAATGCAGCACACTCAAAGACCTGCAGAAATCCTTCTGATCCATACGGAATGCCAATTAGCCTAAGACGCAGTATGACCGATCACTTGCTGAAATTCAACTCACTCAGACTAAGCAGACCTACTGGCCCATGCTTGGAAGATGCCAACCTATTCCTAAGACTGCAGCAGCCGACACCTACTGGCCATTGGAAGATTCAACTCACTCTAAGATAGCAGCAGACAAATGGTCACAAACTGAAGAGATCCACTTTCCAAGACTGCAGCTGACCTAATAGCCCATGCTGGAAGATCCAACCTTCTCCTAAAAATGCAGCAGACATAATGGACCCATCTCAGAAGATCCAACTTACTCCTAAACACAGAGACACTGCAAATACAGGGGAAATCCAACCTTTCCTAAAACTGCAGCAGACCTACTGGCCCATGCTCGAAGATCCAACTTATCCTAAGACGGAAACAGACACTGGCCCATGTCAAAGGGAACCAACTTACTCCTAAACTGCAGCTGACCACTGGCCCATGCTGGAAGATCCATCTTACTCCTAAGACTGATCGAGCCTACTGGCCAATGTAGGAAGACCAACTTACTCCAAAAACTGCAGCAGACCTATGACCAATGCTTGATGATCAACATGCCAAATCCTTTAAGTATACCTACTGGCCATGATGGGAAGATCCAACTTTCTCCAAAGACTGCAGAAGACTTCCTGGCCCATGCTGGGAAGATTCAACTTCTCCTAAGAGGCAGCAGAGTAAATCGCGCATTTGGTAGATCCACTACTCATAGACTCACCAGACCTTTTGCCCATGCGGGAAGACTAACTTACTCCTAAGGACTGCAGACATATACCTAATGAGTGGAGAATCCGACTCACTTCTAATGAGCTAGATCAACCTTACTCCCATGATTCGCGGAAATTTAGCCCATGCGGAAAATTGTACTAAACCTACTGGCCAATACTGGAACCAATACTCCTGACGCAGGAGCGAGACCTACTGTCCTATGCTGGAGGCCTACGCCCATACTGAAGATCCAGCAGACCTACCCAAAACTTGGCAAAATCCACTATTCTAAGGGCAGCACCTAATAGTCCCATAAGGCAGGAGCGAACCTTCTCCTAAGCGGAGAGACATAATGACCTAACTAAAAGATCAACTACGACCTAATGTGCCAAACTGAATCCAACATTATTGTAAGATGCCAACTAATCCTAAGACTGCAACAGACGAATCCACTTTGCTACTAAGATCTACATGACCCATAAGGACCAGCAGACCTGCAGACCATGCTAGGTAAGATCCAGCATCCCTGACACTTGAAGAGACTTCTGCCAATGCTGGAAACCCAACTTACATCCTAAATTGAGCAGGAGTCTAACTCCCTCGGAAGTCAAACTCTACCATAGATAGAGACCTACATGGCCCTAGCCGTAAAGATTCACTTATGCCAAGTGCTGCAGCACAGCTGCCAATGCTGGGAAGAAAAACTGAGCACTAAACTGCCAGACCTTGGGTTCACTATGAAGATCCAGCACTGCTTACGGCCCATGCCTAATGGTCCAACTTAAGCCAAAAGCCAACACCGCTGTACATAGCCCGAGACAATGCATCCTCCAACCAGCACAAATATGCACCAGCCTGGAGTCCAGCTTGTAAATTCAACTTACTCTTAAGCTAGCAGTTTCCTACTGGTCCAACTAGGAAGATGACCTACTTACTACTAATACGTAGCGACTATGCCCTATGTAGGGAATCACAAAAACTCCAAAGACTGCAGGAGAACATTGCCATACTCGGAAGATCAACTTACTCTTAGCGACCTACTGGCCATGCTGGGAAGATCCAACTTACTACTTTAAAACGGCGAAAGACCTATGGCCCATGCTGGAAATAATCCAAGTACTCACTAAACTAGCAGCAAACGACAGGCCTGTGAATCACTTACTCCTAAGACTGCAGGAATACCTACTGGCCCAAGCAGGGAGATCCAACACTTAACTTCAAAAGACCTGCAGGCACATGCTGACTAGTCCCAATGATGGGTGATCCAACTACGGGCCAGTTGGAAGAAAATCCATGCTACTCCTAAATGCAACCTTACGCCTAAGCAGCGAGCAGACCAACTGACCCTCTGGGAGCAATCAACTATCTCCTATGATTCGCAGATACTCCAAGTTGTTAAGATCCAGCTGTCATGTCAAACTGAAAGCAACTTACGCCTGCTTGAAGCAACTACTCTGACATGCGGAGATCAACTACTCTCTGGAAATTCCAACTACTCGTAACTGAAGAGTCCTGCTTGGCCCAATGCTTGAGCAGACTTACTCCTAAGACTGGCAGCCAAACTTACTCGGGCCTATACTGGAAACCAACTTTACCCAAAGTTGGCACAGACACTAAGCAAACTGTGAAGATCCAACTTTTTGCCAAGACTGCACTGAACGCTAGTCATGCAGATCCACCTTCTCCTAAACTGCACGCAACTTACTCCCAAGCTGGGCAGATCCGACACTAATCCTGAAGACAGCAGCAACCTAATGGCCACTGCGAAGACCAATAACTCCTAGGACTGATCCAACCTTGTCCCCTAAATGCAAGATCCAACTTTCTCCTAAAGCTGGGAGAGATCCATACTGTCAATCTAGACGATCCAACTTAGCCAATTCTGGCAGCAGACCTACTGTCCAGTGCTGGGGATCCAACTTATGCCTACACTGCAGCACGCATAACTTGCCCATGCTGGAAATCCCTACTCCTAAGCTAGCAGATCCAACTAACGCCTTGATGGGAAGATACCTACTTGCCCTAAGACTGGGACTTGGCCAATGCCCACGGACTTAGCAACTTACTTTCCCAAAAAGCAGGCAAAAATCTGACCCATGCTCGCATCCAATACTTCTAAACTGGCCTTGCTGGGAAGATCCAACTTACTCCTAAGGCTGCAGCATGACCTACTGCCGCATGTGGGATATTCAACTTACCTAATGCTGCCGCAGACCTACTGCCCATGAGGGAGATCCAATTTCTCTAAGACAGCTAGAAGATTTCCCTTAGCACATGGAGGCAGCCAACTTCTCCAAGATTGGGGATTCATTATTCTCGCAAGCTGCAAGACCACACTACACAAGATGGGTAGATCCAACCCATCTGGCCAGCTGGAGAAGCATCAACTGCGCTAAGACCAATCACCCAAATACTGTCCACGCTTAAAATTTCAAATACTGGAAGAACTGAAGACAGACCAAGACCTAATGGCCCATGCTCGGAGGATCCAACTTCTCCTAGACTGCAGCAGCAACTCACCCATGTTTGGAAAATCCAATACCAAACTACAGCCTAGACCCACTGCCATGCCGGGAGACCAATGCCACTCGGAGGACAGCAACTTACTGTCAAGATGCGAGAGATCTAACTTATTTGAAAATGCCAAGACCTAACTGACCATGCATGGAAGTCGGCTCATGCCATAAGACTGCAGCAGACCTACATGACCACAGCAAGATTCAGCTTACACCTAAGACTGCAGAAGAATACTGCCTACACGCAGGACGAAACTACTCCAACACTGCAACAGACCTATCTGGCATATGCTCGGCAGACCCTGCCCATCCTAGAAGATTCAGCTTAACTATGGACCATGCTGTGAAAATCCCACTTACGAAGAGAACTAACGTACTAATGACCCATTGGTAAGATCCAACTTACTCGAAGACTGCAGCTACCTCTGCACATGCAGGAAGACCAATTACTCCCAGAATGTGCAAACCGACTGGCTATAAGCTAGAAACTTTACCCATCTTGGTAAGCCAACTTCTCCAAGACTTTGAAGATACAGCCTGCTGCAAAGACTCCAAGCTGACCTACTGGCCTGCGGACGATCCAACTAGCAAAAGATGCACAGACCTACTGGCACAACTACTGGAAGATCTAACTCACTGCAAGACTGCAGCCAAGACTAGCCATCCTGGACAATCCGACCATGCTAGGAGATCCAACTAACTACGCAATTGATTGCAAGATCCAACTGGACTTAAGACGGAGCACCCTACTAACCATGCTAAGACCATAAGCAAGACGGCACAGACCTACCGGAAAATGGGAAGATACTCCTAACTCGCTAAACTACAGCACCCAACTACTGGTCAGCTGAAGATCCAACTTACTCCTAAGACGGCAGGACCCTACTGGGACATGCTGGGAAGATCCAAACTTATACCTAGACGGCAGCTGACAAACCGGCCCATAGGGAATATCCGAACTTCTCCTAAACTGCAGCAACCTACTGGCCCATGCTGAAAGATCCAATTGACTCCTAAAACGGCCAGCAGACACCTAGTCCATGCTGGAAAGATCAACTTATACTCAGACTGCAGCTGACTACTGGCCTATGGGAATACAACTAACTTCCAAGACTGCAGCAGACCTACTGGCCCATGCTCGAAAGATCCAACTACCCTAAAAACCATCAGACCATCTGGCCAATGCGAGAGAAGATCCAACTTACTTCAAGACAGAGCAGACTGGCCTATTTGGGGAATGCAATATAAGCCAAGACTCCAAGGCAGCTACACACAGACTAACTGATCCACACTAATGCAAGATCCAAACCATTCCAAAGACTGCAAGCAGACCTACTGGTCTATGCAGGGAAAGACCACCATACTCTGTTAAATGAAACCGACCTACTGGCAACTGCAGGGAAGATCAACTTAGTGTCAACTGCAGCAGACCTACTGATTCCAAGCTGGGAAGACCAACTATTCTCATAAACTGCAGGCGAGACCTACTGCCAAAATGAAGCGACTACTGCAATGTAGGGAGCAACTTACCTTCAGCTACAACAGGACCTCCTCCTATGCCTGGACTGATCCAACATTCTGGCCCAAGCAGGAATACCAACCTTGGCCAATGACTGAGCAAACCTACTGGCCCATGCTGGGAAGTCCAACCTACTGCTAACATGACGAACCTCTTGTCCTACTGCAGACTCCCATTTACTCCAAAATATCACAACTTCTATCGCTTTCTGGAAGATCCAAGACTCCTGAGGCATGTTCCAGACTTACTCCTAGGCCTCAGAGAAGATCCAACTCTTAAAGACTGCAGCAACCACTTACTCAATCTAGAAGATCAACTTGCTCCTAAGACTGTAGAACCTACTGCCAATGCTGGGTATCCAACCCTTTTTCCTAGGACTGCAAGAAGACTTCCTGGACCATACTGGGAAGATGCACAACCCCTAAAGCAGGAAGCCCAGCCTAAGACTGCGCAGCTAAGAGCCAACTTACGGCTAAGATCAGCTACCTACTGGCCCTGCATGGAAGATCCCCATCTGGAAAAACCTGCAGCACCCTATTAGGCGCATCCTGGAAATCCAACTAATTCCAATACTCCAAGCACTACCAGCCTTGCCCATACTGGGGATCCAACTTACCTAAGACTGCAGCAGCCACCGGACATACTCGGAAGATCAACTACTAAACTGCAAGCAGCAGACCTCCGCCCATGCTGTTTAAGATCCACTTACTCCTAAACGCAGCAGCCAGACCAATAGTGGGGACCCGCTTACTGGGAAGATCTGCAGCTTAGTCTTATTGCCGCATGAGGGAAGACCAAGCATGCTATAAGATCCAGACCTAAATAGCCCTACTGACAGAGTAAATCTACTAACTGCAGACAGCCCAATGCTAATGCTAAAAGATCTCAGGGGAAGATCCAGTTGTCTAAGCAGAACACTGACCCAACTGGGAAGACACTTATCCTAAGACTGCAGCAGACCTACTGGCCCAATGCAGGAAAGATCCAACTGACCCATCAGGCTGCAGCAACCACTAGACCCATGCTGGGAATGACCAACTTACTCCTAAGACACAGCAGACTTGTGGCCCATGTAGGAAAGATCCAACTACTCATAAACTGTAGCAGACCTACTGGCCCATGGTGATCAACTTTCTCCAACACTACACTAGACTGTTGGCCAACTTGAGGTCAAGCTTCAAAAGAAGCAACTCACTCCTAAAATGCAGTGAAGACTACGACCCATACTCTTGAAGACCAACCTTGCTCGTAAGACTGGAAAAGCCAACCATCGTACTATGCTACAAACCACTTATTCCTAAACGGCACAACCTACTCAAGACTGGAAAAGCCACCTTCTTAGTCGAAAACTCACCTATCCTACGGCCCACGATGTAAGACTTGGCAATTGACTCATACACTAGTTTCCTACTGGCCCATGCCAGAGAAGATCATTTTTTCACTAAGATGCTGCTGTACCTAATGGCCTATGTGGAAGATCCATACTTCCTAACTAGAACAGACCTACTGGCCTATGCTGGGGAAGATCCAAATTAACTCCTAAACTGCAACAGACACTGGCTGCTGAAGACCTACTGAGCCTAAGTGGAAGCAATACTCCTAGACTTCGTATACCTGTTTTTTTTACTGGCCCATGATGGGATGATCCAACTTACTCGTAAGACTAGAGCAGACCTACTGACCCATATTAGGAAGATTCAACTTACACCTGAGACTGTAGCAGACCTACTGGCCCATGCTGGGATGATCCAGCTATCTCCTAAGACTGCAGCAGACTTACTGGTCCATGCTGGGAAGTTCCAACTTATTCCTAAGACTGAAGCAGACCTACTGGTCCATGGTTTGAAGATCAAACCTACTCTTGAGACTGCAGCAGACCTACTGGCCCATTTTGCGATGATCCAACTTACACCTAAGACTGCAGCAGACCTACTAGCCCATTCAGGGAAAATCTAATATACTCCTAAGACTGCAGCAGACCTACTGGCCAATGCTGAGTAGATCCAACTTTCTCCAAAGACTGTATCCGACCTTCTGGCCCGCACAGGGAAGATCCAACCTACTCATAAGACTGCAGCAGATCTACTAGCCCATTCAGGGAAAATCTAACATACTCCTAAGACTGCAGCAGACCTACTGGCCAATGCTCAGTAGATCCAACTTACTCCTAAGACTGTATCCGACCTTCTGTCCCGTAAAGGGAAGATCCAACTTACTCCAAAGACTGCAGCAGACCTACTTGCCTATGCTGGGAAGATCCAACGTTCTCCTAAGACTGCAGCTGACCTAATGGCCCATGCTGGGAAGATCCTACTTACTCCTAAGACTGAATCAGACCTTCTGACCCATGCAGGGAAGATCTATTTTACTGCTAAGACTGCAGCAGACCTACTGACCAATGCTAGGAAGAACCACCTGACTCCTAAGACTGCAGCAGTCCTACTGGCCCATGCTGGGAAGATCCAACTTACTCCTAAGACTGCAGCAAACCTACTGTCCCATGCTGGGAAATTCCAACTTTCTTCTAAGACTGCAGCAGACCTACTTGCAGATGCTGGGAAGATCCAATTTACTCCTTAAACTGTTGCAGAACTAATAGCCCATGCTGTTAAGATCCAACTTACTCTTAAGACTGCAGCAGACCTACTGGCCAATACTGGGAAGAACCAACTTACTTCCAAGACTGCAGCAGCCAGACCTACTGGCCCATGCTGGGAAGATCCAATTTAATGTTGAGACTGATGCAGACCTACTGTCCAATAATGGGAAAATCAAATTATCTCCTAAGACTGCAGCAGACCTAATGACCAATGATAGGAAGATTCAACTTTCTCTTAAGGCTGCAGCAGACCTGCTGACTCATGCTGGGAAGATCCAACTTACTCCTGAGACTGGAGCAGACCGACTGGCCCATGCTGGGAAGATCCAACTTACTCCAAAGACTACAGCAGATCTACTGGCCAAAGCAAGGAAGATCAAACTTACTATTAAGACTGCAGCAAACCTACTGGCCATACTGAGAAGTTCCAATTTACTCCTTAAACTGAAGTGGAACTAATAGCCCAAGCTGTTAAGATCCAACTTACTCCTAAGACTGCAGCAGACCTACTGCCTAATACTGGGAAGAACCAACTTACTTCTAAGACTGCAGCAGCCAGACCTACTGGCCCTTGCTGGGAGGATCCAAGTTACTCCTAAGACTGCAACAGACCGACTGGCCCATGCTCCGATGATCCAATTTAATCCTAAGACTGAAGCAGACCTACTGTCCCGTGATGGGAAGATCAAACTATCTCCTAAGACTGCAGCACACCTAATGATCAATGTAGGAAGATTCAACTTACTCCTAAGACTGCAGCAGACCGACTGGCCCATGCTGGGAAGATTCAACTCACTCCTAAGACTGAACCAGACCTACTGGCCCGTGCTTTGAAGATCCAACCTACTCCTAAGACTGAAGCAGCCAGACCTACTGGCCTATGCTGGGAATATCCACATTACTCTTAAGACGGAAGCAGACCTACTGGCAGATACTGGGAAGATCCAACTTACTCCCACTACTGCAGCAGACCTACTGACTCATGCTTGGATGATCCACCCTTCTCCTAAGACTGCAGCAGACCTACTGGCCCATGTTTGGATGATCCAACTTACTTCTAAGACTGCAGTTTTTCAACTTGCCCATGCTGAGAAGATCCAGCTTACTGCAAAGACTGCAGCAGACCTAATGGCCTATGAGGGAATGTCCAACTAACCCGTAAGACTGCAGCACACATACTGGCATAAGCTGGGAAGATCCAGCTTACTCGTAAGACTGCAGCAGACTTACTGGACCGTGCTGGAAGATCTAACTTACTCCTAAGACTGCAGCAGACTTTCTGGCCCATGCTGGGAAGATACAAATAGCTTCTAAGACTGCAGGACGCCATGAGGCCCGTGCTGGTAAGATTCAACTCACTCCTAAGAATGCAGACCTACTGGCCCTTGCTTTGAAGATCTAAACTACTCCTAAGACTACAGGAGCCAAACCTATTGACCCATGCTGGGAAGATCCAACTTACTACTAAGACTGCAGCAGACCTAATGGCCAATGTTGGAAATATCCAACTTACTCCAAAGACTGCAGTTTTCTTGCTTCCTATGCCGGGAAGATCCAACTTACTTCAAAGACTGCAGCTGAACTAATTGCCTATATAGGAATATCCAACTAACTCCTAAAACTGCAGCAGACCTACTGGACCATTCTGGGAAATTTTAACCTACTTCCAAGAGTGCAGCAGCCTTACTGGACCATGCTGGGAAGATCCAACTAACTCCTAAGACTGCAGCAGAGCTACTGGCCCATGCTGGGAAGATCCAACTTACTCCTAAGACTGCACCAGACCTACTGGCCCATGCTTAAAAGATCCAACTTACTCCTAAGGCTGCAACACACAGACCTACTGGCATACACTGGGAAGATCCAACTTACTCCTAAGATTGCAGCCGACCTTCTGGCCCATGCAAGAAAGATCCAACTTAGTCTTAAGACTGCAGTAGACCTACTGGCCCGTGCTGGGAAGATCCAACATTCTCCTAAGACTGCAGCAGACCTACTGGCACATCCTGGGAAGATCCAACCTATTCGTAAGGGTGCAGCACCCAGAGCTACTGGCCTATGCTAGGAAGATCCAACTTACTCCTAAGACGGCAGCAGACCTACTAACAAATACAGGGAACATCCAACTTACTACTAAGATGGCAGCAGACCCAATGGCCTAGGTGGAAATATTCAACTAACTCCTTAGACTGCATCAGAACTACTGGCCCACGCTGAGAAGATCCAACTTACTCTTAAGACTGCAGCAGACCTACTGGCCCATGCTGGAAAGATCCAAATTACTCCTAAGACTGCAGCAAACCTACTGGGCCATGTTTATAAGATCCATCTTACTCCTAAGACTGCAGGATACATACTGGCCCATTAAGGGGAGATCAAACTTACTCCAAAGGCTGCAGCTCACCTACTGACCCATGATGGGATGATGCAACTTATTCTAAAGGCTGCAGGAGACATACTGACCCATGCTAGGAAGATTCAACTTACACCAAAGACTGCAGCAGACCGACTGGCCCATGTTGTGAAGACCCAGCTTACTCCAAAGACTGCAGCAGACTTACTGGTCCATGCTGGGAAGTTTCAACTTACTCCTTAGACTGCAGCAGACCTGCTGGCCATTGGTGGGAAGATTCAACTCACTCGTAAGACTAAAGCAGACCTACTGGCCCATGCTTTGAAGATGCAACCTACTCCTAAGACTGCAGCAGCCACATCTACTGACCAATGCTGGAAAGATCCAACTTACTCCTAAGATGGCAGCAGACATAATGCCACAAACTGAGAGAGATCCAACTTTCTCCCAAGACTGCAGCTGACCTAATAGCTCATGCTGGGAAGATCCAACCTTCTCCTAAAACTGCAGCAGACCTACTGGCCCATGCTGTGAAGATCCAACATACTCCTAATACTGCAGCAGACCTACTGGCCAATGCTGAGTAGGACCAACTTACTCCTAAGACTGTATCCGACCTTCTGGCCTGTACAGGGAAGATCCAACTTACTCCTAAGACTGCAGCAGACCTACTAGCCCATTCTGGGAAAATCCAACATACTCCTAAGACTGCAGCAGACCTACTGGCCCATGTTTGGAAGATCCAACTTACTGCAAAGATTGCAGCAGACCTAATGGCCTATGTGGGAATGTCCAACTAACTCCTAAGACTGCAGAAGACCTACTGGCCCATGCTGAGATGATTCAGCTAACTCCTGAGACTGCAGCACACCTAATGGCATAAGCTGGGAGGATCCAGCTTACTCCTAAGACTGCAGCAGACTTACTGGGCCATGCTGAAAGATCCTTCTTACTCCTAAGACTGCAGCAGACTTTCTGGCCCATGCTGGGAAGATTCAACTTGCTTCTAAGACTGCAGGAGGCCATGTGGCCCGTGCTGGGAAGATTCAACTCACTCTTAAGAATGCAGCAGACCTATTGGCCCTTCCTTTGAAGATCTAAACTACTCATAAGACTACAGCAGCCAAACCTATTCACCCATGCTGGGAAGATCCAACTTACTACTAAGACTGCAGCAGACCTAATGGCCAATGTTGGAAATATCCAACTTACTCCAAAGACCGCAGTTTTCTTGCTTTCCATGCTGGGAAGATCCAACATACTTCAAAGACTGCAGCGGACCTAATGGCCTATGTGGGAATATCCAACTAACTCATAAGATTGCAGCAGACCTACTGGACCATTCTGGGATATTTTAACCTACTTCCAAGAGTGCAGCAGCCTTACTGGACCATGTTGGGAAGATCCAACTTACTCCTAAGACTGCAGCAGAGCTACTGGCCCATGCTGGGAAGATCCAACTTACTCCTAAGACTGCACCAGACCTACTGGCCCATGCTTAAAAGATCCAACTTACTCGTAAGGCTGCAACACACAGACCTACTGGCATATACTGTGAAGATCCAACTTACTCCTAAGATTGCATCGGACCTTCTGGTAAAAACTGGGAAGATCCAACTCATTCCAAAAACTGCAGCAGACCTACTGGCTTATGCAGGGAAGCTCCAACATACTCCTAAGACTGCAGCCGACCTACTGGCCCATGCAAGGAAGATCCAACTTAGTCTTAAGACTGCAGTAGACCTACTGACCCGTGCTGGGAAGATCCAACATTCTCCTAAGACTGCAGCAGACCTACTGGCACATCCTGGGAAGATCCAACCTATTCCTAAGGCTGCAGCACCCAGAGCTACTGGCCTATGCTAGGAAGATCCAACTTACTCCTAAGACGGCAGCAGACCTACTGGCAAATACAGGGAACATCCAACTTACTACTAAGACGGCAGCAGACCTAATGGCCTAGGTGGAAATATTCAACTAACTCCTAAGACTGCATCAGAACTACTGGCCAATGTTGAGAAGATCTAACTTACTCTTAAGACTGCAGCAGACCTACTGGCCATTGCTGGGAAGATCCAACTACCCTAAGACTGCGCAACCTACTGGCCATGTGGAAGATCCAAATTACTCCTAAGTCTTCACCCAAACCTACGGGGCCCCAATGTTTTAAAGTCCATTTTACCCCTAAGACTGCAGGATACATACTGGCCCATTAATGGGAGATGAAACTTACTCCTAAGGCTGCAGCTCTCCTAGTGGCCCATGATGGGATGATTCAACGTATTCCAAAGACTGCAGGAGACACACTAACCCATGCTAGGAAGATTCAACTTACACCAAAGACTGCAGCAGACCTACTTGTCCATGCTGGGAAGATCCAACTATCTCCTAAGACTTCAGCAGACCTACTGGCCCATGTTGTGAAGATCCAGCTCACTCCAAAGACTGCAGCAGACTTTCTGGTCCATGCTGGGAAGTGCCAACTTAGTCCTAAGACTGCAGCAGACCTGCTGGCACTTGCTGGGAAGATTCAACTCACTCGTAAGACTAAAGCAGACCTACTGGCCCATGCTTTGAAGATGCAACCTATTCCTAAGACTGCAGCAGCCACACCTACTGGCCCATGCTAGAAAGATCCAACTTACTCCTAAGTTGGCAGCAGACATAATGGCACAAACCTGATAGAGATCCAACTTTCTCCCAAGACTGCAGCTGACCTAATAGCTCATGCTGGGAAGATCCAACCTTCTCCTAAAACTGCAGCAGACCTACTGGCCCATGCTCAGAAGATCCAACTTACTCCTAAGACGACAGCAGACATTCTGGCAAATACAGGGAACATCCAAATTATC
>NC_069429.1:24648448-24678389 GCF_026875155.1 Cherax quadricarinatus
TTTGTACTCTGATGAAGATTTAATTTCCTCATGTTTACCATTCTGAGTAATTGAAATTTCTCATCGTTGAACTTCATATTGTTTTCTGCAGCCCACTGAAAGATTTGGTTGATGTCCGCCTGGAGCTTTGCAGTGTCTGCAATGGAAGACACTGTCATGCAGATTCGGGTGTCATCTGCAAAGGAAGACACGGTGCTGTGGCTGACATCCATGTCTATGTCGGATATGAGGATGAGGAACAAGATGGGAGCGAGTACTGTGCCTTGTGGAACAGAGCTTTTCACCGTAGCTGCCTCGGACTTTACTCTGTTGACGACTACTCTCTGTGTTCTGTTAGTGAGGAAATTATAGATCCATCGACCGACTTTTCCTGTTATTCCTTTAGCACGCATTTTGTGCACTATTACGCCATGGTCACACTTGTCGAAGGCTTTTGCAATGTCTGTATATATTACATCTGCATTCTTTTTGTCTTCTAGTGCATTTAGGACCTTGTCGTAGTGATCCAATAGTTGAGACAGACAGGAGCGACCTGTTCTAAACCCATGTTGCCCTGGGTTGTGTAACTGATGGGTTTCTAGATGGGTGGTGATCTTGCTTCTTAGGACCCTTTCAAAGATTTTTATGATATGGGATGTTAGTGCTATTGGTCTGTAGTTCTTTGCTGTTGCTTTACTGCCCCCTTTGTGGAGTGGGCTATGTCTGTTGTTTTTAGTAACTGTGGGACGACCCCCGTGTCCATGCTCCCTCTCCATAGGATGGAAAAGGCTCGTGATAGGGGCTTCTTGCAGTTCTTGATGAACACAGAGTTCCATGAGTCTGGCCCTGGGGCAGAGTGCATGGGCATGTCATTTATCGCCTGTTCGAAGTCATTTGGCGTCAGGATAACATCGGATAGGCTTGTGTTAATCAAATTTTGTGGCTCTCTCATAAAAAATTCATTTTGATCTTCGACTCTCAGTCTGGTTAGCGGCTTGCTAAAAACTGAGTCATATTGGGACTTGAGTAGCTCACTTATTTCCTTGCTGTCATCTGTGTAGGACCCATCTTGTTTAAGTAGGGGCCCAATACTGGACGTTGTTCTCGATTTTGAATTGGCATAGGAGAAGAAATACTTTGGGTTTCTTTCAAATTTCATTTATGGCTTTTAGTTCTTCCCGCGATTCCTGACTCCTAAAGGAATCTTTTAGCTTAAGTTCGATGCTTGCTATTTCTCTGACCAGTCTCTCCCTACGCATTTCAGATATATTGACCTCTTTTAGCCGCTCTGTTATTCTTTTCCGTCGCCTGTAAAGGGAGCGCCTGTCTCTTTCTATTTTACATCTACTCCTCCTTTTTCTTAGAGGAATAAGCCTTGTGCATACATCGAGTGCCACCGAGTTAATCTGTTCTAGGCATAAGTTTTAGTCTGTGTTGCTTAGTATATCTTCCCAGCTTATATCGGTTAGGACTTGGTTTACTTGGTCCCACTTTATGTTTTTGTTATTGAAGTTGAATTTGGTGAATGCTCCCTCGTGACTAATCTCATTATGTTGGTCTGGGGCTCCGCGCATACATGACTGAACCTCAATTATGTTGTGATCTGAGTATATTGTTTTTGATATGGTGACATTTCTTATCAGATCATCATTGTTAGTGAAGATGAGGTCTAGTGTATTCTCCAGTCTAGTAGGCTCTATTATTTGCTGGTTTAAATTGAATTTTGTGCAGAGATTTAAAAGCTCGTGTGAGTGTGAGTTTTCATCAGAGCTGCCTCCTGGTGTTATTACTGCAACCATATTATTTGCTATATTCCTCCATTTTAGGTACCTTAAGTTGAAATCCCCCAGGAGCAAGATGTTGGGTGCAGGAGCTGGAAGATTTTCCAGACAGTGGTCAATTTTTAACAGCTGTTCCTGGAATTGCTGGGATGTTGCATCCGGAGGCTTGTAGACTACCACAATGACTAGGTTTTGGTTCTCGACCTTTACTGTTAAAACTTCCACTACATCATTTGAGGCATTTAACAGTTCTGTGCAAACAAGTGACTCTGCAATGTACAGGCCAACCCCCCCCCCCTTTTGCCTGTTCACTCTGTCACATCTGTATAGGTTGTAACCTGGGATCCATATTTCGTTGTCCAAGTGATCCTTTATGTGGGTCTCAGTGAAAGCCGCGAACATTGCCTTTGCCTCTGCAAGCAGTCCACAGATGAAAGGTATTTTGTTGTTTGTTGCTGGCTTTAGACCCTGTATATTTGCCAAGAAGAATGTTATCGGACTGGTGGTATTGTTGGTACTGGGGGGGGATTTTTTTTCCGGCATTCGTATCTGTATCTGTTGGTTTGGAGTGGAGGCCATCGACTGTGGTTCCACTCCAGGAATGACTGGATTTGGTGTACGATTTCTGCCATTTCCTGCCAGTTTTTTTTCCTTCCTGGCACTAAAAAACCTCTCCCTCTTGAGTGGCTGTGGCTTCCCAGGTTTTCCCATGGCCTGGATGTTTTGTATCTTTTTGTCCCCTTTAGATGGTATGCCTGGCAATTTAAGTTATAGCACAGTCTTTCCTGTACTGAAGAGGTACACAGTTCAGGGTGAAAAAGCTTACAGGAAGGGAGTTTGCATTTTCCTGTTGTCATATGGGCATGGCATTTTCTAGGGTGGTCATAGTTGCACATCCCATCTGTTTTTCCAGATTTCCCATGCCAGCAGATACCAAGTGCATAGTATGTGCACAGGCTTGGTTTCCGTTTGCCTTTGGTTTCTGTGACTGTATTCCCTGTTGGTGCATGTTTCCCTGTCTTACTTCTATCCTCCCTAGCACCAACAATGGAGCTCCCACCAGTTGTTTTTGGTAATATATCCTCACTATTGCTAGTGGAGTCCTCTTGTTTGCTATTTCCTGCGGTATTTCTAGTTTGCAATATTGGTTTTATCTTATCTTTGACTACACTTGTTTCCCTACTATGGCTCCTGTCCCCTATGAGGTCATTTATATGTATTCCTTCCTGCATATAATTCCCGACTACCTGGACAAAATCTCCAGCTTCACCATTACTGTCTCCCAGGACAGCATCTCCAGCTTCACCATTACTGTCTCCCAGGACAGCATCTCCAGCTTCACCATTACTGTCTCCCAGGACAGCACCTCCAGCTTCACCATTACTGTCTCCCAGGACAGCACAATCAGCCCCATATTTACTGACTACCAGGACATCATCTCCAGCCTTACAGTTTCTGACTACATGGCCAGTATCAAGGGCAGTACCATTCAGCCCAGACTTTTTATGTTCCCATCTGTTGTAGAAAGCTTCCAGGTTTTCTATGAAAGCAGCTTTGATGTTGACCTCTTTTAATACCCTTGTGATTTTAGTCCACAGATTTATCTCATTTGGGCATACCCAAAAACACTTCCCTGTTTTAATACTGCTTTTAGCTAGTTCTTGGATATCTGCACAAGGGGCGTGACACCAATTTCCACAAAAATGACAATTTATGCATGTGGAAGCCCGTTTGTTTGACTGACCACAGACTACACACAGCTTCATAATGATTTGAATGGTTGATTTACTGCAATTAGTACTTAGCAACCTCTTGAATATTCTATTAATAACCTCCTTAAATATGAAGTTCTAGCTATTTGTATTTCTGTTTCTAATTGTTTTTGTATATGGCGGACAGCTTACCCGTGCACGTTCATGATCTTTATATTTAATGTTTGTGTTATAAGGGCGCCTAACAACCCATCCATTTTTAAAAAACAGGTCTGCTTTATTTGTCCAACGAAAACCTTTTGAAACCAGTCAAGGGTTGGACAAGTCAAGGGTTCGGAACCTTTCGATCTGATATGATCAGTGGGTCACTTATTTAAACCATACTGGTACGGTGATTTGAGCTAAACACATAGAAGGATCTACTGGAATTTATCTACCCGATAATCGCGGATTTGGATTGATACAAAAGTATTAAGTCTTGCGTGTTGAGAGCCGGTGATACTGCTGGCAGCTCTACAATGACGAACGGTTGACTCAACCTTGTTTATCAATCGCTGTATCTAGGCTTTCTATTTTTTTTCCGTCTCCACCACAATAAATGCTCATATTATCACTATAGTTGACTGGTGCAAATTTTGGAGGAGAACGTCTTTTTCTGTAGTAATATATGGCTTCTCCGTGTGTATATTGCGACCGCTGGATGGAATACAGGTTATATGAAATTAACAGTATTGTCTGTATTTTCAAGAAAAAGAAAACTAATGAAAGTCACTCCCACTCCACTAAGTACCATTATATCTGGTTGGTTGTACTACAACATGTATTCTGCTATTCACTCGGTAATCACTAGATTATATGGAGTACACTAGCAGGCCGGAAGTTATTTTAAAAACAGTGACCTGTGGTAAGATTTTGGCGAACTTCTGGAACCTTGCCTCTATTGGCTTATCACTTCATTTACAAATTCACCTGTTTATCAAATTGAACATTTAGCCTTTTTCATCAATATATAGGGACGCCACCTGTAGTATACACTATACACTATGTATACTCAATGTTATCAGGGAGACTTTCTTTTCTCTGACACGAAAAGTTCAATTATTATTATTTTTTGCACACGGGACACAGGCCTATGATTCCCCTCTGGCAGTAAACTCTGCTAGGTAAAGTGCACACTAATTCTCATTTTTTGACTCAGTATATAATGTTTTCTTGCCCAAGATTGGTCCAGGCGCTAGAGGGATGTGTCGTATAGGATTGATGGCACATTAAAATTGTAGCTCGTAAGAGGCGACCTGTGAAAACACCAGAAAACCCGGAGCACAACGAGCACGATGCCACTGTCACGCTGACAATGTCCTGTGGATGGAAGCAGGGCATCCGCCTCACTGTAAAAAAAAAATATATAATAAACAAAAGGGAAAAAAAGGGGCTTGAAAACTGGTTACCACAGGTCCTAACACATTCCTAACTAATACATATAAATTCTTAGACTCTAGATAAGGAGTCTGCCAACTTAAATTGTCTTTACCAGAGATATGTTTTACCCTGATATTTATATAGGTTGCTACTGGAGGAACCACCTCATGATTCTTGTGTTGTGATTCTTCTATTTGGAGAAAATTGAGGGTTGTGGGTTGTGTAGAATGGAACACCTTGCGCGAAGTCTGGCCCACATAGGTATCGAAGTGCTCCAAGGCCAGCACCAGCGTTAGAGGGGCCCTCTTTTCTAACTGTTGAGTAGGCCCTCCTGGTGCGGCTGGGGACTTCGCTGAGAAGAAGGACCACAGGCTTGCAACCCTCTCATCCCTGATTTGCTAACTAGTACTGCCCCAACCAAGACTCGCAAGCATCAAACTGTAATGAGAAAGGTTTGGAGAAGTTGGAGACAAAACGTTGGTTGCTAGTTACACCGTTCATCCCTTCCCGGGGTAATAATCTTTTTCTTTTGTTAAAAGCATTTTGACATTCTGGGGTTGCCAATTAAGGGAACTTTGTGACTGGTAAGAGAGGTAAGAGGGGCTACAATATCTGAAACATTTTTTACAGAATCTTCTGTAGAAATAATCTATCTTGCCTAGGAGTATGTTGAACAGATTTTCCTATCATGAAGGAAATGGTATAATCTTTAATGGCAAGAGCTTCAGCAAATTTAGGGGCCAACTTTGCCACTACATACTTCATGGCCAAGAAAATTAAACAGTAGCCTGGCCAAAGGAAGCTTAAGAGAAATTAACAGTTTTAAAATGGGAGCTCTGGAAGGTCTTCAAAGAGGCCTTAAAGGGACTAAACAGGTGTTGATCTCAAGGATCAGACACCACCACTATGTCATCTAGGTTAAGGCTGCCATGCCTCAAGACATTTTTAATTTCGATGGATAGTTTCTGGAATGAAGAGGGGAATTATTTATTTGAAGGGGAGTAACTGTATATTGATAGATGGACTTGGAAGATTACGAAGGGCAGAGATTTTCTTCGCCTTATACTGGCCTCAAAGGTACCTGTAGTAACCTTTAGGAGATCTAACTTGCGACACAAAAGTAAGCCTTACCTACAAAGTCGGATTACGTTATCAGACGAGGACAGAGGGTAAGCAATCTGTAATTGTGACTTGTTCACCTTACCAGTTAGTCCTGTAACAAATTCGAAAACTCCATCAGGTTTTTTTAACAAGGATGCAAGGAGATAGCCCATGGACGAGTTGACTCCTCATACTAAACCCATGCTTAACTGGGAATTTACCTCCTGCTGAGGTAGCTTCTGTTTTTTCAGGATTAGCTCTGTTGAGGGAGAGTTTAATAGGATTAGAGTTTCCCACACTATGCTCATTATAACCTAATGTTACATTTTTTTGGCTGTCCAAAAAGTATATACAGGGTATGATTGTAGAAAGTGCAGTTAAACTAGTACTTGAATTTTAGATAGCCCCACCATTAAAGGGCTAGGGTCCTTGAGGAGGACAGGTTTGGAAGCCTTTACAGTTAATATCAGAAATAGAGTGCAAAGAGTCAGTCATCCTCAGAAGGCAGAGGACAGAGTCATTACTGGGGATTTATCTGGTGTATTAAATGTTTTAATTTGATTAATGTGTATGTTTTAGTTTTTTGAGGTCTTATCAAGGGGAGACACACTTACTGTACAATATCAGATAATTTACTTACAATTTGCATAGCGTCCCTACAAATCTAGCTTTCAAGGTGTGGCCAGGTATAGATTCCTGTTTCGCCAAACAACTTGTCTCCTGGTATGTAAGGAGCGCGTAATTGTGCTATTTTACTGTCATTACCTCATGTCTTCTTCTTGTTTGTTTGAGATGCGTTTTAAGTTAGCGTTTTTGGCTAACTGAAGAATGGGTTGTCTAGAGTGATTGAGCTAGCTTCTTCTCCCATCCATCCTTCTTCAAGACGTAAGGGACTTCGTACATTTGTGCCCAAACGATCAGGCTCAAACGGACTATACCTCAGTAGAGACTCTTTTCACAAATTGCTGGAAGCTGAACGGAGATTGCTGCACTTTTGAACATCATCACCATTGCTCAAGAGATTCATCCTGATTACATATATTATTAACTTGTCAGGATCTGTTCAAGATGCCTCAATTTTTTTCTGGAAAATTTGTTATATGATATGAGGAGGTCAGGCCGAATCCAATGTTCTCTCCGGAGGATGGCACTTCTGGGTTAGTGGTTTCCTTTTAACACCTATCACCTTAAAACAGGTACCCATGAGTTACAATTACGTAGTTCTCTGTTTTTCATATTCATTGCAGGTAGGTCCTGGCATCTGACCTCATCTCCAATTTCAAGGGAGGTTACCGGTGTGTGTCCGTCTGATGTTGTAGTTGTGTGTATTGGGAGAAATGACAAACTCTTCCCCATATTCAGGTGTTTAGCCCATAGGAGCTGTAGTGCGCAGACCAAGAGTTCCATATGTGCATTGCAGGGTATGGCTAGACTCCTCCACAGTTGGGTGTGTGCTGTGATGGCATTCTGGTATCACAGAATTGTTTGCAAGTGGATGTGGGGTTCTTGCCACACTTTGCAGAGGTTCAGTCTCGATCTGGCTGTTGTTAGGACTGGATATGGCCCATCCTCATTTACCATTAAAGGATCTGTTATAGGTTTACCTCGAAGGTTGTTTGGGTCTGACTGCGTTCTTGTGGGTAAACTGTAACACAACTTCTTTACAGTTAATACACTTAAATTTTTGGCTGTCAAGAGCTACTGTGCATTCTTCAGTTGGAATAGGTTTCCCAGCACACTTACCACACCAAGAATGTAGTTATTCCACGTCTACGCAAAACATGGCCATTAGTGCTGGCATTTGTAACACCTACGTTTAGGGGGTAGGTACACTTCGATGTTTAGGAACTACTAAACCATGCACCCAGATATTCTGGGGGGAGGGGCACAGGACCAACCAACTGGAATAATTTGATAGATTTTCCTTTAGTCTTTTTGGCTGATGGATATGACTCACTTAGGAGAGTCAGATGGGATGGGTCCATGACAGGAGGGTATCCAAAAGATTATGGATACTGACCATTTTTTAAGTGGTGAGTGGCCTGATGGAGGTCGGAGCAGCTTAATAACCCCATAAGGTGACTAAGTAGATCATTGATAAGCTCTTTATTCTGTTCACAAACACAATGTTGTGTGTGTTTTTCACTGTAAATTGGATCCCTGGAGTTAGGATGCTTGTTTACAGCTTCGTTAGCCATGCACACTTAGCACGGCAGCGGGGGTGTTGTAGGGTAAGTGTCAGGCTTAACCATTTTCCTTTGAAGAAAGACTTCTTTGCTCAGCCTCTGTGCACCAAGGACGTTTTTAGTATCACATTGTGTACGAGTCAGGGTGAGTTTGACTACGTCACGCCTAGCCCTTTCTCACTTTTTCTCTTTTGTTTACTTTTTAGGTCTGGAAGCTATCATCATTCCATCACCTGCCAGGAAATAGTTCCTCTATGACGCAGGTTGCCATGTTTGCCAGTGATGATTATCTGAGTCTAAGTACTCACAACACATGTAAAGTGTCCTCGCCGCTTATCTTTCCCTTATAGCTTTTGCAAGGAAGCAAATATTCACTACAAAGTCAGAGTCCAAAAATAGATCACAAAGACAAGTGCTCAAGTTCAATGAACAACCTCTCCAACCATACTACCCAGACCACCAACCACTCATTACGACACACACCCCACAAAAACACAATCGAGACCTCTTGATATGTGTGTTGAATGTATATGGTACATATAATGATAAATGGAAGGTACAGGCGAGGTCTTACACCATATTCACAAATTACAAAGATGAAAAAGAGAGAGTAGAGATAGACGAGAAGAGAGAAAGTACGGTAATTATTGAGTATAAAATTAGAATTCTGACATACATCACATTAAACATGAGTTCAAATGATAACTTCCACTTGAGATAAGTTCAAGGCTACAGCACTAATGTACTCACTTGGAAATAATAATATAGCAGACATCACAATGAACGTGAAGACAACCTTTACCCCAAACCATAGATTGTAAACAGATATACTAAAAAAAAAAAAAAAAAAAATAAAAAAAAAAAAAAAAAATAAATATATATATTAGGTAATGTCTTACAATGACAGTGAGATAAATCACTTGGTTGACTTTCTTGGTCCATCCCTGGGTAACTCACACCATTTCTATGTTATACATCGTATGCAAGCATAGTGTGCAGCTGTAGATTAGAAGAAACCAGTACCTATAACAATTCACTTATACACGCGTTAATATGTATGACAAGTGTTACCAAGTACACCAAGGTGTATCTTTATCACTTAGAATACACTTTTTGTTGATGTAAATATAGGTCGAGAGGGTACACGCTGGTCGTAATAAACACACTCAACTTTCAAGGGTCACACCACTAGGTCCCAGCTTCTGGAGTGTTCCAGCATTTTAATGTGTTTATTATGTGTCAGTGCGTGTCTGCAGTCATTTTAAATTGGTGTTGTTATCAGAAGTTACACGTCGACTACAATCCAGTTGTACACCCCTCTTCAGAGTGCAGCACTGTACTTCCCATCTCCAGGACTTCAAGTCCGGCCTGACGGTTTCCCTGAACCCCTTCATAAATGTTACTTTGCACTCCACACTCCAAAGCACATCAAGTATAAAAACCATTTGTCTCCATTCACTCCTTATCAACCACGCTCATGCATGCCTGCTGGAAAGTCCAAAGCCTCCTTTCACCACACAAAACCTCCTTTACCCCACCCTCCACTCCAGCTTTCCTTGGCTGACCCCTACCCGCCTTCTTCCTACTACAGACTGATACACTCTTGAATTTACTCTGTTTCGCTTCCATTCTCTCTAACATGTACTGAAACCACCTCAACTACACCTTCCTCAGCCCTTGGACAAACAGTTTTGGCAATTCCTGCACCTTCCCCTAACTTCCAAACTACGATTTCTCCTGGACATTATAATTCACACCACACCATTGAACTCAGACATGACATCTCCACTGCCTCCGCCTTCTCCTCACTGCAACATTCCATCACCCATGCTTCCACCCATATAGAGTGTTGGTAAAACTATACTCTCATAACATTCCCCTCTTTGCTCCAAGGGACAAAGTTCTTTGTCTCCACAGATTCCTAGTGCACCACTCACCCTTTTCCCCTCATTCACCCTTTTGACTGTTTTCGGACGTATAAATTAGTCCTTACGAGCCAATGTTTCTGACGTTATATACTCAATAATTCTAGCGGCTATTCAAATCAAGTGGGGAGAAAGCCAGTGTAGGCCCAGCATATGAGAGAATGGGTCTGTGTGGTCAGGTGCCCCACATAAAAAAATTCCTGCAGCAACACATTGCGTAATGAGGAAAAAAACAAAAAAAAAAAAAACAAACTCATTGATCGTTTTTTTTGGAATTTACAAAACGCACGGCTTGAGGTGTATTTCGTTAGTATTTAATAGTTGTATTCTCGTTTTCATGGTCTTAGGTGAAAAAATGGAAAACTATTACAGAAATAGAGATGATTTTCATTACTTTTACGATGAAAACGACCTTGAAACTGAGCTCAAAGTAGCGGAAATGTTCGATTTTTACCAATGTTCAAGAGTAAATAAATCACACCACCGTCCAATACACGTCAACTGGGGAGTCTAATATTCTTTCACTAGTGCACTGATATTATTTATACCATTTTTACAATAATGCAGTCGTCTGCATAACAGTAAATATTGTATTTTTTTGTATGAATAAAAAATCAAAATAGAAAGCAATAATAATATAAGAGGGGGCTAGAGATGTGACTAATGAACAGAGATATGTTATTTAGTGCCACGAATGTCTACCTTGTTTATTCTGGACCCTATTTTGAAATTGGCATCTTTTTTATTTTGCGTGAAATTGGCCAAATTGCAATTTCTGACCACCATATTGGGTAGTCCAAATTAGTAAATGGGAGGTTTCTTGTACTCAGCTGATAGATAAAATGGAGTTCTAAAGAAATAGCTATGAGTTTGGTCAACTGGAACAATGGAATTGGCTGAAAATTGGGCTCAAAGTCGGCGAAATCGCCGATACGCATATGTCGCCGAGACCGCTAACTTCGCGGGAGCATAATTCCACGAGTTTTCGACCAAATTTCGAACTTTTGGTGTCATTACCATCGGGAAAAGATTCTCTATCATTTCATAAGAAAAAATAATTTTTTTTTTTCAAAAATTGAGCGACATAGAATGACAGTTTCAGAGAGGGGCCGAGGGGCCTGAAACAGTCAAAGGGTTAATTCTATGATTCACCTCATCTTTCATAGACCCATCCGCTGACACGTCCACTCCCAAATATCTGAATACATTCACCTCCTCCATACTCTCTCCCTCCAATCTGATATTCAATCTTTCATCACCTAATCTTTTTGTTATCCTCATAACCTTACTCTTTCCTGTATTCACTTTTAATTTTCTTCTTTTGCACACCCTACCAAATTCATCCACCAATCTCTGCAACTTCTCTTCAGAATCTCCCAAGAGCACAGTGTCATCAGCAAAGAGCAACTGTGACAACTCCCACTTTATGTGTGATTCTTTATCTTTAAACTCCACGCCTCTTGCCATGACCTCGCATTTACTTCTCTTACAACCCATCTATAAATATATTAAACAACCACGGTGACATCACACATCCTTGTCTAAGGCCTACTTTTACTGGGAAATAATTTCCCTCTTTCCTACATACTCTAACTTGAGCCTCACTATCCTCGTTAAAAACTCTTCACTGCTTTCAGTAACCTACCTCCTACACCATACACCTGCAACATCTGCCACATTGCCCCCATATCCACCCTGTCATACGCCTTTTCCAAATCCATAATTGCCACAAAGACCTCTTTAACCTTATCTAAATACTGTTCACTTATATGTTTTCACTGTAAACACCTGGTCCATACACCCCTCCTTTCTAAAGGCCTCCTTGTTCATCTGCTTTCCTATTCTGTCTTATCTTATTCTTTCAATAATAACTCTACATAACTTTACCAGGTATACTCAAAGAATTTTCCCCTATATTTTTGCACTCTCTTTTGTCCCTTTGCCTTTATACAAAGGAAAAACTTGCATTGCTCTCTGCCATTCCTAGTTAAACCTCACCTCTTCCATACATTTATTAATTAATTGCATCAACCACTCCAAAAACTATATCCCCACCAGCTTTTTAACCATTTCTGTCTTTATCCATCAATCCGGCCTGCTTTCCACCTGTCATTTTAACCTACTGCCTCACGAACTTCCCCACACTCACATTGGTCTTCCTCACTCTACAAGATGTTTTTCCTCCTTGCCCTATACACAAAATAACAGCTTCCCTTTCTTCATAAAATTTAACTATCCTCAAAATATTCCCTCCATCCTTCCCAATAGCCTCTAACTCTCCATTTACTAACCTCTCCTCTCCTATTTTTTTAACTGACAAATCCATTTGTTCTCTAGGCTTCCTTAAGTTGTTAATCCTCACTCCAAAAAACTTTTTCTTATTTTCAACATAATTTGTTGATAACATCTCACCAACTCTCTCATTTGCTCTCTTTTTACTTTGCTTCACCACTCTCGTTACCTTCTCTCTTTTTCTCATATACTCTTCCCTCCTTGCATCACTTCTACTTTGTTAAAAAGTCTCATATGCTAGCTTTTTCTCCATCTACTTCTTTACATCTTCATTCACCAATCGCTACTCTTCCTCCCGCATACCCACTTTCTTTAAACACAAACTTCTGATGATCATCTAAAATCTACATTTTTAAACTACCCATACCTCTTCGACCCCATTGCCTATGCTATCGTTAGCCCATCTTCCTCCATAGATGTTTTTATCTTACCTAACTGCCTCCTCTTGTAGCTTTTATACCTTAACACTCTCTTCTTCCCTGATGCTGCTATTATCCTTGTATCCCATCTACCTTTTTTCTCTCAGTGTAACTACAATTAGAAAGTGAGTGATTATCTGTGAGCCCCTCTATAAACATGTACATCTGTAAGTCTATAACGTCCTTTTATCTACCAATACATAAATCACATCAAATACGTCATTTTGCCCTACATCATATCTTGTTATACTTATTTTTCTCCTTTATTCTTAAAATTATGTATTAACTATATCTAAAACCCCTTTCTATACAAGTTCATAGCAAAGGTCTCCCTTTATCATTTACACTGGCACCCAAACTTACTACCACACCCTCTCTAAAAGTTTACTCCTACATTAAGCATTCAGGTCCCCTACGCCATCTCAATTACTCTGTCTCACTTGGTTCTAAGGTCCTTTCATTCACTTTCATTCTCCCAAAATCTCTCTCTATCCTCTGCTTTCCTTACTCTCCAGGTGCATACACACTTATTAGCACCCACTTCTTTTCGCATTACATCCTTTACTTTTTCCACATAAGTTCTTGAATTTACACATTCATATTCTCTTTTTCCTTCCCATAATGTTCCTTCTACATTACTGCTACCCCTTCCTTTGCTCTTACTCTCTCAGATACTCCGATTTAATCCCCATTTATTTCCCCCACCGAAACTCCCCTACCCCCTTCAACTTTGTTTCGCTTAGGCCGGGATCCCATCTTCTTTTCATTCATAACATCAGCAATTCATCTGTTTCTTGTCATCCATACTAAATACACACACATTCAAGCATCCCAGTTTATACAGTTTTTCTTCTTCTCTTATTTTAGAAATGTTTACAGGAGAAGGGGTTACTAAGCCCATTGATCCCGGCTATTCTAGTCGCCTCATACGACACGCATGGCTTAAGGAGGAAGGTTCTTTTCCATTCCCATGGACAATAGAAGAAATAAAGAAGAACAAGAGCTATTTAGAAAAAGGAGAAAACCCTAGAATGTATGTAATATAGATTTGCATGTGCGTGTCTGTGAGTCGTGACAAAGTGTAAGTAGGAGTAGCAAGATATCCCTGTATATCTAGAGGTGTTTATGAGACAGAAAAAGAAACAGCAATCCTACATCATGTAAAAACAGTTACAGGTTTCTGTTTCACAGTTCATCTGGCCGGACGGTAGTTCTTCCATGGGTGGTTGCTGTCTACCAACTATACCTACCTATTTAGTATTATTATTACACATGGGGCCGATTCCACCAAGGGCCTTGGGAGTTTGGCCCGAAAAAGAAAAACTTTTCAAACATCATTTCACTCCATCCATGTCTTGCCAGAATAGAAGCGTGCTTTACAACTTCAGTTTTAATCCTTTGACTGTCGCAGCCGGTATATAGATGTATTTCGAGGTACCATTTTTGACGTTACAGTGGACCACGCATACCGTTGGCATCTCATAACGTTAAATCTGCTTTACCGCTACATTATCGCTAAGATTTTGGCCCACATATGCTAAAAAACAAGCTCAACACTATTCGTCCGTGAAAGCGTATGTGCGGCCTAAGCCCAGCTCACATGTTCCGCAGTGGCATTGTTTACCAGCCAGCCTCCGGGTAACATCAAGAATACCATCGGAACATTTGTATTATTTCAGGGTTTTTGGTGTGATTTTTATCTGCAAAATAAGTGACTATGGCCCCAAGAAGCTTCTAGGCCAACCTACAGGAATAAGGGTGAGAATTACTATAGAGTTGATGAAAGATGATCATTGCTAAGTATGAAAAGTGGGCACGTGCATGTCTCGAGTGGGCCAGGTTGTATAGTAATCCCCAATCAACCATCGATACTATTGTGTCCAATGAAAACGGCAATCAAGGAAGCTGTTCTTGCCAAAGGTTCACTGTGTTTTCGAAACAGAGATCACAAAGTGATGGAAGATGTTGAGAAGACTCTTATTGGTGTGGATAAATGAAAAACAGATTAGCGGAGATAGCATTCTCTCAAGTCTGTTCATTAGTGAATTGGCTAGGAAGTTGCATGAAGGATTTAATTAAAAAAGGCCTGCAACTAGTGATGATGTGGTGAATTTAGGCAGCAAAGGTTGGTTTGAGAGATTTAAGAAGCGTGGTTCTTACATAGTGTAGATAAGGCTTGGTGTGGCTGCCAGTTTCGGACCACGATGCAGCTGAAAAAATATGTGCAGGAATTCAAGAGTACATAGTGAAGGACTGAAACCTGAACAAGTGTTTAATGGTGATGAATAGCCTGTTTTGAAAGAAATATGCCAAAGCAGGACCTACATTACTCTGGAGGAAAAATGCACTCGCAGGACTTAAGCCTATGAAAGACAGTCTTACTCTGTTGTATGTGTGCTCAATTTGTAGTGGTGATTGCCTAAGTGAAGCCTTTATTATGGATCCACTCTGAAAAAACTCCAGAGCGTTCAGGCAAAAGACTATCCTCAAGGCTTATGTGTGTGTGCTGTGGAGGGCAAATTAAAACAGTAAGTGCATGGGTCACTAGGGACTTTTTCTATGTATGATACTCAAGCATTTGGCCCCCAATGTGAAACATTACCTAATTGAAAAGAAATTAGACCTTAAGTGCATCCTGGTGTTTGGTCAATGCCATGGTCATCCTACACGATGTTTTGGCCAGAGCGGACTTTTTGGCGGGACATGAGCTTCATTAAGATGAAGTTTATGTCTCCTAATACCACTTCCTCTTCCTGAGGCCATGGACCAGCAGGTTATTGCAAACTTCAAAAAATGTACACAAATGCTCTGTTTGTAGGTGGTTTGTATGTAGTGACCTCTGAACTCTATTGACTCTAAGAGAGTTTTGGAGAGAGATACTTAATATCCTAAATTGTGTTATACTTGTAGGTAAGGCTTGGAGGGAGTGACTAAGAGGACCCTGAACTCTGCTTGGAGAAAACTGTGGCAGGGGGGGAATGTGTAGTTCAAAGGGGATTTTGAAGGCGTTTGAGGCTAACCCTGGGAATCCTGTGCCAGTTGAGGAATCCATTGTGGCATTGGGGAAAGTTCCTTGGGTTGGAGGTTTGTGGGGATGATGGTGGAGAGTTGGGTGGAGGAGGACATTGAAGAGCTAAACACTGATGGTGCTCCTAGATCATCTTGAACAGCTAGAGGGGCTGACCCTGTGGTAACTGCTTCGGAAGGAGGGGAGAGAGAAATTGAAGAAGTTGCCTACTACAAAGATTAAGGAAGAGCTGGTGGGTTATCGTGGCTTAATGTGCAATACATTTTTTGAATGAAATTCACCTCACACAGCTATTGCATGCCGTTGCTGGTGCTATTACACTGTCTCTGTTGTGTGAACCACTTTAGGAAAAGTCTAAAGGAACGGGTGGTGAAAGGTCTCTATGGACAGATATGTTGCGGACTGAAGTCCAAGTGACTCTGAAGCTGGTCCTGTGGGCATTAAAAGAACTAGGAGTTACCCAGAAAAAAGACTTGCTGCCTCAAGTTGCTAATGGAAGGGGATTTCCCCTTCTAAACAGTAAGAAGATAACGCTCTCCCTCTCCATTCACATCCTCATCACCTGATCTTCAATAAGAAGTGTCATGTAACTGGGCATGCTTTTTCGGATGTGTGTTTAAAATTAATATTTCATGTGATTAATTTTTTTTTTTTCTTACTTTGTGGTTGTCTTGCACGGATCTATGTTGCATTTTCCTATTATTTCATATGGGGAAAATTCATTCGCTTAAACGATTAATTTCGCATAACATGGAGCTCTCAGGAACTGGATAATATCGTTATGCTTGGGTTCCACTGTATATATACTCATAAATTCTAGCGGCTTCAAATCAAGACGGAGGAATAAGCTGGTAGGCCATATGTGAGGGGAATGGGGACTGTCGTGGTCAGTGTGCACCTATATAAAAAAATCTTGGAGCAAGCAGTGCTTGAGAAAAAAATAAAATCCGAACCGTTTTTTAATTTAATATGCCGAATTTGTGATCTATTTTCGTATAGTATTTATGGTTGTATTCTCGTTTTCTCGCGTCTCATTTGATAGAAGGGAAATATATTATAGAATAGAGGTGATTTTGATGGATTCTTTTATATAAAGAACCAGGAAATGGAGCTCAAAGTCAAGGGAACCGTTTGATTTTTAGCCGATGTTCAAAAGTAAACTAAATATTGTCATTGTTCAATAATTGTCAACTAGCCATTCTAATATGCTGTCTGAATGGGTTGATGTTATATACACAATTATTACATTATTGGCAGTAGTCTGCATAATAGTAAATCTTTATTTATCTGTTTGAATAAATTTCTAATTGAAAGCAAGAGTAATATCAGTGGGGCTTGGAGATGTGCTGAGAACAAAGAAAAGGTTATTTTAGAGCCAGGAATGTCTGCATTGTTCATTCTGGGACCTGTTTTGAATTGTCATACTTTTTAATTTTCGTGAAATTGGGACAAATTTGCAAATTCTGACCATGTTATTGGGTAGTTGAAATTGGTAAATGAGCGGTTTCTTGTACTACATCGATAGAAAAAATGGAGTTACAGGGACCCCCGATTACCGATGCATCACATAACGATTAATCGATACCGCTTGCTTTATCGCAAAATTTTGACTCGCATTACCGCTTAAAAACCCGGTCTACACGATTTTCGTCCGTGACGCCAGTCTATGTGCGCCTCAGCACGTCTCACATGTGCGCCGGTGGGCATTTGATTACCAAGCCAGCCTCCGCGGGTAACATCAAGCATACTATCGTATTTCGTTATTATTACTGTGTTTTCGGTGTGTTTCTGGAAAATAAGTGACCAGGGCCCAAAGAAAGCTTCTAGTGCAACCCTACACCATTAAGGGTGAGTATTCAATAGTGATGAAGAATGAGATCATTGATAAGTATGAAAGTGGAGTAGCGTATCGCCGCCTGGTCAGGTTGTACAAGAAAACCCAATAAACCATCGCTACTATTGTGGGCACAGAAAGGCAATCAAGGAAGCTGTTCGGCCAAAGGTTTAACTGTGTTTTCGAACAAGATCGCAAGTGATGGAAGATGTTGAGGAGACTCTTATTGGTGTGGATAATGAAAAAAACAGCTAGCACGGAGATAGGTCTCATCAGCGATCATTAGCGAAAGGCTAGGAAGTTGCATGAGGATTTAATTAAAAATGCCTGCAACTAGTTCTGATGTGAGTGTATTTAAGGCCAGCAAGGTTGGTTTGGGAGATTTAAGAAGCGTTGTGGCATACATAGTGGGATAAGGCATGGTGAGGCTGCCAGTTCGGACCACAAAGTGGCTGAAAAATCTGTGCATGAATTACAAGGAGTACTTTGAGACTGAAGGTACTGAAATCTGAACAAGTGTTTAATTGTGATGAAACTGGCCTGTTTTGGAAGAAAAATGCCAAGCAGGACCTACATTATCAGGTGGAAAAGGCACTCCCAAGGACAATAAGCCTATGAAAGTCTGGCTTTACTGTGTTGATGTGTTCCAAATGTACTGGTGATTGCAAAGTTAAGACGTTTATTGCTGGTCACTCTGAAACTCCCAGAGCGTTCAGCAAAAGAATGTCTAAGGAGAATTTGTGTGTGCTGTGGAGGGCAAACAGTAAGCAGGGTTCTCTGGGGACATTTTTCTATGACTGGTTACACCATGCATTTGCCCCCAATGTGAAAAGATTACCTAAACAGAAAGAATATGTAGAACTTAATTGCTCCTGGTTTGTTGACAATGCCCCTGGTATCCTACAGACGTGGCAGCAGCGATCTTTATGGGGGACATAAATTCTTTAACATCAAGGTTTTTGCCTCCTAATACACTCCTCTCCTGCCAGCCCATGGCCCAGCAGGTTATTGCAAACTGCAAAAAACTGTACACAAAAAGCTCTGTTTGGAAAGGTGGCTTTGTAGTGACCTCAGAAAACTCAAACTGACTTCTAAGAGAGTTTTGGGAGAGAGCACTTGAAATATCTCAATTGTGTAAACCTTATAGGTTTAAGGCTTGGGAGGAGGAGTGATAAGAAGACCTTGAACTCTGCTTGGAAGAATGTGGCCAGAATGTGTAGAACAAAAGGGATTTGAAGGGTATGAGGCTAACCTGAGAGGGATTATGCCAGTTGAGGAATCATTGTGCTTTGGAAAAGTCCTTGGGGTTGGAGGTTAGTGGGGAGGATGTGGATGAGTTTGTGAGGTGGACAATGAAGAATCTATACTCTGATGAGCTGATGATTCAACTTCATGAGCAAGAGGCCAGACCTGAGGAAAACTGGTTCAGAGGAGGGGGTGAGAGAGAAATTGAAGAAGTTGCACTACTACAAAGTTTAAGA
This sequence comes from Cherax quadricarinatus, assembly GCF_026875155.1. Lineage (NCBI taxonomy): Eukaryota > Metazoa > Arthropoda > Malacostraca > Decapoda > Parastacidae > Cherax > Cherax quadricarinatus. Next base: position 24,667,606 of record NC_069429.1, read on the forward strand.
AATGTGTGCAAAAGTGGCTTGAAGTTGCAACCTTTTTTTGATGAAATTCACCCTCAAAAAGTATTGCAAGCCGTTGTTGCAACCTGTACACTGACAGTTGTTGTAACACTTTACGGGAAGTCATAAAAGGAACGAGTAGGTACAGCCACTATGGACAGAATATGTTGTGCGTAAAAGAAGTCCAGTGACTCTGAAGCTGGTACTGAGTGCTATTTAAACGAAGACGGGAAGTAACCCCAGAAAAGGGATCGACCACCTCAAGTCTTAATGAAGGGGATTCCCTTCATAAAACACTAACACTCTTCTCCCCTCCTCCCATCCCATCTATCATCACCAGATCTTCATAATAAAAAGTAAGTGTCATGTATGTGTGCATGCCTTTTTTCAGTTTGTGTGTATTAAAATTAACATTTAAATGTGGTAAAAAAAAAATTTTTTTTCATACTTTTGGGTGTCTTGCACGGATTAATTTGATTTTCCATTATTTCTTTATGGGGGAAAATCATTACGCATACCGATTATTTTCACATAACAATGACCCCTCTTTCACGGATTAAAATCGAGTATGCGGGGGTCCAATGTAGAAAGAATAGCCATGAGTTGGTCGACTTGGAATAATGGAATTAGCCAAAAATTGGGCTCAAATGGCGAAATCGCCGAATTTGTAAATTTCGCTGAGGTCGCTAACTTCGCGAGATGAGCGTAATTCGTCAGTTTTCATCAAGTTTCGTTTTTTGGTGTGTCATTACAATCGGGAAAGATTATTTTATTGCATAAGATTTTTTTTTTTTAAAATTTTGCAACACCAGGAGACACATCAGTGATTGGGGGTTGCGACAGTCATGGGGTTAAAAATGCATATTAACACCTCTCGTTACAGAGTTGAAGGGCACTGTAACTTCCCATCTCCAGGGACTCAGTCTGCTGCGGTTGCCCTGAATCCCTTCATAAATGTACTTTTTCTCACACTCATCAGCACGTCTAAGTATTAAAAACCTTTTGTTCCATTCAATCATATCAAACACGCTCACACTTGCCCGTGGAAGTCCAAGCCGTCACAAATGAACCTCTTTACACCACTCCCTCCAACCTTCCTAGGCCAACACCTACCCTGCCTTCCTTCCACTACTGACTTGATATACTCTTGAAGTAGTCTGTTTTGCTCCATTCTCTCTACATGTCCATACCACCTCAACAACCCTTTCCTCCTGCCTCTGGACAAACAGTTTGGTTAATCCCGCACATCCTCATAGCTTCCAAACTTCGAATTCTCTGCATTATATTCACACCACACATTGCTGCAGACATGACATCTCTCTGCCTCCAGCCTTCTCCGCCTGCAACATTCATCTCCCATGCTTCACACCCATATAATGAAGCATTGGTAAAACTTTGATCGCATACATTCCCCTCTTTGCTCAAGGTCCAAAGTTCTTTGTCTCCCACAGACTCCCAAAGTGCATGCTCACCTTTTTTTCCCTCATCAATTCCATGATTCACATCATCTTTCATTGACCATCGTGACACGTCCACTCCCAAATATATGAACACATTCACCTCCTACTTAACTCTCTCCTCCATCTGATATCCAAATCTTTCATTCACTAATCTTTTTGTTTTCCTCATAACCTATTCTTAACTGTATTCACTTTTAATTTTCTTCGTTTTGCATACACTATCAAATTCATGCACCAACCTCTGCAACTTCTCTTCAGAATCTCCCAAGAGCACAGTGTCATCAGCAGAAGAGCAACTGTGACAACTCCCACTTTATATGTGATTCTTTATCTTTTAAGCCTTGCCTCTTGCCAAGACCCCTTGTATTTATCCTTCTCTTCAACCCGTCTATTAATATATTAAAACAACCCGTTGACATCACACATCCTTGTCTAAGGCTTATTTTTTCTGGGAAATAATCTCCCTCTTTCCTACTTACTCTACTTGAGCCTCACTATCTCGTTAAAAACTCTTCACTGCTTTCAGTAACCTACCTCTAACACCATTACACCTGTAAAACATCTGCACATTGCCCCCTAATCCACCTTGTCATTTGCCTTTCCAAATCCATAAATGCCTTATCTAAATACTGGGCACTTATTTGTTTCACTGGATACACTGGTAAAAAAATTGGGTATTCCGAAATCTGAGTCTCCAAGGTAAGTCAGCATTCTCGCCAGACAACCTTGGTTTTAGGATGTTGCTCGAGTTATGTCCAACACGGAGAGAAGAATTAATCATATGGTTCAGGAAAGGCAACTAGTAGTGTGTTGTTATTTACCCAGTAAAACATGGCCATCTTTCATAGGAAATCTTCCAGATACACCTACAGTCAATTATCCAGTGTATATCTGCACTGTATATAGATTCTGATGGCAAGGTGACACGCATAATATTGTTCCTCCAATGCTTCTAGCACAACGAGGATTTAGGTAAGTATTGTTCAGGAAAGGGGTAGTTCTCCCTCTCTTATAGTGAGCATATGCTCTAGTATCCTGAAGGTTCGGACTTTCAGTTTTCTTTGAGTCTTCCTGAAGGAAAAATATGAAGTATCTGACTATAATAAATTCAATTCAATTCAATTCAGTTAAAGTTTATTCTCTATATGGGTACAGTGGGGGTTTAACAGGTTTGGGTGTGTTGTGTTGTTTACAAGTTATAAAATTACTAATTAAGTGGGGGCATCTAGGACAACAAGCATGGCTAGGCATTTTGGGCCGATTAGATTATTTTATTATACTTAAATCCTTAAAGATTTTGGTATAAGCCTAAGTGTCTACATCATAATTTGGAGTTTAGCATGTGAATGCTTTTTGTTCTGGCACCAATGCAATGTGCCTATATGGAGTATCATAGGCAAACTTAGGACTAGTTAGGGATTTATTATTTTAAGATTAGATTAGTTTTTCTGGGTTTATTGTCAGTGGATGATGTGTGTGGTATTGTGAACCATCAGGTGGTTATCATGTAGTTAGTTGTTGGGGTGTATCAGGGAGATAAGATGTTTTCTAACTTGTAGTTTGAAAGATGATGTATGTGTCTGCAGTTCGAGAGTTTTCAGGTAGGGTTTTGTTCCGGATTATTTGGTCCTTTGTAATACTATTGAATTTTTGGTAAAGGTTTAGTCGAACATGGGTATGTCATAGAGATGTTTGTGTTCTGGTGGTATGCCTGGGATTTCCTGTCCTACTGTCAAGAAAGATTTTAGGTCAAGGTTAATATTGGGAATTTAAGGTCATGTAGATATAGATAGCACTGTAGTAAGTGGGGATGTTCTGAACAGGAGTAAGTTTAGATCTATGAAGGAGTGTGAGTGTGTTGCATGGATGGGATTTGTGATTATTCTTACTGCGGCTTTTGTTGGTTATTATTGTCTTTAAGTGTGTTGCTGCAGTTGGAACCCCAATGTTGGAAAGATTGCTGTGGAGTTTCACTTCGCCTGGCAGTCGGGGTAGGTGGTGGTGGTAACACGAGTCTTCTTAGTTGGTAATTTTGTGTAATTTGGGTGATTTCTGCACGTTGATTTTATCATTGTGGGATTCCCACTGTAGTTGTTATGTGGGTCTTTACTTAGGCCCATCACAGTGTGTTTGGAAACCTCAGGTGAAGAAAAAGAGAGATAGCAGGGATCTTGTTTCTATCGCTGCTGCCCCTGTTATTGCTGATACACACCCGTTTTACGTTTGTCCTCCATTATATGTTGCACTCTCAGTGAGTGATGGTATCCTTCTGTTAGGCTGAAATTTTTCTAATAGTCACTTCAATCACACTACATTTATAAACAGAATTATATTCTTCATTTTTGGCAATATATCAGGAAAATATAAAAATCGTTTCAGTAAGTGTTTCTTGCATAAGAGGGTGTTTGTGTTAGATTACCTGCATGAATTTTTTTTAAATGATCTTAGTACATTAACTTGGGGACATTTTCTTTAAACCTTTTTGGGGTCCATCTCATAATGTTATGCCTTTGAAAGCAGTTGTGGCATGCAAAGTTTAGTTAAACCTTTATGAGAGCATGTAACACCCTCATTAAAAGGTTACCTCCCCAACCAGCAAACCAGATAATAAGGGGTCACATAATGGTAGCCCATCGTAAGATCTTCTAGGTTCAGCCAATGAGAAGGTGGATCTGGCAATTGTGATGGTTTAACAGGCTACAACTCTAAATTTCATACTTGACCACCTTACAGGTTAATGTACCAGTGTCAGAAATAAAGAATCACTGTTGTACACAATAGGGAACCATTGTTAGAAAATGTGTCATGCTCGGTTTCACACATAAGACAGGAAAAAGATTTAATAATTTCATCTATTAACCTCTTCTGGGTACAAGGTCAAAATCTGAAGTGCTGCTCCAGTGTCCAAGAAATTTTGGAAAAAAAAACAAAAAAATATTTTCTTCTTACAGAATTAAAGATAATATTTTTGTGAAGTAAAACCAAAAAAAAATTTTTGGAAACAGTAACTTTCGAGATCCAGCGGCAGGAAGTTGACCCCAAAATGACCGGGGGTTGGCGGCAACATCAGTGACTTACGCAAAAAATCCCATTTTTCTTTTATGTTTTTTTATACTTGTGTCTTTAATAAATTTTTTTTTCAAATAACATTTGTGGCTTGTGCGACCGTAATAATGTATATTTATAAGTGTACACTCTTGTACTTCAACACAATAACTGCCACTAAATTTGTTTTATTAATATATCTTACAACAACTTGTAACATGTTTTTTGTAGACAAAAGATTTGAAAAATATTAGTGCGGATTTTGTGTTGACTACAATAGTATCCATATAAGATACCATATGGGACAATGGAGCCATAGGGTGCTATTTGTTCCATATGGTTTGCAATTGTACCATATGATCCAATGGCACATATGGTTTCAATATGTACAATGGCACCATATGGTACAATGGTATATACTGGTACAGGGTTCCATATGGTTCCACAAATAACCCGCATATAAAAGAGAGAAGCATTAACGACGTCGTTTTGGTCCGACTTGGTCCATTAACAAAGTCACACTAACAGATGTGAGCAGGACGGCTATATATAGGCAGGAAGAGGTGGTGGTTAGGTAGTAGTAGTAATAGTTCAAGATTGTACTATAATACCAACAAGATGATAATAAGATAATGAGCAACACCGGCTTCCCTATCGTTAGACGTTTGCCATCCAGACAGCCACTGGATGCAAAACGTCCACACAAGACAACCAGATGCAGCACATTGTGTCTTAATTTCACATCAGTAGTTGTAGTAGTAGTAGTAGTAGTAGTAGCAGAAGAGGTAGTAGTAGTGGTAGTTGAAGAGTGGTGAATAAACAAAAAAAGAAAAAAAAAGGGGAGGACGAGCCAGTCAAATAACAAAGGGGAGCACTGCAAGAGAGCTGGTGCCACAGAGGGGGAGTGCAGGACACAGAGGTGCGTGTGAAAGGGGATGTGGTGAAATAAAATGAAGAAGGAACAAGAAACACGAGGACAGTGAGAGAGAAGACAACCCAGAGGGAGAAAAAGGAAAGAGGAAAGGGTGGGAGAGAGGAGAAGAAGGAAAAAGAAAAGAAAATTGTTGAGGAGTCAGGTTAAAGTCACTGGTGTTATGAAGTTTGGAGCATTTTTACATGTAGTGGGAGAGGAAGGCATCTACAGATGAGATGCAAGGCTAAGATTCATACAAAGGACGTTGTGTATTAGATGAGAATTCGATAGAAAGCGTACGTTCGAGTTGGAAGTAGGGCAGACAGTTTTAGCAGAAGACAGTCAATAGGATGGCTATGATATCTGATGTGACAGAAAAAGCTTGTTAGTGTCGGCCAAGCCCTAACACTATTTTTGTTGCTCACTAAGTTGTCAGAAAGAGATCGACCAGTTTCGCCGAAGTATTGAAAAGGACAGGAGGAGCAAGAAATAGAGAAGAACTGACACCAGGAACATCTGTAGAGGGAGGTGAGGGTATGAATGAGTTTAGTGCGAAGAGTTAAAAAGTGTGGTTAGTCTGGCGGAAGTAAAGCTTGAGTCTAAGGGATGGAGAGAATTGGTTGAGATTTAGAAAAGGGACCGGGAATGTAGGGAAGGCAGAGGAAAAAAGATTTCCCAGGAGTAGAGAGTTTGGTAGAGAAGAAATTGCGTTTGCACGTGAGAGGGCAGAGTATATGAAATGGTGAAGGGTTGCCAAGACGGGAAAATGAATTATGAAGAGGGAAATTTCTGCTGGAGGAATGAGGATCACAGATGGGGACAAAGCACAGAGAAAGGGGAGATAAGAACACTTTTCTTGACAGGGGAAGCATGATTAGGAGAAGTAGTGAATGTACATGCATGCATAGGTTTTCGGTTAAACGGAAAGGAAAAACCTGTATCTTCCGGTGGACATGGACATTCAAGGAATGGAAGCAAGGAATTAGATTCCCATTCAGCTTTTAACTTAATGGAAGGGGCAAGATTATTAAGAGTTTCAAGAATAGGTTGGAAGGACTGGGAGTCATGAGGCACGAGCAAAGTTGTCCATCACATAGGGAGCCAGAGTGGAGGTTGCACATCGAGGTTTAGGAAGAAGTTTGAACAGTCTCGAGTATTCATGTTAAGTTTGCAATGACAGGAGAGAGAGGAGAGCCCATAGCGACATTGAAGGGTTTTGAGAATACTATTTCCCTTGAAGGAAATGGAGTTAGAGTCCACACTGAGGCGGATAAGATCAAGAAAGACATCAGTAGGTATAGGGAGATGTAGAAACCCTTCATGGGGCCTTCTCTCTAAGGAAATCAAGGACATCATCAAGAGGGAATTGGTGAAAAGGGACTCAACGTCGAGGAACTAAGCTTCTTACAGGTTGGGAGAGAGCAACCATTCAGTGAAGTCTGAGAGTGTGGAGGGTGGGCAGGGAGAAAAAAGTACAAGAAAGGGGGCGAGTGAGGATTTTGGCCCAGCCAAGAAGCAAGGATACGAGACAGAACCTCTAGAGGATATGATCGGACGAAGAGGAATATCGGTTTATGAGTTTTGGGAAGTCCATCGAAATAGGGAAGAGAGGGCAGATGACACAAAACCATTGACAAGGTCAAAGTCAGGAGGACAGAGGTTGAGAGATTCTTAGTTTCTTGTGGGAAAGTTCTCTTGATGGGATCAAGAGGGTGATTGAATCGAGAGAGGAGTGTAGCGTACATGAGTCAGTGAGCAAGCATCAGCTTTACGGAGGTAATCCTCGCGGATCAAGGATAATACCGGAATCTACCTTTGTCAGGAAGATAGTATGGACAATTGTTAGTGTTGGATTTAAGAGAAAGAAAGGGCAAGATGGTAATGCTTGGAAGGTGGTGATCTTAGAAAACAGACTAAAAGGCAGGGAGGAGGAGTGCCACGAAAAAGTGGACAAGCAGGAAGATTACGGATTGAGGATTGGAGAAATGAATCAAAAGAGCTAATCAGGGAAATACCAGCGCGAGGGTAGGCGATGTGGCAAACTGAAAGGCCAAAACCAAGAAGATTCAAGCTATACTGAGAAGTGAGACAGAAGACAGGTTAGTAACACAGTGAGGGGGAATTTAGGACCAAGGGCTAGCTGAGATGAGACGCTGAAAGTTTATTCTGTATGTTTAGAAGAATGTATTTGTGTATGACAGGTGAGCAGTGTCAAAGGATTGGTAGAGAGAAGGTTACAGAGATCCTGTGGTAGAGCCGAAAGAGAGCATGTTGACATTGACGGAAGTAATGAAGGCATCTTCAACCTGTGTGTTGTAGAAAGAAGGAGGATGTGAAGTAGGAGACGGGCATGATCAGGAAAGGGAGTGCAGTGGGTTGGTTTTCAGAAGTGGGGAGAAGGGAAGGGGCAGAACTCTGTTCAGCAAGTCTGTCCCGTAGGAAGCGAAGCCGTTTCTTACGGCGCTGGTAGCAATAAGAGCAGCCTCATAAGATCGATAGAGGGGTTTAAAACAGGGAAGAACATTTAAAAAAAGTTGGAGAGAATATGTCGCTTAACTGGTGGTTCCATAAAATAACAAAAAAAGGCACAATACCGTGACTGGAACGATACACAAATAACCCGCACATAAAAGAGAGAAGCTTACAATGACGTTTCAGTCCAACTTGGACCATTTACAAAGTCACACTAACCATAAGTGGAGCAGGACGTCTATATATAGGCAGGAAGAGGTGGTGGTCGTAGTAGTAGTAGTACAAGAATGGTATATAATACCGACAAGATGAAATTAAGACATATGTGCAGTGTCTGGTTGTCTTTGTTATGGACGTTTCGCCATCCAGTGGCTGGCTGGATGGCGAAACATCTACGATAGGGATGCCCGGGTGTTGTGCATGTGTCTTAATTTCATCTTGTCAGTATTATATACCATTCTTGTACTACTACTACTACTACTACTACTACTACTACTACTACTACTACTACTACTACTACGACTACTACTACTACCACCACCACCACCACCACCACCACCACCACACCACCACCACCTCTTCCAGCCTATATATAGCTGTCCTGCTCCACTTACAGAATAAACTTCAACCTCTCATCTCAGCTAGCCCTTGGTCTAAATTCTCCCTCACTGGCTGTGTTACTAACCTGTCTTCTGTCTCACTTTCTCAGTATGAGCTTGAACTTCTTGGTTTTGGCCTTTCCTTTGCCATTTCGCCTACTCCTTGTGCTGGTATTGCCCTGATTAGTTCTTGTGATTCCTTTCGTCAATCTCGATCCCGTAATCTTCCTGACTTGTCCACTTTTCGTGGCACTCTCCTTCCTGCTCTTGTTATTCTGTTTTCTAAAAATCACCACCTTCCATGCCGTTACCAACTTGCCCTTTCTTCTCTTAAATCCAACACTAACATTGTCATACTATCTTCTGACAAAGGTAATTCGGTAGTTATCCTTGATAGCGAGGATTACCTCCATAAAGCTGATGTCTTGTTCTCTGACTCACGTACCTACACTCCTCTCGTTTCCAACCCTCTTTATCGCACTAGAGAACTCTCAACAAGAAACTAAGGACTCTCTCTGACCTCTGTCCTCCTGACTTTGACCTTGTTCAACGGTTTCGTGTCATCTGTCCCTCTCTTCCCTATTTCTGTGGCCTTCCCAAAACTCATAAACCTGATATTCCTCTTCATCCTATCATATCCTCTAGAGGTTCTGTCTCTTATTCTCTTGCTTCTTGGCTGGTCAAAACCCTCACTCCCTTTCTTGGTACTTTTTCTCCTGCCCACCTCCGTCACTCTCAAGACTTCATTGAACGGGTTCACTCTCTCCCAACCTGTAAGATGCTTAGTCTTGATGTTGAGTCCCTCTTCACCAATGTCCCTCTTGATGATGTCCTTGATTTCCTTAGAGAGAAGGCCCATGAAGGGTTTCTACATCTCCCTATACCTACTGATGTCTTTCTTGATCTTATCTGCCTCTGTGTAGGCTCTAACTCCTTTTCCTTCCAAGGGAAATATTCTCAAACCTTCGGTGTCACTGTGGGGTCTCCTCTCTCTCCTGTCCTTGCTAATCGTTACATGGAATACTTCGAGACTGTTCTTCTTCCTACCCTCGATGTGCAACCTTCACTCTGGCTCCGCCATGTGGATGACATCTTTGCTCTGTGGCCTCATGACTCCAGTCTCTTCCAACCTTTTCTTGAAACTCTTAATAATCTTGCCCCTTCCATTAAGTTTAAAGCTGAATGGGAATCTAATTCCTTGCTTCCTTTCCTTGATGTCCATGTCCACCGGTCAGATACAGGCTTTTCCTTTTCCGTTTACCGAAAACCTATGCACAGTGGCATGTACATTCATGACTTTTCCTATCATGCTTCCCCTGTCAAGAAAAGTGTTCTTATCTACCTCTTTCTCCATGCTCTCTGCATCTGTGATCCTCAGTTCCTTCCAGCAGAAATTTCCATTCTTCATAATTCGTTTTCCCGTCTTTGTTACCCTTCCCATTTCATATACTCTGCCCTCTCACGTGCTAAACGCAATTTCTTCTCTCCCAAACTCTCTACTCCTGGGAACTCTTCTATCCTCTGCCTTCCCTACATTTCCGGTCTTTCTAATCTCAACAATTCTCTCCGTCCCTTAGACATCAAGCTTATCTTCCGCCAGACTAACACTTCGCACTAATCTGGTGTCTACTCTATTTCTTGCTCCTCCTGTCCTCTTCAATACTTCGGAGAAACTGGTCGATCTCTTTCTGACAGACTTAGGAAGCACAAAAATAGTGTTAGGCTTGCCGACACTAACAATGCTCTTTTCTGTCACGTCAGAGATCATAGCCATCCTATTGACTGGTCTTCTGCTAAAACTCTCTTCCCTACTTCCAACTCGAACAGTCGCCGTCTAGTTGAATCCTCTCTAATACATAACTTTCCTTGTATGAATATTAGCCCTGGCTTCATCTCTGTAGATGCCTTCCTCTCCCACTACATTGTAAAATGCTCCAAACTTCAGAACACCCGTGACTTAACCTGACTCCTCATTTTTTCTTTTTCTTTTTCTTCTTCTCCCTCTTCCCCTTTCCTCTTTCCTTTTTCTCCTCTGGGTTGTCTTTCTCTCTTCTGTCTCGTGTTTCTGTTCCTTCTTCATTTATTTCACCACTTCCCCTTTTACGCACCTCTGTGCGCTTGCTCTCCCTCTGTGGGCACCTAGCTCTCTTGCAGTGCTCCCCTTTGTATTTGACTGGCTCGTCCACCTTATTCCCCACTTACATAAACATAAGAACATAAGAAAGGAGGAACACTGCAGGATGCCTGCTGGCCCATACTAGGCAGGTCCTTTACAATTCATACCACAAAAAACATTTG
>NC_069429.1:24678889-24706869 GCF_026875155.1 Cherax quadricarinatus
ATGAATCTTGAGAGGCGGGGGTGGCAGGAGAAAAAGTACCAAGAAAGGGAGTGAGGGTTTTGACCAGCCAAGAAGCAAGAGAATAAGAGACAGAACCTCTAGAGGATATGATAGGATGAAGAGGAATATCAGGTTTATGAGTTTTGGGAAGGCCACAGAAATAGGGAAGAGAGGGACAGATGACACGAAACCGTTGAACAAGGTCAAAGTCAGGAGGACAGAGGTCAGAGAGAGTCCTTAGTTTCTTGTTGAAAGTTCTCTAGTGCGATAAAGAGGGTTGGAAACGAGAGGAGTGTAGGTACGTGAGTCAGAGAGCAAGACATCAGCTTTATGGAGGTAATCCTCGCTATCAAGGATAACTATCGAATTACCTTTGTCAGAAGATAGTATGACAATGTTAGTGTTGGATTTAAGAGAAGAAAGGGCAAGTTGGTAACGGCATGGAAGGTGGTGATTTTTAGAAAACAGAATAACAAGAGCAGGAAGGAGAGTGCCACGAAAAGTGGACAAGTCAGGAAGATTACGGGATCGAGATTGACGAAAGGAATCACAAGAGCTAATCAGGGCAATACCAGCACAAGGAGTAGGCGAAATGGCAAAGGAAAGGCCAAAACCAAGAAGTTCAAGCTCATACTGAGAAAGTGAGACAGAAGACAGGTTAGTAACACAGCCAGTGAGGGAGAATTTAGACCAAGGGCTAGCTGAGATGAGAGGTTTAAGTTTATTCTGTAAGTGGAGCAGGACAGCTATATATAGGCTGGAAGAGGTGGTGGTGGTGTGGTGGTGGTGGTGGTGGTGGTGGTGGTGGTGGTGGTGGTAGTAGTAGTAGTCGTAGTAGTAGTAGTAGTAGTAGTAGTAGTAGTAGTAGTAGTAGTAGTAGTAGTAGTAGTAGTAGAAGAATGGTATATAATACTGACAAGATGAAATTAAGACACATGCACAACACCCGGGCATCCCTATCGTAGATGTTTCGCCATCCAGCCAGCCACTGGATGGCGAAACGTCCACAACAAAGACAACCAGACACTGCACATATGTCTTAATTTCATCTTGTCGGTATTATATACCATTCTTGTACTACTACTACTACGACCACCACCTCTTCCTGCCTATATATAGACGTCCTGCTCCACTTATGGTTAGTGTGACTTTGTAAATGGTCCAAGTTGGACTGAAACGTCATTGTAAGCTTCTCTCTTTTATGTGCGGGTTATTTGTGTATCGTTCCAGTCACGGTATTGTGCCTTTTTTTTGTTATTTATGGAACCCGCAGTTAAGCGTCATATTCTCTCCAACTTTTTTAATGTTCTTCCCTGTTTTAAACCCCTCTTTCGATCTTATGAGGCTGCTCTTATTGCTACCAGGCGTCGTAAGAAACAGCTTCGCTTCCTACGTGACTGTCTTGCTGAACAAGTTCTGCCCCCTTCCTTCTCCCACTTCCTGAAAACCAACCCACTGGGCACTCCCTTTCCTGATCATGCCCGTCTCCTACTTCAACAGCTCATTCTTTCTACTAAAACACAGGTTGAAGATGCCTTCTTTACTTTCCGTCAATGTCAACATGCTCTCTTTGCGGCTCTACCACAGGATCTCTGTAACCTTCTCTCTACCATTGCCTTTGACACTGCTCACCTGAATACACAAATTCATTCTTCTAAACTACAGAATAAACTTCAGCGTCTCATCTCAGCTAGCCCTTGGTCTAAATTCTCCTCACGTGTTACTAACCTGTCTTCTGGTCCTCACTTTCTCAGTATGAGCTTGAAACTTCTTGGTTTTGGCCTTCCTTGCCACTTCGCCTACCCCTCGCGCTGGTATTTTTCCCTGATTAGCTCTTTTGATTACCTATGTCAATCTTCAATCCGTAATCTTCCCTGAACCTTGTCCACTTTTCGTGCACTCTCCTTCCTGCTCTTGTAAGTCTGTTTACAAGAATCACCCAACTTCCAAGCCATTACTCCACTTGCCCTTTCTTCTCTTAAATCCAACACTAACAAGTCATACTATCTCTGCGCAAAGGTGAATCGGTAGTTATCCTTGATCGCGAGGATTACCTCCGAAGCTGATGTCTAGCTCTCTGACCATGTACCTACGCCTCCTCTCGTTTCCAACCCTCTTGATCCATCAAGAGAACTTTCAACAAGAAACTAGGACTCACTCCTGACCTTCTGTCCTCAGACCTTTGACCTTGTCAAGGTTTTTGAGTGTCATCTGTCCCCCCTCTTCCCTATTTCTATGGCCTTACCCCACAACTCATAAACCTGATAATTCCTCTTCGTCCTATCATATCCTCTAGAGGTTCTGTCTCTTATTCTCCTTGCTTCTTGCTGCCAAAATCCCTCACACATCCCTTTCTTGGTACTTTTTCTCCTGCCACCTCCGTCAATCTCAAACTCACTGAATGGGTTTGCTCTTTCCCAACCTGTAAGATCTTAGTCTGACGTTGAGTCCCCCTCTTTCAACAATTCCCTCTTGATGATGTCCTTTGATTTCCTTAGAGAGAAGGCCCATGAAGGGTTTCTACATCTCCCTACACTACTGATGTCTTTCTCGAACTATCCCCTCTGTGTGACTAACTCCTTTTCCTTCCAAGGGAAATATAATTCCCCAAACCTTCAATGTCGCTAAGGGCTCTCCCTCTCTTCTGTCATTGCTAATCTTTACATGGAATACTTTCGAGACTGTTCTCTTTCCTACCCTCGATGTGCAACCTCCAACCGCTCCGCTATGTGGATGACATCTTTCTCTGTGGCCTCATACTCCATCTCTTTCCAACCAATTCTTGACACAAAAAATGAAACTCTTAATAATCATGGCCCCTGTCCATAAAGTTTAAAGCAGAATGGGAATCTGATTCCTTGCTTCCATTCCTTGATTCCATGTCCACCGGTCAGATACAGGTTTTTCCTTTTCCGTTTACCGAAAACCTATGCAAAGGCATGCACATTCACTACTTCTCCAATCATGCTTCCCCTGTCAAGAAAAGTGTTCTTATCTTCCCTCTTTCTCTGTGCCGTCCACATCTGTGATCCTCATTTCCCTTTCCCCAGCAGAAATTTCCACTCTTCATAATTCGTTTTCCGTCTTGGAAACCCCTTCCCATTTCATATACTCTGCCCTCTCACGTGCTAAACGCAATTTCTTCTCTACCAAACTCTCTACCCCTGGGAACTCTTTTATCCTCTGCCTTCCCTACATTTCCCAGTCTTTCTAATCTCAACAATTCTCTCCATCCCTTAGACATCAAGCTTACCTTCCGCCAGACTAACACTCTTCGCACTAATCTCATTCATTACCCCTCCTCCCTCAAACAGAGGTTCCTGGTGTCTTCTCTTTTTCTTGCTCCTCCTGTCCTCTTCAATACTTGGGAAAGAAACTGGTCGATCTTTTTCCCTGACGACTTAGGGAGCACAAAAATAGGTTAGGCTTGCCGACACTAACAATGCTTTTTTTCTGTCACATCAGAGATCATAGCCATCCTATTGACTGGTCTTCTGCTAAAACTGTCTTCCCTAATTCCCAAATCGAACAGTCCCCTCTAGTTGAATTCTCTCTAATACACAACTTTCCTTGTATGAATCTTAGCCCTTGCTTCGTCTTTGTAGATGCCTTCCTCTCCCACTAACATTGTTAAAATGCTCCAAACTCAGAACACCCGTGACTTAACCTGACTCCTTTATATTTTTTTTTTTCTTTTTTTTTCTTCTCCCCCTCCCCCTTTCCTCTTTCCTTTTTCTCCTCTGGGTTGTCTTTCTCTCTCTCCCGTCTCGTGTTTGTTCCTTCTTCATTTATTTCACCACTTCCCCTTTCATGCACCCCTGTGCGCTTGCTCTCCCTCTGGGGCACCTAGCTCTCTTGCAGTGCTCCCCTTTGTATTTGACTGGCTCGTCCTCCTTATTCACCACTTCTACAACTACCACTACTTACTTTCCTCTTACTAACTACTACTACTAACTACTACTAACTACTGATGAAATTAAGACACGTGCGGCATCTGGTTGTCTTTGTTGTGGACGTTTGCCATCCAGTGGCTGGCTGGATGGCAAAAAGTCTACGATTTGGGATGGCCCGGGTGTTGCGCATGTGTCTTAATTTCATCTTGTTGGTATATAATACAAATGATAAATTTTATACCATTGTTTACTAATACTACTACTACTACCACCACCTCTTCCTGCCTATATATAGCCCTCCTGCTCCCTTCGGTTAGTGTGACTTTGTTAATGGTCCAAGTCGGACCGAAACGTCGTCTAAGCTTCTCTCTTTTATATGCGGGTTATTTGCGTACCATATGGTACCCTGTACCATATGGTACCATTGTATCATATGGTGCCATTGTACCTTATTGTCCCAATATGGTCCCATTGGAAATCATATGGTCCATTGCCCCTATATGGTACAATTGCACCCTAGGGGGCACCATTGTACCTAATGGGAAACTATATGGTACTATTGTATTCAACACAATAACCGCACTAATATTTTCATCATTTTGTCTACAATAAACTTGTAAGCAAGTTTTGGAAGCAATATAATGATAAACAAATTAAGTGCAGTTATTGTGTTGAATACAATGAGTGTACACTTATACAATATACATTATACTGGTCTCACAAGCCACAAATGTTATTAGAAAAAAATTTATTAAAGAAAAAAGTATGAAAAACATAAAAGAAAAAATGGGATTTTGCGGAAGTCATGATGTTGCCGCCACCGGTCCATTTTGGGTCAACTTCCTGCCGCTGTATCTCGTTAAAGTACTGATCAAAAATTTTTTTTGGGTTTACCTTCACAAAAATATTATCTTTAATTCTGTAAGAAAAATTTTTTTTTTTTTTTTTTTCAAAATTTCTTGGACACTGGAGCAGCACTTCAGAAATTTTTGGGCCTTGGACCCTGAAAGAGTTAATAGATGAACTTATTAAATCTTTTTTTCCTGTCTTATGTGTGAAATCCGAGCATGACACTTTTTCTACAATGGTTCCCTAGTAACAGTGATTCTTTTATTTCTGACACTGGTACATTAACCTGTAGGTGGTCAAGATGATCTTTAGAGTTGTAGCCATTTTTACCATCACAATTGCCAGATCCACCTTCTCTTTGGGCTGAACCAGATGATCTGACGATAGGCTCCATTAGGGTGACCCTTATATCGGGTTTTTGCTGGTTGGGGAGGGAAACCCTTTTAATGAGGGTGTGTACATGCTCTGAATAAAGGTTACGTACTCTTTGCATGCCACAACTGGCTTCAAAGGCATAACATTATGAGATGGACCCCAAAAAGGTTAAAAGAAAATGTCCCAAAGTTAATGTAATAAGATCATTTAAAAAAAATCATGCAGGGATTCTAAAAAAAACCCTCTTATGCAAGAACACTTACTGAAACGATTTTTTTTTTTTTTCCCTGATATTAGTGTGCAAAAATTAAGAATATAATACTGTTTATAAAAAAGTAGTGTTGATGTGACTATTAGAAAAATTTCACATAACAGAAGAAAACCCAAAACTCACTGAGAGTGCAACAAAAATGGAGGCAAAACGTAAAAACGGTGGTGTATCAGCAATAACTGGGGCAGCAGGATAGAAACAAGATCCCTGCTTCTCTCTTTTTTTTTTCACCTGAGGTTCCTAAAACACTGTGATGGCCTAGTAAAGACCACATAACACTGACATGTGTGGAGATCCACAATGATATAAATCAACTGCAGAAATCACCCAAAAATACACAAAAATTACCAACTAAAAAGACTCGTGTTACCACCACCACCTACCCCACTGCAGGCGAAGTGAAACTCCACAGCATCTTTCCAAAATTTGGGGTTCAACTGCAGCAACACACCTAAAGCCAATAATAACCAAACAAAAAGCCGCAGTAAGAATAATCACTAAATCCCATCCTGGCAACACACTCCACACTCTTTATAGATCTAAACTTACTCCCTGTTTTAGAACTCCACACTTACTACTGTGCTATCTATATCTACAGGACCTTAAATTCCAATATTAACCTTGACCTAAAAAAGCTTTCTTGATAGTTTTGACAGGATCCACAGGCATAACACCAGACACAAACCCTCTCTATGACATTTTCCCCCTGTTCGACTAAAACTTTACAAAAATTCAATGTATTTCAAAAGGACCTAAAACCCCGGAACACCCTACCTGAAAACTCTAGAACTGCAGACACATTCATCACTTTCCCAAAAATACAGTTAGAAAACATCTATCTCCCTGATACACCCCAACAACTAACTACATGATAACCACCTGATGGTTCACAATTACACTCACTCACCCACTGACAATAAACCCAGAAATACTAATCTTAATCTTAAAATAATAAATCCTAACTAGTCATAAGTTTGCCTATGATACTCCAATATAGGCACTTTGTATTGTGCCAAAACAAAAGCATTCACATTGCTAAACTCACAAATTATGATGTAGTCACTTAGCCTTAATTACCATAATCTGTAAGGATTTAATGTTAAGAATTAATCTAAGTCTGCCCAAAATGCCTAGCCATGCTAGATGTCCTAGTGGCCCCTCTGTAATTAGTATTTTATAACTTGTAAACCACACAACACCCAAAACCTGTAAACCCCACATTGTAACCCTTATAGAGAATAAACTTGAACTGAATTGAATTGAATTGAATTTTTATTGTCAGAGTTATATTTTCCTTCAGGAAGACTCAAAGAAAACTGAAGTCAGAACCTTCAGGGATACTAGAGCATATTGCTCACTTATAAGAGAGGGAGTACTTCCCCTTTCTGAACACACTTCCTTACAATCCTCTGTTGTGCTAGAAGCATTTGGAGGAACAATATTTTCTGTCACCTTGCATAGAATCTATATACAGTGCAGATATTACACTGGATATTTGACTGTAGGTGTATCTTGAAGATTTCCTATGAAAGATGCCATGTTATTACTGGGTAATAACATTACCACTTCTAGTGCATGTCCTGAACCCATAATGATTAATTCTTCTCCGGTGTCGGTCATAACTCGAGCAACATCCCAAGGGTTGTCTGGCGAGAATGCTGACTTACCCTTGGATGACTCTGATTTCGAATAGCCAATTTGTTTTAACCAGGTGTTTACAGTGACAACATTAAAGTAACATATTAAGATAGGCATTTATGGATTTGGAAAAGGCCAATGAAAAGTGAAGGGGGGGCAATGTGCAGATGTTACAGAGGTGTATGGTGGGAGTTAGTTACTGAAAGCATGAAGAGTTTTTACGAGGATAGTGAGGCCACAGTTAGAGTATGTAAAAGAGGGAGCCATTACATTCCCAGTAAAAGTAGCCTTCGACAAGGATGTGTGATGTCAACCGTGGTTTTTTAATATATTTATAGACGGGGTTGTAATAGAATAATACAAGGGGTCTTGGCAAGGAGGCCAAAGGAGTTAAAAAAAAGAATCATTTATAAACGTGGGAGTTGTCACAGTTGCTCTTTTGCTGATGACACTGCGCTCTTTGGAGATTCTGAAGAGACGTTTGCAGAGGTTGGTGGATGAATTTGATAGGTAAGCAAAAGAAGAAAATTAACCAGTGAATACAGGAAAGAATAAGGTTAGATGAAAACAAAAAGAATAGGTGATGAAAGTTGGATATCAGATGGAGGGAGAGAGTATGAGGAGTGGAATGTGTTCAGATAATTGGTAGTGGAACGTCTCACGGATGGGTCATGAAAGATGAGGTGATCATGGAATTTGATGAGGGAAAAAGGTGAGCATGCACTTAAGGAGTCTGTGGAGACAAGAACTTTGTCTTGGAGCAAAAGATGGGAAAGATGAGAGTAAAGTTTTACCAATGCGCTTATATGGGGGGTGTTGAAGCAATGGGGTGAATAATGTTGCAGCGGATAAGGCTGAGGCAGTTGGAGATGTCTGTCTGAGCAGCAATGTGTGGTGAGAATATAATTCAGAGAATTCGAAGTTTGGAAGCTATGAGGAGGTGCGGGATTACCAAAACTGTTGTCCAGAGGGCTGATGAAAGGGTTTTGTTGAGGTGGGTTGGACATGTAGAGAGAATGGAGCAAAACAGAATGACTTCAAGATATATCACAGTAGTGGAAGGAAGGGCAGGGTAGGGATTGGCCAAGGAAAGGTTGGAGGATGGATTCCAACACATTCCTAGGCCAATCCCACTGCCACTCCCTTCCACTACGACTGATAATCACTGAAGTCATTCTGTTTTGCTCCATTTCTCTACATGTCCAAACCACCTCAACAACCCTTCAATCAAGCCCACTGGACATCAGTTTTGTAATCCGCACCTCCATCATAGCTTCCAACTTCGAATCCCTCTGCATTATATTCCCACACACATTGCTCACAGACTGACTTCGCCACTGCCTTCCAGCCTTCTCCTCCTGCAACATTCACACCCATGCTTCACACCCTAAAAGAGCATTGTTAAACAATACTCTCATACATTCCCTCTTTGCTCCAAGGACAAGTTCTTTGTCTCACAGACTCCTAAGTGCCTGCTCACCTTATTTTTCCCCTCATCAATTCCATGATTCACCCATCTTTCATAGACCCATCCCGCTGACACGCCACTCCCAAATCTGAACACCATCACACTCCGCCATACTCTCTCACATCCAATCTGATTAACCAATCTTTTCATCCCTAATCTTTTTTCTGTTAGCCTCATAACCTTATTCATTCCTGTATTCACTTTTAATTTTTCTTCTTTGCATACCCTATCCAATCATCCCCACCTCTGCAACTTCTCTTCAGAATTCTCCCAAGAGCGCAGTGTCATCAGCAAGAGCAACTGTGACAACTCCCCTTTATATATGAATCTTTATCTTTTTAACTCCCTTTCCCTTGCAAAGACCCTTTGGATTTACATCTCTTCAACCCGCTATAACTATTATTAAACAACCACGGTGACATCACACAACCTTGCTAAGGCTTACTTTTACTGGGAAATAAACTCCCTCTCATTCCTACATACTCTAACTTGAGCCTCACTATCTCGTAAAAACTCTTCATGCTTTTCCAGTAACCACCTCCTACACCATACTCCTTAAACATCTGCCACATTGCCCCCTATCCACCTTGTCCTTTGACTTTTTCCAAATCCATAAATGCCTTATCTAAATACTGTTCACTTATATGTTTCACTGTAAACACCTGGTAAAACAAATTGGCTATTCCCGAAATCAGAGACAACCAAGGGTAAGTCTGTCATTCTCGCCAGACAACCCTTGGGATGATGCTCGAGTTATGACCAACACCGGAGAAGGAATTAATCCATTATGGTTCTAGACAATGCACTAGAAGTGGTAATGTTATTACCCAGTAATCACATGGCCTCTGTCCATAGGGAAATCTTCAGATACACCTACAGTCAAATATCCAGTGTAATACTGCACTGAATATAGATTCTCCTGCAAGGAGACAATAATATTTCCTCCAAATGCTTCTAGCACCACACAGGATGTAAGGAAGTGTGATTCAGAAAGGGAAGTAATCCCTCTCTTAAAAGTGAGCAATATGCTCTAGTATCCCTGAAGGGTACTGACTTTCGTTTTCTTTTGGAGTCATCCTGAAGGACAATATGACTCTGACAATATTAATTCAATTCAATTCAATTCAGTTCAAGTTTAAATCTCTAATAAGGGGGTTACAATGTGGGGTTTACGGTTTTGGGTGTTGTGTGGTTTACAAGTAAAAAAATACTAATTACAGAGGGCCACTAGGACACCTAGCATGGCTAGGCATTTTGGGCAGACATAGATTAATACTTAACATTAAATCCTTACAGATTATGGTAATAGGCTAAGTGACTACATCATAATTTGTGGAGTTTTTAGCAATGTTAATGCTTTTGTTCTGGCACAATGCAAAGTGCCTATATTGTAGAATCATAGGCCTACTAAACAAGTTATGAATATTATTTTAAGATAAGATTAGTATTTCTGGTTTAATGTCAGTGGGTGAGTGAGTGTAATTTGTGAACCATCATGGTTATCTTGTATTAGTTGTAGGGGTGTAAACAGGAGATAATATGTTTTTCTAACTGTAAGTTTTGAAAGTGATGAATGTGTCTGCAGTTCTAGAGTATTTCAGTAGGTGTTCCGATTTTAGGTCCTTTGAATACATTGAATTTTTGTAAAGGTTTTATGTCCGAACAAGGTTAATGCCATAGAGATGATTGTTTCTGGTGTTATGCCTGTGGATCCAGACACAAACTGTCAAGAAAGCATTTTAGGTCAAGGTAATATTGGAATTTAAGGACCTGTAGATTTAGATAGCACAGTAGTAAGGTGGATGTTCTGACCAGGGAGTAAGTTAAGCTTCTAGAAGAGTGTGAGTGTGTTGCCATGTATGGTATTTAAAGTGATATCTTACTGCCGGCATTTTGTTTGGTTATTATTGTCTTAAGGTGGATTGCAGCAAGTTTGAACCCCAAAGTTGGAAAGATGCTGTGGAGTTTTCACTTCGCCTGGCAGTGGGGTAGGTGGTGGTGGTAACACGAGATCATCTTAGTTGGAAATATTGTGTATTTTTGGGTGATTTTCTGCAATGATTATATCATTGTGGACTCCACACTTGACAGTGTTATGAGGTCGTTTACTAGGCCATCACAGTGTTGTTTAGGAACCTCAGGTGAAAGAAAAAAGAGAGAAGCAGGGATCTTGTATTCAATCGCTGCTGCCTCCATTATGCTGATACACCAC
Source organism: Cherax quadricarinatus (assembly GCF_026875155.1). Classification (NCBI taxonomy): domain Eukaryota; kingdom Metazoa; phylum Arthropoda; class Malacostraca; order Decapoda; family Parastacidae; genus Cherax; species Cherax quadricarinatus. Next base: position 24,689,596 of record NC_069429.1, read on the forward strand.
TGTTTTACGTTTTGTACCAAACCCAATTTAAGTTGCACTCTCAGTGAGTTGTATGGATCTTCTGTTTAATGTGAAATTTTTTTCTACTAGTCACTCAACACTAATTTTATAAACCAGTATATATGCCGTCAAATTTTGCACACTAATATCAGAAAATAAAAAAAAATCGTGATTTCAGTAAGTGTTCTTGCATAAGAGTGTTGTTTAGAAATCCCTGCAAGATGTGTTTTTAAATGATCTTATTACATAACATTTGGGACATTTTCTTTTAACCTTTCTGGGACCAACTCAATGTTATGCCTTTGAAACCATTGTGGCATGCAAAGAGTTACGTAACCTTTATCAGAGCATGTACACACCCTCATTAAAAGGTACCGCCCCAACCAGCCAAACCAGATACGAAGGGTCACATATGGAGCCCTATCGTCAGATCACTAGGTCAGCCAATGAGAAGTGGATCTGGTAATTGTGAAGGTACCATGGCTACAACTCGAAAGATCATACTTGGACCACCTACTGGTATAATTACCATTGTCAGAAATAAAAGAATCATTGTTACTAGGGAACCATTGTAGAAAAAGTGTCATGCTCGTATATCCACACATAAGACAGGAAAAAAGAATTTAATAAGTTTTCATCAATTAACTTCATTCAGGTACAAGGCCAAAACTGAAGTGCTGCTTCCAGTGTCCAAGAAATTTTAAAAACAAAAAAAATATTTTCTTACAGATAAAAGATAATAAAAAAATTTTTGTGAAGGTAAAACCCAAAAACAAAATTGATTTGATCAGTACTACCAGATACAGCGGCAGTAATTTGACCCAAAATGACCGTTGGCGGCAACCTCAGTGACTTCCGCAAAATCCCATTTTTTTCTTTTATGGTTTTTATATACTTTTTTCTGTAATTAAAATTTTTATTCTAAATAACATTTGTGGCCATTGTGAGACCAGTATAATGTATATTTGTATAAGTGTACACCATTGTATCAACACAATAACTGCTCTAATTGTTTACATTATATTGCTTCCAACTTGCTTACAAAGATTATTGTAGCCCAAAAGGATGAAAATATTAGTGCGGTTATTGGTGAATACAATATTACCATATGGTACAATTGTGCCATAGGGTGCAATTGTACCATAAGGTCAATGGCACCAATGATACAATGGCACCATCTGTACACCTATGGTACAATGGCACCATATGATATACAATGGGTACCAAATGGTACAAGGGTACCGTTATAAGGTACACAAATACCCGCATATAAAAGAGAGAAGCTTACGACGACGTTCGGTCCGACTGGACCATAACAAAGTCACACTAAACGAAGTGAAGCAGGACGCTATATATAGCAGGAAGAGGTGTGTGGTGGTAGTAGTAGTATTAGTACATAATGGTATATAATACCAACAAGATGAAAATCAAGACACCTGCTCAACACCCGGCTCCCTATCGAAGACGTTTCGCCATCCAGCCCCGCCACAGGATGCAAAACGTCCACAACAAAGACAACCAGATGCCGCACATGTTCTTAATTTTCAATCATTAGTTGTAAATAGTATATAGTAGTAGCAGAAGAGGTAGTATAGTGGTAGTGGTAGAAGTGGTGAATAAGGAGGACGAGCCAGTCGAAATACACAGGGAGTCACTGCAAGAGAGCTAGGTGCCCAAACAGAGGTAGAGCAAGCGCACAGAGGTGCCGTGAAAGGGGAAGTGGGTGAAATAAAGTTAAGAAGGAACAGAAACACGAGACAGTGAAGGAGAAAACAACCCAGAGAGAAAAAGGAAAGAGGAAAGGGGAGAGGGAGAAGAAGAAAAAGAAAAAGAAAATATGATGAGAAGTCAGTATAAGACACGGGTGTTCTGAAGTTTGGAGCATTTTAACAATGTATGGAGAGGAAGGCATCTACAGAGAACGAAACAAGGGCTAGATTCATACAAGGAAAGTTGTGTATTAGAGAGAATTCGATTGACATCGACTGTTCGAGTTGGAAGTAGGGAAGACAGTTATAGCAAAGACCAGTCATAGGATGCTATGATCACTGATGTTACAGAAAAAAGCATAGTTAGTGTCTGCAAGCCAAACACTAATCTTGTGCTCCTAAGTCTGTACAGAAAGAGATCACCAGTTTCTCTCCGAAAGTATTGAAAAGACAGGAGGAGCAAGAAATAGAGAGACACCAGGAACATCTGTAGAGGGAGAGGGGTAAGAATGAGATTAGTGAGAAGAGTGTTAGTCTGGGCGGAAGGTAAGCATGATGTCTAAGGGATGGGAAGAGAATTGTTGAGATAAGAAAGCCCGAAATGTAGGGAAGGCCAGAGGATAACAGAGTTCCCAGGAGAAGAGAGTATGGTAGAGAAGAAATGCTTTAGCAACGTGAAGGGCAGAGTAATAAGAAATGGGAAGGGTTGCCAAGACGGAAAATGAAATATGAAGCGTAGAAATTCTCTTGGAAGGAACTGAGGATCACAGATGTGGACGGCCCAGAGAAAGAGTGAGAAAAAACACTTTTCTTGACAGGGGAAGCATGATAGGAAAGTAGTGAATGTCAGCCATTCGCATAGTTATCGGTAAAAACGGAAAAGTAAACAAACTGTATCTGACCGGTGACAGTAACAACCACGCCCAGACTGTACGCAGAATTAGATTCCATTCAGCTTTAGACTTAATGGAAGGGCAAGATCATAAAATTAAGAGTTTCAAGAAAAGATGTAGGAAAGAGATGGAGTCCTGAGGCCACAGAGCAAAAATGTCATCCACAAGCGGAAGCCAGAAGTGGAGGTTGCCACATCGAGGTAGGAAGAAGAACAGAGTCGAAGTATTCCATGTTAAAAGATTAGGCAATGACAGAGAGAGAGGAGAGCCCCATAGCGACATTTGAAGTTTGAGAATAATATTTCCTTGACGGAAAAGGAGTATATAGTCCACACAGAGGCGGATAATATCAAGAAGACATCAGTATGATAGGAGATGTAGAGAACCCTTCATGGGCACTTCTCTCTAAGGAAAATCAAGGACATCATCACGAGGAAATATGTGAAGAGGGACTCACGTCAAAGACACGCATTCTACCGGTTTGACGGAGAGAGCAAACCCATAATACAGAGAATTCTTGAGCAGTGACGGAGGTGGGCCAGGAGAAAAAGTAACCAAAAAAGGAGTGAGATTTTGGCCAGCCAAGAAAGCAAGAGATAAGAGACAGAACTCTAGAGGATATGCATAGGACGAAGAGGAATATTAGGTTTTTTGAGTTTTGGGAAGGACATAGAAATAGGAAAAGAAGGGAACCAGATGACACAAAAACCATCTGAACAAGGTCAAAAGTCAGGAGACAGAGGACAGAGAAGAGTCCTTAGTTTCTTGTTGAAAGTTCTCTTGATGGGTCAAGAGGGTTGGAAACGAGAGGAGTGTAGGTTCATGAAGTCAGAGAGCAAGACATCAGCTTTACGGAGGTAATACCTCGCGATCAGGATAACTACCCGAATCACATTTGTCAGAAGATAGTATGACAATGTTAGTGTGGATCTTTAAGAGAAGAAAGAAAGTTTGGTAATGGCTGGAAGGTGTGTGATTCTTAGAAAACAGACTAACAAGAGCAGGGAGGAGAGTAGCCACGAAAAGTGGACAAGTCGGAGATTACGGGATTGAGATTGACAAAAGGAATCAAAAAAGCTAAACAGGGTGCAATACACAGAGCGAGGGGTCAGGCGAAGTGCAAAGGAAAGGCCAAAACCACGAAGTTCAAGCTCAAACTGTAGAAGGTGAGACAGAAGACAGGTTAGTAACACAGTGAGGGAGAATTAGACCAAAAGGCTAGCTAGATGAGACGCTGAAGTTTATTCTGTAGTTTAGAAGAATGATTATTTGTGATATTCAGGTGAGCAGTGTCAAAGGCAATGGTAGAGAGAAGGCTACAGAGAATCTGTGGTAGAGCCGCAAGAGACATGTTGACATATGACGGAAAGTAAAGAAGGCAATCTTCCAACTGTGTTTAATAGTAAAAGAATGACTGTTGAATTAGGAGACGGGCATGATCAGGAAAGGGAGTGGCCCAGTGGGTTTTGGTTTTCAGGAAGTGGGAGAAGGAAGGGGCAGAACGTGTTCAGCTCGACAGTCATGTAGGATGCGCAGCTGTTTCTTACGACGCCTGGTCGCAATAAGAGCAGCTCATAAGATCGAAAGAGGGGTTTAAAAACAGTGAAGAACATTAAAAAAGTGGAGGAGAATATGACGCTTAACTGCGGGGTTACCATAAAATAACAAAAAAAGGCACAATACCATGCACTGGAACGATACACAAATAAACCCCGCACAGAAAAGAGAGAACTTACAATTAGGTGGGGGGGGGGGGGGGGGGGGGGGGGGGGGGGGGGGGGGGGGGGGGGGGGGGGGGGGGGGGGGGGGGGGGGCGTGGGTTTTTTTCAGTCCACTTGGACCATTTAACAAAGTCACACACCATAAGTGGGAGCAGGACTCTATATAGCAGGAAGAGGGTGGTGTCGTAGTAGTAGTAGTTTTTAAAACAAAAGACTGGATAATCCGACAAGATGAAATTAAGACATTGTCTGCAGTGTCTGGTTGGCTTTTGTTGTGGACGTTTCGCACAGTGGGCTGGCTGATGGCGAAACATCTGCGATAGGATGCCGCGGTGTTGTGGCCATTTTCTTAATTTTCAGCTGGCTCCAGTATTATATAACCAATTTCTTCTACTACTACAAATACTACTACTACTACTACTACTACTATACACTACTACTACTACGACTACTAACTACGACTACTACTACTACAACCACCACCACACCACCACACACACACCTCTTCAGCCTATATATACTTCGCTCTTCCACTACAGAATAAATTATCAACCTCTCATCTCACTACCTTGGCTCCTAAATTCTCCTCACTGGCTGTGTTACTAAACCTGTCTTCTGTTCTCACTTTCTCAGTATTAGCTTGACTTGAACTGGTTCTTGGTTGTGGCCCATTTCCTTTGCCATTTCGCCTACTCCTTGTGCTGGTATTGCCCTGATTAGCTCTTGATTCCTGTCTCAATATCTCGATCCCGTATCTTCCTGACTTGTCCACTTTTCGTGGCACTCATCCTCCTGCTCTTGGTATTCTGTTTTCTACAAATCACCACCTACCATGCCGTTACCAACTCCCTTTCTTCTCTTAAATCCACACAAACAATTCATACTATCTTCTGACAAAGGTAACTCGATAGTTATCCTTGTTAGCGAGGATTACATCCATAAAGCGGATGTCCATGCATCTCTGACTCACGTACCTACTCTCCTCTCGTTTCCAACCCTCTTTATCGCACTAGAGAACTCTCAACAGAAACTAAGGACCTCTCTCTGACCTCTGTCCCTCCTGACTTGAACCTTGTTCAACGTTGTTCGTGTCACCAGTCCCTCTCTTCCCTATTTCTGTGGCCCTTCCCCCAAAATCATAAACCTGATATTTCTCTTCATCCTTTCATATCCACTAGAGTTCTGTCTCTTATTCTCTGCTTTCTTGGCCGTCCAAAACCCTCACTCCCTTTCGTACTTTTTCTCCTGCCCACCCACCGTCACTCTCAAGACTTCAGTGAACGGTGCGCTCTCCTCCCCACCTTAAGATGCGTAGTCCTTGACGTTGAGTCCCTCTTCACCAATGTCCCTCTTGAATGATGTCCTTGATTTCCTTAGAGAGAAGGCACATGAGGTTTCTACATCTCCCTATACCTACTGATGTCTTTCTTGATCTTAGCTGCCTCTGTGTAGCCCTAACTCCTTATTCCTTCCAAGGAAATTTTATTCTCAAACCTTCGGGTCCACTGTGGGTCTCCTCTCACTCCTGTTCCTTGCTAATCGATACATGGAATACTTCGAGACTGTTCTTCCTACCCTCGATGTGCAACCTTCACGCTGGCCTCCGCCATGGTGGATGACATCTTTGCTCTGTGGCCTCATGACACCATCTCTTCCAACCTTTTCTGAAACTCTTAATAATCTTGCCCTTCCATTAAGTTTAAAGGCTGAATGGAATCTAATTCCTTTCTTCCTTTCCTTGATTTCCATGCCACCGGTCAGGATACAGCTTTTTTCCTTTTCCGTTTACCGAGAACCATGCACAGTGGCAATGTACATTCACGACTTTTCCATCATGCATCCCCTGTCAAGAAAAGGTTCTTATCCTACTCTTTCTCCATGCTCTCTGCATCTGGGATCTCAGTTCCTTCCAGCAGAAATTTTCCATTCTTCAAAATCCGTTTTCCCGTCTTTGTTACCCTTCCCATTTCATATACTTCCGGCCCTCTCACGTGCTAAACGCAATTTCTTTCTCTTCCAAACTCACTACTCCTGTAACTCTTCTATCCTCTGCCTTCCCTACATTTCCGGTCTTTCTAATCTCAACAATTCTCTCCGTCCCTTAGACATCAAGCTTAATCTTCCGCCAGACTAACACTTCGCACTAATCTGGTGTCTGACTCCTATTTCTTGCTCCTCCGTCCTCTTCAATACTTCGGAGAAACTGGTCGATCTCTTTACGACAGACTTAGGAGCACAAAAATAGTGTAGGCTTCCGGACTCTAACAATGCTCTTTTCTGTCACGTCAAAGAGCATAGCCATCCCTATTGACAGGGCCTTCTGCTAAAACTGTCTTCCCTACTTCCAACTCAACATCGCCGTCTAGTTGAATCCTCTCTAATACAAAACTTTCCTTGTATGAATATGAGCCCTGGGCTTCATCTCTGTAATGCTTTCCTCCCACTACATTGTAAAATGCTCACAAACCTTCAGGAACACCGTGACTTAACCTGACTCCTCATTTTTTCTTTTTCATTTTCTTTTTCTCCCTCTTCCCCTTTCTCTTTCCTTTTTCTCCTCTGGGTTGTCCTTTCTCCTCTGTCTCGTGTTTCTGTTCATTTCTTCATTTATTTCACTCACTTACCCCTTTTACGCACCTCTGTGCGCTTGCTCTCCCTCTGTGGGCACCTAGCTCTCTTGCAGTGCTCCCCTTTGTATTTGACTGGCTCGTCCACCTTATTCCCCACTTACATAAACATAAGAACATAAGAAAGGAGGAACACTGCAGGATGCCTGCTGGCCCATACTAGGCAGGTCCTTTACAATTCATCCCACTAACAAAACATTTGCCCAACCCAATTTTCAATGCCACCCAAGAAATAAGCTCTGATGTGAAAGTCCCACTCAAATCCAACCCCTCCCACTCATGTACTTATCCAACCTAGATTTGAAACTACCCAAAGTCCCAGCCTCAATAACCCAACTAGGTAGACTGTTCCACTCATCAACTACCCTATTTCCAAACCAATACTTTCCTATGTCCTTTCTAAATCTAAACTTACATAATTTAAATCCATTAATTGTCGGTTCACTCTTGGAGAGACATCCTCAAGACCTTATTAATATCCCCTTTTATTAATACCTATCATCCACTTATACACTTCGATCAGGTCTCCCCCCATTCATCGTCTAACAAGTGAATGTATCTTAAGAGTCCTTCAATCTTTCTTCATAAAAAAGATTTCTAATTGCTATGTATAATTTAGACCTCCTACGCTGAATGTTTTTCTAACGAATTTTAATCCATTATGTAATACGGAGACCAGAACTGAGCTGCATAATCTAGGTGAGGCTTACTAATGATGTATAATGCTGCAGTATGAACCTCTGGACTTCAGTTGCTAACACTCTTTATATAATCCCAATAATCTATTTGTCTTATTACCGTACGTTAGCATTGCTGTCTTGGTTTAAGTTGCAGCCACCATAACCCCCATGTCCCTTTTCGCATCTGTAATGGGCTAAGTTCCTACATCATTAACTATATTTGACTAGGGTTATGGGCACTCCCAAGCTTCAGAACCTTGCATTTATCTACATTGAACTGCATCTGCCACTTTTCTGACCAAGAATAGAGTTTGTTTAAATCCTCCTGAAGTTCCATAACATCTACGTTTGAATCAATTATCCTACCTATCTTTGTGTCATCGGCGAATTTGCTGATATCACTAGTAATTCCCTCATCAAGATCACTGGAATCAGAACATGCACACTCGACTAAATGAATACCTTGATTTCCAAGACGACAAAACTGAACAAGATAAGTTTTCTGATGCAGTTATAATAAACAGTCCACACATTCCTAGTGACATAACACAAGCACAGTGCAAAGAAACTGCTATCAGGATAATACAGAACCACGTACAAGTCATCGTGCAAAACAATGAAATCAAAGAAACACGTTTGCTAGGAAAACAAGGTAGTAAATACAGTATAATGATCCGACTTCATTCATACGATAAAAGAAAGGACCTAATTAAATCATCAATTACAATGCAAAATGAGGTGTACATAAAGAGTGACAACCACAAAACGTCAAACCTTCGGATTTCAAGCTGAGAAAACTTAACAGGAAAACAAAATACATCAGTGATTCCGCGAGATGGAAAATACTAGTAAGGAAAACAACAACAGGACAACACTATACCATCTCAAATGAACAGATTTCACTACCAACTTAGCACAGCGACATTTTTGTAACAGATAAGATATGTGCCCTTAATACCTATAAACGAGTTGTTCATATAGTGACCTTACTATTATGTTTGTGCATAATTATTTTTTATTATTTTTTCAACACTACTACACCCAACTACCTCCAAAACTCCTAAACTTCTTTCTTACTGCTATTAATTGCCTCAAAATTAAATTATCAAGTCAACTCATCTCCAATTCATATTATTCTAATTTAATTTATCACACTGGCCGATACCCACCAAGGCAGGGTGGCCCGAAAAAGAAAAACTTTCACCATCAATACACTCCATCACTGTCTGCCAGAAGGTGCTTTACACTACAGTTTTTTTAAACAGCAACATTACACCCCTCCTCAGTGTGCAGGCACCAGTACTTCCCATCTCGCAGGACACAATTCGGCCTGCCGGTTTCCTGAACTCCCTTCATCATATAGTAAACTTTCTGCTCACACTCACAAGACACTCAAGTATTAAAAACATTTGTCTCATTACTCCTATCAAATCACTCACATAGCCTGCCTGCTGGAAGAGTCCAGCCCCTCGCACACAAACCTCCTTACCCCCTCCCTCCAACCTTTTCCTAGGCCGACCGCTACCCGCCTTCCTTCCACCTACACACTGGAATACACTCTTTGAAGTCATTCTGTCTTCGCTCATTACTCTCTACATGTCTGACCACCTCAACAACCTTTCTCAGCCCCTCTGGCCAACAGTTTTGGTAATCCCGCACTCCTCCTAACGTCCAAACTACGAAATCTTTCTCCTTGTCATTATATTTCACACCACACATTGCCCTCCAGACATGACATCTCCACTGCCTCCGAGCCTTCTCCTCGCTGCAACATTCATCACCCACGCTACACACCCCATATAAGAGCGTTGGTAAAACTATACTCTCATACATTCCCCTCTTTTGCTCCAAGGACAAAGTTTTTTGTCTCCCAACCCCCTAATGCCCACCCTTTTTTTCCCTCATAAATTCTATGATTCACCTCATCTTTCAAGCCCCTTTCCCTGACACGTCCACTCCCAAATATCGAATACTTCACCCCTCCATACTCCTCCCCTCCAACTGATATTTAATCTTTCATCACCTAATCTTTTTTTTTATCCTCATAACCTTCTCTTTTCCCGTATTCACCTTTAATTTTTTTCTTTTTCACACCCTACCAAAAATTCATCCACCAATCTCTCAACTTCTCTTTTGAAACTCCCAAGGCACAGTGTCATCGCAAAAAGCACTGTGACAACTCCCAATTTTGTGTGATTCTTTTTCTTTTAACTCCACCCCTTTTCCCAAACCCTCGCATTTACTTTTTTACAACCCCAATCTATAAATATTTAAACAAAAAGGTGACATCACACATCCTTGTCTAAGGCCTACTTTTTTCTGGGAAAAATTTCCCCTTTCCTACATACTCTAACTTGAGACTCACTATCCTCGTAAAAACTCTTCCTGCTTTTAGTAACCACCCCCACACCAACACTTGAACATCTGCCACATTGCCCCCCTAACCACCCTTCATACGCCTTTTTCCAAATCCATAAATGCCACAAAGACCTCTTTAGCCTTTCTAAATCTTTTTCACTTATAGTTTCACTGAAAAAACCCCTGTCCACACACCCCCTATTTTCCCCAAAGCCTCCTTTGCTTTCGCTATCCATTCCTGTTTTACTTTTAAATTCTTTCAATATAACTCACCTACACTTTCCCATGTACATCAAAAACTTATCCCCCAAAATTTTTTTGCACCTCTTTTATCCCCTTTACCTTTATAAAAAGGGAACTATCATGCTCCTGCCAACCCCCTGGGTACCTTACCCTCTTCATACATTATTAAATAATTGCACCAACCACCCCAAAAAACTATACCCCCACCTCTTTTAACATTTCTATCTTTTCCCTAAATCCCGGCTCCCTTTAACCCCCTTTCATTTTACCTACTGCCTCACGAACTTCCCCCCACACTCACAACTGGCTCTTCCCCCCCCTACAAGATGTTTCCTCCTTGCCCATACACGAAATCACAGCTTCCCTACTTCATCAACATTTAAAAAATTTCCCCAAAATATCCCTCCATCTTCCCAATACCTCTAACTCTCCATTTTAAAAACCCCCTCTCCATTTTTAAATACAAATCCATTTGTTTTCTAGGGTTTTTTAACTTTTAATTCACTCCAAAACTTTTTTTATTTTTTAAAAAAAAATTTTTTGTAACTCTCACCCACTCCTCATTTACTCCTTTTTTTCATTGCTTACCACTCTGTAACCCTCCTTTTTCTCCTAACCTTCCCTCCTTGCTCCTTCTACTTTTTTTAAAAAATTCTCATATGCAACTTTTTCTCCCTTACCTTCCATTTAATTTTTTTTATCACTACTTGTTTTTAGTCACTTTTCATGTGTATCAATTAGTGTATATTCCAATTTTTTTTTTGAATACCAAAACTACATTTGCTAGCTGTACCAAACTACCTCATTTTTTTTCTTTTTATGTGAAAAAAACTGCTCAATTTATTTAATATTACAAATCAGATCTTACTCCTAAACCAAATTATTTTATAGTGACCATCTGTCCATTTAACTTTTTTACCATTATTAATTTTAGGGCCCTTAATTTTTTCCTTTATTTTAGCTTTTTAAACTACCCTGTTTATATATTTACAATTGTTAAAATAATCAAGTCTATTCCAGGTGCTAAATAAATAATTCACAAAATTTTCCCTTTTATTTCCAAAGCTATTATTTGATTACCACTTTATTGTTCCCACAACTTTTTTTAGTCCCCTTTTTTATTATAATTTTTTACTATAATTTTAACTTTAAAGAATACCTTGATAGTACTACCTACTAACATATTCCCAAGCTTCATTATTTTTATCATCACTTTATTAGTCCCTTTTTATTTTCTCCTTTATTTTGCTAAAAAAAAAAAAAAAACTACCTTTGTTCATTATTGTACATTTGTTAAATAATTCAGTTCTATTTTTTAGCTTAAGACAATTTACTTGTTTTATACTTAATTCAACTAAGAATCCACTACAAATCTTATGATTACAAGCATTGATCCCTGATTACCAACCTCTTATTTAAATGACTTAAAGGTCTTGAAACAGTTACTGGAATTACTACACTGCAGAACACAAAGGCACTTCTCCGTGCCAACAACAACATAACTATCTTTAACTAACAATATTCAGATCTTTAAGCAAACATTATGATGAACCTCATAGCATTACTAAATTCCCTTACATGCCAATAATGTCCATCATTACACAACTGAAAACTGGCTAATGCCCTGATAGTACAGATGTCTATGCCATTCCTGGTTACACAGCCATACACAACTAGGCCAGACCAACAAGGAGGTGGCACAGCCATATACTACTCAACCAACTAAATGTATCACTAATACTGCACAAGGGATGAACATGGGGAATATATAATAGCCAAATTCAAATCCCAAAACCACAAAAACCCTCACATTGATAAACATCTACAGAGTTCCACAGTCAAACATTAGCCAATTTAGTTCAAAACCAGGAAGTATGAGAACTGATCTCCATGAAACATAGATCCCTTACGTTCTCATGTGACTTCAATATAAATCTCCTGCAAGACCTGGACCCACACGTGCTTGACTTCACAAACACTATGAGTAACTGTAGTAGCTACCAACAGTAACAAAACCTACAAGAGTTTACAGAAACTAGTGTTTCCCTACTTGACCAAATCTGGACCAACACCACCATATCCCCTTTAAATCAGGCATAATTACAGATTATACCACGACCAACTACCCTACTTACCTCATAACAACTCGTGGTAAACTACCCCAAGACACTACAAAGTCACCTTCAGACTTCACAATGAGGCAGCCATAATAATCTTCACTTCACAACAGCAGAAGCAAACATTGACTGGCACAATGAGCTAGAACTCTATACAGATATGACGAATGTATTAATAATTCATTCTAAAAAAGACCCAATACCTCGAATTAACAAGCAATGAATGCCCCCCTAAAAAAACAAACAGATGACAATAACTAAGAAACTGAACAGTCCCGGCTAACACCCAGCATTCTCAAATCCAAAATACAAAACACCAATAAAAAACAGTACAGAATGGGTCACAATAACCAGAGAGCCCAAACAAAACGTTAACTCATGAATCCTAACCAGCCTGAAAGAAAGGCAAAAAAATTGTATATGTAACAGATTACCAACTTACGAGGTGATATAAAAATGACCTGGAAAACCCTATCAAAATTCCTGGATCAAAAAAGATATCACGAAATAGCGCTATAAAATAAGCAAAATCAATGAACCCCAACCCCACCAACAGAAACAAGCAAACAGACTCATTGATTTCTTCTCCACTAAAGACAAAACCTTGCCAATAAAATCCCAGCTCAGATACCCCACCAAATGACTACCTCACCGGCAACTACCCAAACAACACTGTTTCCTAGCTCGCCTAGCTCCCGACTAACCCATACGAAGTCTCCCTTATATCAACGCACAAAAAAAACAAGGCAGGAGCCTAAATACCTTACCACCGCCTTTATATCAAAAAAGTGTCACAAGTGCTTATCACCATCATTGCAAACACCCTTTAAAAACAAATCCATTTGAACCCTCCACCCTACCCTACAGGACCATAATAGCAAGGGTCCACCCGATCCACAAAGGAGGAGACCAAACAGAGTTGAAAACTATAGGCCAATATCCAACTTACAACAACCACATAAAAAAAAATCTTCCGAAAAATTAATTCGTAAACGAATCTCTACTCCTACTTATCTCCCAAAACTTACTCAACCCCTGCCAATTTGGATTCAGGCCAAACAAAAATACTAATGATGCCTCTTTAACCCAGCTAGAACATAGAAACACTGCAATAGAGAAAAAGAATCCACTGGGAGTCTTCATTGACTAGTAAAGCTTTTATACAGTTTGGACCATACTTCTCCACGTGAAATTGTCGCACTATATGTATAAAGGGCACTCCTCAACTACCTCAAGTCCATACCTCTGCAAACAGAAGCCATATGTGTATGCCAGATGGGCAAACGCTTCTGCACAACCAATTACAGTTGTGTCCCACAGTGGAAGTGTCCTTGGCCATCTTCTCTTTCTCCTATACCTAAATGCCCTACCAAATGCTCGCATTCTCAACCCACACTATTTGCAGATACACTTACATACGTCTTCTCCCACCCTGAGCCCAGTCAAGCTAGCCAATACTGTAAAATATACCGATTCCAGAAAATATCTACCTGGATGAGGAACTATCAAACTTCTCTAAACAATGACAAAAACCACGTCATTCAGTTAGTAACAAGCTACAGATGTCCCCTCTTAACATAATGATAAACGATCACCCATCACAAAGCTACAGAGGAAAATTCTTAGGAAATCCAACTTGAAATAGACTCAATATTTCATAAACATATACAACAAATTTCTAAGAAAATTTCCAAGACTGTAAGCATACTAACCGAAGATACGGTACTATGTTTCCTCAGTCAGCCCTCCTGGCCCTATATCACCTCTTATTTACCCTATCCACCTTATGGAATTTTGGTGCAATGGGGCTCAACAACAAGTACATCTCAGACCACTATTTACCCAACAAAAGGCTGCAGTTAGAATGATACAAATCTCACTACAGGCAGCACACACCCACCATAATCAATACAACTAAACCTACTCACCATACAAACATCCCTACTTATTACGGCACCTATTACATACATAGAACACGTAACTTGATATTAACCCTCCCCTCAAACATCTCCTTGCCAACCTCAACAGAACACATGACCAAACAAAGGCATAGATCACTCTTTGATGTTCCTTGTGTCCATCTCACACTAATGCCAAATACTCAATGCACATAAAAGGCCCTAAAATCCTGGATTCATTACCTGTAAATATATAAGAAGACACTACCTGCTTATAAATTCCACGTATCATTCTCAAAGATCACCAACTCACCGCCAATACCAAATAAATACTGAGTAACTGAACCTTATAATTGTATATCTTAAATGTTTCTCACAATTAATATCACATCAAGGTTAAACCTAAAACCCAATCTAACTTTTATTATTTTTTAAATGCACTACCTAACAGAATACACCAGACACTGAATTACAACAATGCATGCAACCATATGACCTGCTTTGTAATACCACTTGTGCGTTATAGTAATCTGTTTACATTAATGTTTTATCACTGATTTTCATCATTGCTTAGTTAATACTTAAGTTAATTTTGAAGCCAGCCCGTAATGCTATGCATAGTATCAGTGGGCGTTTGCCATGGCTGCTCTTATCTGAGTTTTTGTACCTCTGTATGTGGCTCAATAGGAAATCAATAAATAATAAATTAATAATTATAAGCAACAACGGCCCAAGACTGATCCCCGTGAACGCCACTTGTTTACAGATCCCCGCTCGGAATTTACCCATTTATGGACACCTCTCTGCTTCCCTGTCAGTGAGCCATGGATCCGATCCACAGTGCACTTTTTCCCCCCCCAATGGCCAGGAGCCACCCCCCTTGCCACTTTCCTTTAACAGTCTATGGTGCGGAACTCTAAAAAGCCTTACATAAAATCTAGTAAATAATACCAAATTCTTTATATGTAGGTCACAGCCCTCAAAAAGCTTTACTGAAGAAATTAATAAATTAGTTAGACAAGACCGGCCTCTTGTGAATCCATGTGAGTATCATTAATCAAGCTAGTTTTTCGAGATGGCTTCTTTAATCTCAGCTTAATTGATCTAGTATTTGCCTAAAATTGGGGTCAGGCTTTTTGGGCGTAATTTACGGTAACACTTGCCCCCTTTTTAAAATTTGGAATACTTACCATTTTTCCCAATCAGACACAAAACCTGTTTGAAGAGAAAAAATTTTAAAAAATTTTAGTTAAGGTTCACAAGTTCCATTTTGCATTTAAAAGAACCCTTTGAAAAACCTCATCGGGACCCGGCGACTTTTTTTGCTTCAGTCTGTCTATCGTTCACAACCATCTCACTGTGACTGTGATTTACATATTTTATCTTCTTCAGCCCACTTAAAAATAATTACTGGAATATTTTTTGTGTCTCCTGTGAAAAAACTGAGAGAAAAAAATTATTTAAAATCAAGCACTTTATTCTCTTTGTCAGTAAGGGCCCATAGTTTTTTTAAGGGGACCATCTTATCTCTAACTTTTTTTTATTTGACCTGGAAAAAATTTTTGGGTTGTTTTAGAATCCCCACAATTTAATTTCATACCCCTTTTTGCTTTTCTTATCCCCTTTTTAATGCCCCCTTAATGTCAATATACGATTCATAAGATGCCCCTCACCCCCTTTTGAAATATGCCTATAAATTCCTTTCTTATGCCCTGTAATATTTGAGCTATTATTCTTTCCATTTTTTGGTATTTCTATTGATCTAATTTCTTTTATATCGGAAAAAAACGCTCTTTTGAGCAGCATGATTGTTCAAAAAAATGTAATTTTATAGCTCTTTCGTTAACCCCCAGCAAAAGAAAAGTTTTTCCCCAAGCCCATCGTAATCGCTAAGCGAAAAATTGGGACGTTACTGATTTAAACGCTACTATGTATTTCCTTTAAAAAGTAAATGTAATGATTTGTGGTCGCTAGCACCCCTTTTTTCTGAAAATTTTTTTAAAATTAAAAAGGGGCATTTTTTGCCAAACTAAGCAAAAGGTTATTTTTCCCCTTTTAAGGTTCTTCACAAAAGCTTCAAAAAACAATCCTGAAATACTTTAAAAAGTCGTATGATTCTAAATTTCCCCCGTCAAGAAATTCCCAAAAACAACATGACTAAAGTTAAAGTCCCGAATTCTAATTATCGGCCTTGTGGGCCTTAACATTTTTCCCCCCATAGTGTTTTCCCCCCTTTGGGCCCTATCTAATTTTTGGGGGAAATATATCACCCCCAAAAACAGTTTTTCATTTCCCCTCGAAAATTCTATCCAAACAGTCTGTTGGTGTTACTTCAACTTAATACCCGTTTTTAGCAACATTCAACGATCTGGACATACAATGCCACCCACCCCCCTCCCAAAATTTTTTTTAAAACCCTGAATAGACATTCCCAGGCATGCCCCACTTTTTTTTAAATTAAAACCCCTCTCAGTTTAAGGCAAAACATCAATGTACCTACAGCAAATAATCCAAATTGTCCATCTTATTCCTAGAAAACGGGAATTTGCAAATAAACATTGAAAAACTTCCTTTCCTTTACCCTTTTTTGCTCAATTTTTGTTTTTTTTTCTAAACCCTTTTTTGTCCTTATCCCCCTCTACTACTATTTCTACCGCTACTGATGAAATTAAGAACGTGTGTGGGTCTGGTTGTCTTTTTTGTGGAGTTTTGCCATCCCTGGCGGGGGATAGCGAAACGTCACGGTAGGGATGCCCGGTGTTGCAGGTCTTAATTTCATCTTGTCTTTATTATATACCATTCTTGTACTTTTAAAATCTACTATTTCCCCCACCTCTTCCTGCCTATTTTATAGCCACCTTCCACTTCTGATTAGTGTGACTTTGTAAATGGCCAAGTCGGACCGAAACTCGTCGTAGCTTCTCTTTTTTATGTGCGGGTTATTTGTATATCATTTCCCGTACGGTATTGTACCTTTTTTTTTTTACCATATGGGTTCAGGGTACCATATGGCACAGGAAACCCCTAT
>NC_069429.1:24707369-24725886 GCF_026875155.1 Cherax quadricarinatus
GCAAAAATCAAACATTTCCCCTACTTTGAGCTCCTTTTCTAGGTTTTTTTTATAGTAAAATCAATCAAAATCACCCCCTTTTTCTTAATATGTTTCCCCATTTTTCAAATGAGCCAAAAGAAAACGAGATAAACCATAATACGGTACAAATAGACCCAAGTCGGCTTTTTAAATTTAAAAAAAAAACGGTGGGTTTTTTTTTTTTCATTATGTTTTGCTGCCCCAGGATTTTTTTTAAAAGGGTGCCCTGACCACACGACCCTTCTCTACATGTGGGCCTCCCATTTTCCCCGCTTGATTGAAGCTGCTAGAATTTATGAGTAAAAAACGTCAACAGGGAAACCTCTAAAGTATATACTGGACCCCAAAAAACGTTTTTTTTTTCTTTCCAGAAGTGTTCGGGTGCCGTACTGACCGAATTTTTCCAAAGGAATTTGGAAGTGATTAGTCCTTTTCAGACCCCCAAACTTTCACGTACAAAGCACTTACATAAATCCTTTACTAATTGGGTGCTTTGGGGGAGGTGATCGTTAAGGGGGGGTCCATGTTAGGCCGCACAGTAAAAGGGGTTTTTAAAAGTCCTGAAAATATTATTCAGCCACTTTTTGTCTAAAAGGCACCCCTCACCTTTTTTTTCACATGTGTATGACAAATTCTACCCTTTCAGGGCGACGGTCCTCTCAGGATTTGTTCTCAAGGGGGCCAAAAAATTTAAAAAAAAAAAAAAAATTTATGAAAAGTAGAGAATCTTTTCCCGATCTAATGACACCCCAAAAATATGAAATTTGTGGAAAACTTACGGAATTTTGCTCTCAAAAAGTTAGCGGTCTTGCGATGTTTAGCATTTTGGGGATTTTTGCCCCCTTTGAGCCATTTTTCAGCCAAATTTCCCCTGTACAGTCGACAAAAATCTAATATTTTGTTTAAAATCCATTTTTTCATCGAATTTACAAGAAACCACCCTTTACCAAATTTTTTAAAATATCCAATACAGCGGTAGAATTTAGCAAAATTTTTCCAAATTTTTTTCAAAATTTCAAAAAAATGCCAAATTTTCCAAAAGGGGCCAAAAAAAAAAGAAAGACTTTTTGGCCCTAAAATAAAAATTTTCCTCTGGGTTTATTATATGCCCCTGCCCCCTTTTAATTCTTTTTCTTTCCACTTGAATTTTTTTTTTCTCACAAAAAAATAAAAGATTTATGTTATGCAGACTCTGTATTGTGTAGAAATGTAAAATAACATCAGTGCACTTTTAAAAGAATATTAACTCACCCCTTTGATGTGTATTGGAGCTAGCATGAATTGTTTACTTTTGAACTTTGGGAAAAATCAAACATTTTTGCTACGTTGGGTCAATTTCAAGTTACTTTTTTTTTTAAAAAATAGTCAAAATCATCTAAATTTCTAATATTCTTCCATTCTATAAAATGAACCAGAAAACTAGAATATTACAATAAATACCATACGAAAATACAGTGCAAAGTCGCTGTTTTAATCCCAATAACAATGGTCAAAGTTTTTTTTTCTCATTACACCTGTGTGCTGGCAGGATTTTTGTTATACTGTGCACACTGACCACAGAGCCCATTCTTCATATTTAGCCTCCAGCTTTTCTCTCATTAGTTTTGAGGGCGCTAGAATTTTTAGCATACTAGTACGTCAAAAACCCTGTGCAAAAGCCGTACTAGCACCGCCGAAACCTGAAGGGTTAAATCTCTCAAACCAAGCTTTGCTGCTTAACTCATCAATATCAACACTATTGTCACATTTTTAACGAGATCATCATGCAACTACCTGCCATTTTCTCATATTTTGACTGCGAAGCACCATTCTCCTGACAATTGTTTTTTTGTTTTATCCAAGGGGAGACAACAATATCTCTTGACCTCTTCAATTATTGGTGATCTCCATTTTGAAAACATACTGCACCTTTTCACAACAACACTTCCCTTGATTGTGTTACTGTTGCCTTTCAACTCGACATACGTGCTCCTCTTTCATATTTTCAATGATTCTCTTTTTTTCATTTCTATGTTATTCTCACCCTTTTTACCACAGGCTTTGGCACTAGAAGCTTTCTGGGGCCCATGGGCTTAATTAGCATTACAAGCACTAAAAACACTGCAATAAATACAAAATATATCGCAGTACATGTGGGATCACTGGAAAACGGCTTGTAAACACTGTCAGTACATGTAGTCTTGTGTGGCGGGCCCCTCATGTCGCGCTCCTGCCGCATGGACATGTTCCAGACGAAAGCCATTAGACAAGTTTTTCAGCATTGGTAAGCCAATTTTTTTATGCCAAAGAACGCCGTTAGTCAAATTGGTGTTAGTCAATTGCTTTCAGTTTGTAGAGGGTCCACGTATTTCATATGGATTTTATATTATATAGCTCAGTTTTCTTGCCTCATTTGATAGAATGGAAAATAATTTATTGAATTTGGAGGTTTCTGTAAACTAAATTTCATCACTCGGGTTTGAAGATGGAAAGTGGATGATTGCCAATTATATGCAGACTAAAGTAGCTTGAATTGAGTTCGAAGTTAGCGGAAAAGTCAATTTTTCCTAATGTTCAAGAGCAAACAAATCACGTTGTGCTTCCAATAAGCTAGCAACTGCTGGTTTAATATAGTCAGAATGGTTTGATATAGCCAAATAGTCAATTTTTTTCTTTTCAGCTGAGTACATTGAGATAATTAAGTACTGTGGAACCTCAAATTTTTCAACTTAATCTGTTTTCCAGAAGAAGTTCAAAATTTGAAAAGTTTGAAAAAGAAGCAATAATTCCCATAAGAAATAATTGAAATACAATTAATCCATTCCAGAAACCCCAAAAATATTCACAAAAAAATAATCATTTATAGAGATTAATTATAGTTTTTCATAAACACAACAAATAGTTGTTCAATTATGTACATACTAAAAAAATTAAAATAAACATATAAAATAACATTTTTTTACCTACCTTTATTGAAATTGGTGATGGCACTGGAAGATAGAGAGGAGGAGGAGAGAGATGGGGTTTATGTTTGGAAGGGGAATCCCACTCCATAAGGACTTTAGGTATCAAAGCCCTCTTTGGTGTTACTTCCCTTCTCGTCCCTTTTAAGACAGGTTAGGCCGAGCTTGAGTGTCACTGGACCCCCTGTCTCACAAAGAACTGTACACAGTCCTCTGTTTCTGGCATCCTCATTAGATTTCCCTAAAATGGGGACATGGTTCCGCACTGAACTTGTTGCAGAGAGGCTTGTTTCAGCTTGCTCAGGTGGACCTTCTCCACAAACATTGGACATCATTCCATTTTGGTGCAAATCTCTTAACCTTTGAATAGGCATGCAACATTCCTTGCCTTTTCAACAATAATTGTCCTCTGAACACTATCCCTGCCATCTCTTTATCCTTGATCCACACCAGCAACAACTTCTTCAACCTGATCGCTTGTCTGTGGTCTTTTTTTTTTGGTTAGTATATTAACACCTTTCTTCTCTTTTTCTAGTAATGTTTACATAGAAGGGGTTTACTAGCGCCATTGCTTTTCACATTTTAGTCGCCTCATATGACATGCATGGCTACGGAGGAAAGATTCTTTTCCACATCCCCATGACAATAGAAAAATAAAGAACAAGAGCTATTAAGAAAAAGGGGGAAAACCTACATATATGTACAGTGACCTCCGCGACCTACGATGTCACCCAACCTGTGTGAAACCGACCTAGATGCTTTTCACATAAAAATGTGACCCCGACATACGTTGAAAAACTTGACTTAGCAGCATTACATCCGCAACCTTCCACTGGTCTGTCTGGCCAGAGCGCCTCAGCTGAGCCTTGTGGTGGACATTGTTTACAAGCCATGGCGAGGCGGTTCATGCATACATTCGATAAATTTGTACTATTCCAGTTTTTAGTGCTTTTAACGCTAAATAGGCCACCATGGCCAAAGAAAGCTTCTATGCCAACCCTTGTATAGTTGCGAAATACTATTGAAATGCTATCGTACCACGGTCAGCTGCTTGCTGGTGTACTGTTGGCAGCTGCTGCTGCTGCTGTACTGTGGTCAGCTGCTGCTGCTGCTGCTGCTGCTGCTGTACGACAGTCAGCTTGCTGACTGCTGTACCCAGTCAGCTGCTGCTGCTGTGCTTGGTGTCAACCTGCTGCTGCTGCTGTACCACAGTCAGCTGCTGTTGTTGCTGTGTCCAGTCAGCTGCTGCTGCACCATGATGTCAGCTTGCTGCTTCCTGATGTACCGATGGTCAGCTGCGGCTGCTGTCTGTACCACAGTCAGCTGCTGCTGCTGCTGCACCACAGTTCAGCTGCTGCTGTTTATTTGCACCACAGTCTGCTGCTGCTGCTGTACCACAGTCAGCTGCTGTCTGTACCACATCAGCTGCTGCTGTACCACAGTCAGCTGCTGCTGCTGATGCCCATGTCAGCTGCTGCTGCTGCTGCTGTACCATGGTCAGCTGGCTTGCTGCGTACCACAGTCAGTCTCTGCTGCTGCTGCACCACGGTCAGCTGCTGCTGCTGCACCATGGTCGCTTGCTGTTGCACCACGGTCAGCTCGGCTGCTGTACTGTGGTTTACCTGCTGCTGCAAGTACCACAGTCAACTGCTGCCTGTTTGCTTGTACCAGTCAGCTGCTGCGGCTGCTGCACCATGGTCTGCTGCTGCTGATGTACCATGATCAGCTGCTGCTGCTGCTCTACCACAAGTCACTGCTGCTGCTGCACCATGTCAGCTGCTGTTTCACCACTGTCAGCTGTACTACTCGAAGATGTGGAGAGACTGTTAGTGTGTGGCTTATCAAGAGTACGAGAAACAATTAACCCAGAGGTTAACCACCCCAGGATAACCCAAGAAAGTCAGTGTGTCATTAAGGACTGTCTAACTATTTCCATTGGGTCCTTAATCTTGTCCCCCATCCCACAACAGTTGACTAACACCCAGGTAACAGAAAAAATGCCTGGAACTAGGCTCATTATGGTTGAATTTAAGGCCGCAAAGGTTGGTTTGAGAGATTTAAGAATCACAGTGGCATACACAGTGTGATAAGGCATGTTCTGGAAAAAAAGCCAACCAGGACCTACATTACTCAGGAGGAAAAGTCATTTTTTTGGGGGGGGGGGGTTTTTTTTTGTTGTGGGTGTGTGTGTGTGTTTTTTTTCTCCCGAGGACACAGTGTCTCATCACTACATCTTCATAAAGGTAAGTGTCATGTATTCTTCATTTAGTAGAGTAGTACATGCACAATATATATTGTGAATGTACGACTCTACTACTGTTGTGTATCCTTCTTTTTGTGTGTTGCAAAATGTATATTTATGTGTTAAAAATTTGTTTTTCATACTTTTGGGTGACTTGAACAGAATTAATTTGGTTTCCATTATTTCTTATGGGGAAAACTGATTCAACCAATGATCTTTCGTCTTACGATGGGGCTCTCAGGACAGATTAAACTTCCGTCGGGGTCCACTTATATATACATATTATATGGATATGTCAGTGCCAAATATGTAAAACTGGTCAATTAGCAAGAACTCATTTAAAAAATTAATCCTTTTCTAAAATTTTCTCTATACGTTAAAGATATATTTTTTTCATTAATGTTGATGTTAAAAATTTTATAAATTTTGCACCCAAAGGAACATAGAAAACTTACTAACCTTATTATAACAAGAACAATTTATTTTAGCCTAACCAACTAAATATATTTTAGATTTTTTTACAGTAATTTTAATACTAAACAAACACAATCAAAATATATTTTTTCGTTAGGTCAGAATGAATTTGGCGAATTATGCATACACAAAATTTGCATTTAGTCCTATATGGCAAGATGACGTTTGCTATTAAGCAAGATCGCAAGTTTCTGCCTATTCGGCACGACATAATTTATGATATATTATATAATTATATATATATATTATATATAAATATATATATAAATATATATATCATAAATCTATATAAGCATGTCTTGCCTGTGAAGTGTGACCTAAGTTTTACCTGGAACCTGGAAGAGGTTTCCGGGGGTCAACGCCCCCGCGCCCGGTCTGCGAACCAGGCCTCCTGGTGGATCAGAGCCTGATTCAACCAGGATGTTGCTGCAGGCTGCATGCAAACCAACGTGCGAGCCACCAGCCCGCTGATCAGGAACTGACTTTAGGTGCTTGACCAGTGCCAGCTTGAAGACTGCCAGGGTCTGTTGGTAAGACCCCTTATGTGTGCTGGGAGGCAGTTGAACAGTCCTCGGGCCCCTGACACTTATTGTATGGTCCTCTTAACGTGCTAGTGACAACCCCTGCTTTTCATTGGGGATGGGGTGCATCCGTCGGCCAAGTCTTTTGCTTTCGTAGTGAGTGATTTTCGGTGCAAGTCGTTACTAGTCCCCCTCTAGGATTTTCCAGGTGTCTATAATCATGTATCTCTCCCTCCGCGTTCGCAGGGAATACAGTGTTTAGGACCTCAAGCGCTCCCAGTAATGAGTGTTTTTATCTCGTTATGCGCGCCGTGAAAGTTCTCTGTACATTTTCTAGGTCCGGCAATTCACCAGCCTTGATAGTGCTGTTAGTGTGCAGCAATAATTCCAGCCTAGATAGAACAAGTGACCTGAAGAGGTCATCATGGCTTGGCCCTCCCTAGTTTTGAAGTTCTCATTATCCACCTGTCCATTTTGGGGTAGTAGATGCGATTGATACAAAGAAATGGTCCTGAAGGTTAGATCCTCCGACATGATCACTCCAGGTCATTGACGTTGGTTTTCGCTCTATTTGTGGCAAAGAATTTTTTTGGGCCCCGGAAAAAGGGTTTTTTTCCTTGTTTTCCTTTCATTTAAAATTTTTCCATTTTTGATCCTTTTTGGTTTTCTGCGCCACTAAAAATTTTGGGGTTGTTCAACCTGGAAACCTTGCTTCTGAATGGCACTCTGCAATTTTGGGTGTATCTGTAAAGGAAACCCGGTCGTGCTGACATTTTCCCTTGTCGGGAAATTAGGTAGAACAAGTGGGAGGAGTACTTTTCCGGTGGAAAAAGTTTTTTACCATTTCCTCGGATTTACCTGTTGGGCTTTTGGTGTTTCTTTAGGGGAAAATTATAAGATCCAAATGGCTTTTCCTGTTATTCCCTTTAGCACGCTTTTGTGGCTATTTTATGCCATGGTCAAAAATTGTCAAAGGTTTTGCATTGTAAAATTTTTACTCTGATTTTTCTTTTTGCTTCAGGATTTGATTTCTAGTGATCCAATGTTGCAGCAGGAGGATGTTTAAACCCCCGGGCCCCTGGGTTGTAAAACTGATGGGTTTTCTAGAGAGTTGGTGTTTTTGCTTTTTGCCCTTTCAAGTTTTTTAAAGGGGAAATTTTAGTGCTTTGGGGCGTTTTTTTTTTGCTGGCTTTACCCCCCTTTGGGTAGTGTTTTAAAAATTAAAGAAAACAACATTTTGATTCCTAGAGTTTTGGCTAATGCAGGAAATTTTTTTTTAAGTGTCAAAGTCTTATTTTTATCTGAACCCTTTTTGGGGCCCTTTTTAATTTGAGTGAAATTGGAAAAAAGATTTTCTAAAAATTTCTGGTTGAATAGGAAAGGGGCCTTCTTGACTAAAAGATAGAATGGGAGTTCAAAATTCTAATTTTTTGGTTTACGGGTTTGGAAATTTGTGAAAAAAAAATTGAAATAAAAAAGCATATAAAAAATTTGGAGAGCTAATTCAAAAGTTTTTTAAATTTTGGGTGTTTTCTAATTTTCTACCCTATTTTGAACCCCTTACAAAATTTATTTGATTTTGTATTTCCCTTCTTTAAAAAGTTCCCCCTGTTGGCTCTTGTTTTTAAATTTTCTTGATTGAAGTTTCCCCTACTCAAAACGGTTTTTGTTCCTGACCTGTTGGTACAAATTTATGCAAAAGGGGAAAACATAATAAAAAATTAGGGGGTTTTGTGCAACCAAAATTTTTTACATTTTTTTTTGTCATTTTCTCCATTTATTCATTTCTTATTTTTTTAAAAAATTTTTTTAGTAGTTATGTTTTGTTAAAAATCGGTAGCTCTTTTTATTAGGTTCCAACTCAAACCCCATTTCTTGTGGTTAAAATATCGCTAAGTGGGGAAAAAGCTTTTTAAATATTTTTCCAAAATTTTAATTTTAAGATTTTTTTGGGGCCCATTTTTTACTCGTTATTTTTTTAAAAATTTTATATAATTGTATTTATTTGAATTTTACAGATAAAATTTAATACAATTTTTTTTAGAAACTTTGGGGCAAAAAAAAAAAAATTTTTTAGTTGAGTTGTTGGTTTTGGTAATGGGAAATGTGTTTATATTACTAATTTTATTAAAGTTTTTGGAAGCAATTGTTTTGCCATATTTTCATATTAAAACACCTGTAATTTCTTAAACAACAACTTATGAAATTTTTTTGGGAAGATAAAAAGGTTTTTTAGAAATATTTTTTTAAGGCAATTGTGCTAACAAAAAATTTTTTAAAAAAAGTATTTTGTGGAAGACAACCAGGTTGTGTCTTGCCAGACATTTAATTTTCAGTACTTCAAGAACCCAGGTAATGTTTTGAACAAAAACTATATTGCAAAAGTATTTTGTGGAGACAACCGGGTTGTGTTTTCCAGACACAAATTCTTCAGTACTTAAAGAAGCCCATGTAAGGTTTTGAACAACAACTGTATTGCAGAAGTATTTTGGGGAAGACTCCCCAGGTTTGTCTTCCAGACACTATACTTCAGTACTTCAAGAAGCCCCCTGTAATGCCTTGAACAAAAACTGTATTGCAGAAGATTTTTAAGACTACAGGTTGTCTTCCCGGACACATATCTTCGTATTCAAGAAGCACCAGTGTAATGTCTTGAACAACAACTTTTTTGCAGAAGTTGTTTGGGGAAAGACTACCGGGTTGTGTCTTGCCGACACTAATCTTCATACTTCAAGAAGCACAGTGTAATGCCTAAAACAACTGATAGCAAATTTTTTTGGGGGGGGACCCGGGTTGTCTTCCCAGACACTATATCTCATATTCAAAAAGCCCCATGTAAGTGTTTTGAAAAACAACTTTTATGCGAAGTATTTTGTGGAAGACTACCGGGTTTGTCTTGCGGACACTAAAATCTTCAGTCTTAAGAAGCACCGGGAATGTCTTGAAAAACAACTGATATTGCAGAATTGTTTTGTGGGGTTTACCAGGTTGTGTTTTGCCAGACACTATATCTTCGTACTTCAAAGCACCGTGAAAGTTCCAAACAAAAATGATTTGCAGAAGTTTTTTGGGGAGGAACCCCGGGGTTGTGTCTTGCCAGACACTATATCTCAGTATTCAAAAGAAAGTGTAAGTGTCTTAAAAACAACGATATGCAGAATATTTTTGGAAGAACCGGTTGTGTCTTCCCAACAATATCTTCATCTTCAAAAAGCACCAGTGTAAGTGTCTTGAACAACACTATATTGCAGAAGTATTTTGTGGAAGACCCCCGGTGTCTTGCCAGACACTTATTTTTCAGTACTTCAAAAAGGAACAGATGTTCTTTTGTGAATTTTTAACTATTTTACTAATTAAACGTTTTGTTTGAAAATGGGGAATTCAAAAATGCATGGCATTAATTCTTGGGGGTTTCTTTTTGAGTTCTATGATTTTTAGCCGGGCCCAAGCGATACTGCAACGAGCTCGCTTACTCAGATAGCTGTGAGCAAAAATTTTTGGGCCAAATTGAGAAATAAATCTTGTGGTAAGTGTGCCCATAAAAACAAAGCTGCGCGGGCAGGCAAAATGAGAAAAAAAAAGCAACTGTGTTTTTGTTTAAAAAGAGCAAATTTAGGGTTATTTTTATGGTTTTATATAGTAGCTTCACTTTTTTCTTGGTCTTTTTTGATAGAATAAAGATGAATACAGAAAGACTTTGGGGTTTTTTAGTGCAGAAAATAATTTGAAATTGATTCAGAGTAGAGAAATTTTCTATTTTTGCTGATATTAGGGGGAAAAAAACAACACATTAGTGTCCAAAACAAATCAGTGGGGGGGTTTTAATGTTGCTGCTGAAAGCACTGATATTATTTTACAATTAACAAAAATGAATAACAGAACTTTTTTATTTTTTGTGGATAAAAATAATTTTAATAAAAAATCAAAATGAAAAACATCTGTAAAGCCACAAATGTAACTAATATGTAATAAAATGTTGTTTTAATGCCAGGTTGCCTGTACTGATTTTTTGGACTCTATTTTGAATTGGAATATTTTGAATTTTGTGAAATTGGCCCTATTTCCAAACCCCGGGGTTTACTGCATTGAAATTTGGACCCTTTTTGAAATTTGGGTATTTTTTAATTTTCTGTGAAATTGGCCATATTACCAATTCCAGGGTTTCTTTTTTTTATTTTCCTGACCTTTTTTGAAATTGGTATTTTTGAATTTTGTGTGAAATGGCCATATTTCCAATTTCCCCAAACCTTTTTTGGGAAGTTAAATAGTTGAAATTGGGCAATTTTATGCACTTAAAAGATAAAAGGTCACATACTATTTAAATAGCTAAGAATTGGTCTAAGGGAAATCATAATTGGCCAAAAACATAACTCGAACTGGCAAAATTGCCCAAAGCAAAAATATTTTGACAACAGCGAAAATTTGCGGAGTATAACTTCATCAATTTTTTATAAAATTAGTACTTTTTTTTTATTTCATTTTTAAAACATTCTCTATGATTTCCTAAGACCCCGTGGGAATTTTTTAGACGGGGGTCTGAACCCCCAAAGGTCAAAAAAAGAATACAGAAAAAAAATTTTTAAACACAAGACAAATAAAAATAAAATAATAATAAAATAATAATAATAATAAAAATTAATAAAATTGTTTAGTGAAACTGCAGTGTTCTAGTACATACATTAATGTTTTTAAAACAAAACAAAAATTTTGAAGTGTTTTTAACAAACATATAAATTTTTAATGTCATAAGAGGAAAGTTTTTTCCTAAAAAATCTTTAAAATGGGGAAAAGTTATAAAGGGAAAAACCCTGGTTTAGTGTCCAAAATTTTTAAAAAACATGAAAAAAGTGGGGTGTACTAAGGAAAATTAAAATACCCCTGTTGTATGACAAAATATTTTAAATGAAATACCCCTTTATTTAAAAAATAGGAAAAACTAAAAACAAAACCTATGAATTTTTTCTGAGTGTCTTGAAAAATGGGGGTTTTTTAGGGAAAAAAAAAAAAACCCTTTGTGAACTATGGATTCATACGGAGATAAACCAAATTTTTGTTCTGAGTGTCTGAAATTTTAGTGAAAAAAAAACGTCTTTTTGAAACTATGAAGTGCAAAAGGAGATAAAAACCCTATCAATGTTTTGTGTGTCGAAATTTTTGGTCAAAAAACCACTTGTGAGACATAAGAGTTCTACAGGAGATAAACCAATCAGGTTCTGAGTGTTTGAAAGTTTTTGTCAAAAAAAACCACTTGTGAAACATAGAAGTTTATCAGAATAAACCTTCAGTGTTCTGAGTTCTGAAAGTTTTAGTGAAAAAAGCATCTTGTAAAAATTGAGAGTACTACAGGGGATAAACCATACCAAGTTCTGAGTGTCTTAATGTTTTTTGTGTAAAAAGCCCCCTTGTGACACACATGGGGAACCTACAGGAGATAAACATACCAATGTTTGAGTGTCTTAAGTGTTTTAGTAAAAAAGCATCTTGTCCATAGAGGTACATACAGGAGATAAAAAATAAACCAAAGTTCTGAGTGCTTAAGTGTTTTATGTAAAAGCAGTTTGTGACACAATGAGAGTACATCGGGATAAACCATACCAAGTTCTGAGTGTCTTTAAATGTTTTTTGTTAAAAAGCGTCTTGGACACATATGAAGTGCATACGGAGATAAACCCTATCAATTTGCAGAGTGTTTGAAATGTTTTTGTAAAAAAAGTAATCTTTAACGCATATAGAGTACTACGGGGAAAAACCAAACAAAGTTCCGAGGTCTGAAATGTTTTAATGGAAAAAAAGTCTTGTACACACATGGAAATTCACCTGGAATTTACCTGGGGGAGAGTTCCGGGGGTTTAACGCCCCCCGGCCCAGTCTGTGACCCGGCCCCCGGTGGGCAAACTGTACCAGGCTGTTACTGCTGGGTGTACACAGTCCAAATACAAGCCACAGCCTGCTGGTCACATACTGACTTTTTGGTCTTGTCCCGTACCGCTTGAAACAGCCCCGGGGGGCTATTTTAATCCCCCTTATGTATATGGAGGCAGTTGAACAGTCTTTGGGGCCCGACCTTATTGTATGGTCTCTTTACGTCTAGTGACACTCCCCTTTCATTGGGGTAGTTGCTCATCTGGGAGTCTTTTGCTTTTGTTGTGAGTGATTTTCTGTGCAAGTTCGGTACTTCCCTCTAGATTTTCCAGGTGTATATAATTTTGTATCTCTACGCCGCATCCAGGGGGGGACAGGTTCAGGAACTTCAAACCTCCCGTAAATTTAGGTTTATCTCCCTTATGTGCACCATGAAGTTTTCTGTACAAATTTTTTAGGTCACAAAATTTTACCTGCCTTAAAGGTGCTGTTTGTGGCAGAATTTCCACCCAGATAAAAAGCAACCCGATGAGTGTCATCATGGGGTTGCCCCCTAGTTTTGAAGGTTCTCATTATCCATCCTTAATTTTTTAGCAGATGCGATTTGATACAATGTTATGGGCCTTGAGATGAGATCCCCCGACAATCATCCTAGTTCTTTGAGTTTTTTTTTTCCACTCTATTTTGTAGTCGGATTTTTTTTTTTTTCTTAGAAGTTTTAAGGGGGCCCCAGATATATAAAACACTTTTGTTTAGACACTGAGAGAAAAAAATAATGGGATCAAGGGAATAAAGCATCAGGGAAGAGAAGGTGAAGGTTTATAAACTAAAGAGGATTTAGTTTGGGTAAGATATAAACAGCTATTGGGGGATAGAGGGCTAATGAGAGATAGGGAATGGGGTCAAAAAGGGATGGGTAGGTTTAAAAAAGTATGTTTTGAGTGTTCAGCAAATTTGTGGTTACAAAAGTGGGGGCAGGGGAAGAGGAGCGATTGGTGGAAGTGATGTAAAAAGAGTAGAAGGGAGAAAAAATTTGCTATGGAATTTTTACAAAGTAAAGTGATCAAGGAGGGGAAAAGTATAGGAAAAAAAAGGAGGTTAAGAGAGTGGGGAAGCAAAGTAAAAAGAGGCAAATGAGAGATGGGGAGATGTTATCAACAAATTTTTGTTGAAAATAAAAAAATTTTTGGAGTGAGATTAACAAGTTAAAAAAAGCCTGAAACAAATGGGTTTTTCAGTTAAAAATAGGGGAGGGGCGTTTTTTAAATGGGAGTTAGAGGTATTGGGAAGATGGGGGGAAATTTTGAGGGAATTGTTTTAAAGTTGATGAGAAGGGGAAACTGTGTTTCGTGTATGGCAAGGAGGAATAAATTTGTAGGGTGAGGAAGAGCCAGTTGTGAGTGTGGGGGGAAATTCGGAGGGGTAGGTAAAATGAAAGGGGGTAAGGCAGCCGGGATTTATGGGGTAAGATAGAAATTTTTAAAAACAGGTGGGGAAAGTTTTTGGAGTGGTTGGGCCTTTCAAGGGGGGGGTCCTTTGGGGGTGGTGAAAGGCTCTTGGTCTGAGGAATTAGACCTCTCGGTCTTTTTTCCCAGACAGAACCAAATTTTTCCCCCCAATCTCCCCTCCCCATCCCATCCCCCCATCCCCCCTTTTTTTCCTTCCTCCTCCCCCCCCCACCCCCCCTTTTGGGCCCCTTTCCCTTTTTGTCCCTTTTGGGGTTTTTCCACAGGGCGCTAGTTCCCAGGGAAGGAAAGGATACCGGGGTCCCTCCCATTCCGTTTTAGGTTCTTACTGGCGTGTTTGCCGTGGAATTGGATTGCCGGGATGCCCGATCCCTCTCCGGTATCCCCCGGAGTAGCTTTGGGGGTCTTTCGGGGGGACGAGTGTTTCTTAAAGCCCCCTTTCGGGTTCCCCGGGGGGGGGGTGGCCTAGGAGGGAGCTTGTGGCGGATATCCGGCCCCCCTCTTTTTGTCCACCGAGGTAGCTCGGCAGATGTGAGGTTGCTATCCCGGATTGTTAGTTTACTAGCATGATGGGTAGGGTATGGCACGGGTTCCATGCTGCATCTGCGCTACTTGCGGTGCTGAGGTCCTCTTGGGCGCGGAGGGAGAATTCTGGCCCTTTCATTCCTCCTAGGACCTATCCCTCCCCAGTCCCCCCTTTTTTTTCTTTTTTTTTATTTTCTTTTCTTCTTTCTTTTTTTTTCTTAAAAAGAAAGAGAAAGAAGTAACCTAACCATGGCAGCCCTAGTCCATGAACCTGGTACCCCCGGGCCCCTTCTGGATACCGCACCCCGTTCTGACCCCGCCTCATCTTTGGACCACTCTTCAGACATTCCTCCCTCTTCAAGGGGGGCTCCTTGGCGTGGTGAAGAGGCTCTTGGTCTGAGGAATTAGACCTATCGGTCTTCTTCCTCAGACCGAACCTAATTACCCCCCAATCTCCCCTCCCCTATCCCATCCTCCCCATCCTCCCCTTTTTCCTTTCCTCCTCCTCCTCCCCACTCCTCCCTTTTGCCCTTCCTCTTTTTGTCCTTTGGGATTTCTCCCACAGGCGCGCTAGTTCCTAGGTAGGGGAAAGGACACCGGGGTCCATCCCATTCCGTTGAGGTTTCTTGGCGGTGGCGTAGTTTGCCGTGGAATCTGGATTGCCTAGGGATGTCCCGATCCCTCTCCGGTATCCCGGAGTAGCTTTGGGTGTCTTTTGGGCGACGGGTGTATCTCTGGAAGCCACCTTTCGGATTCCGGGGGTGGTGGCTGAAGGAGGTATGCTTTGTGGCGGATATCCGGCCGCCCTCTCTTTTGTCCACCGAGGTAGCTCGGCAGATGTGAGGTTGCTATCCCAGATTGCTGGTTTACTGGCATGAAGGGTAGGGTATGGCACGGGTTCCATGCTGCATCTGCGCTACTAGCGGTGTCGAGTCCTCTTGGGCGCGGAGGGAGATTTCTGGCCCTTTCATTCCTCCTAGGAACTATCCCTCCCCGGTCCCCCCTTTTTTTTCTTTTTTTTATTTTTATTTTCTTTTCTTCTTTCTTTTTTTTTCTTAAAAACAAAAAGAAAGAAGTAACCTAACCATGGCAGCCCTAGTCCATGAACCTGGTACCCCCGGGCCCCTTCTTGATACCGCACCCCGTTCTGACCCCGCCTCGTCTTTGGACCACTCTTCAGACATTCCTCATGCCTCTGTACCTATTGCCGGTGCTTTTTTCCTCACCCGCTTCAGGTACTGAGGCCTCGACTGACCCCTTTCGATTTATCAGACCTTGCTCTCCTCTGACTATGCTTCGGCCTCTCCCTCTACGGTGCGGCAATTTTCAAATCGCCGACCCGTTCCACGTCGACCAACTCTGGTCCCACGCCTAAACGTCAACGACAATTACCTGCTGTTTGATACTTCTCCACCTTTCACCTTCTCGTTCTTCTCAGAAACGATCGACACGTCCTTCACTACCTTTCCACGCTCATTTTTCAGCCCTGAACAGTGGACAAAATTCTTCATTTTAAACGACCAACTTCCTCTACTGCCTATCTTTCTGACCATAGTATTGGCAAGGCACTCCTACGCCATGTTGGTAAAGATATTTTTTTCATGCTCTTAAGAGGGGTACGCGCATCATTACCGTACAAATGCTACCAGGCTCGTGAGCTCTCTCGTCTTTCCCATATAGATACTGTTCCTGTCCCCCTTTGAAAAAACACATCACCCCTCAATTCTTGTAGTGGTACCTTTTATTCTGCCCCATACCATAGTTCAACAAAATTTCCAGACATGTGGCACCGACATTTAGAACAGCTGGAACTCCAAGATCCCCCAAATCCTCAAGGTAGACACTTACGTTTTTCCCTGCCCGGGGGCGGAGACGATACCCTACAATGTGGCTCGTTTAACTTTTTTACAGCCGAGAAACTCCCATCCTCCGTTTATATAGCAGGACATCGGTTACAAGTTCGAAAGGGGATCCCCACACCACAACAGTGTAGAAATTGCTGGCGATTTGGCCATCCAGCGAAATATTGCAGATCTATCGCCGAATGCCAGTCTGTGGGGCCGTGACCATTCTAACACGTCTTGCAATCGATCTCCCTCTTGCCTTAACTGTATGAGGGTCACCCTTCGTACTCCGCCGTTTTCAGGTCTATTTAAACGAGCGGGAAATCCGTTACCTCAAAGAGACAGAAGGTCTCCCCTTTTGCCCTGGCAGTTTCTCATCTCCGCCTCCAAGGGAGATCCCACGTGTTTCTTATTCCCTGTTTTTAAAACGTCCCCCCACTTCTGGTATCCCATCTTCTTTCACCCACCTCTGTGGTTACCTCTCCCATAATCACTCCCGTATCTAATCCTTTTGCTGTCCTCGGCTCAGACGTCCCTACTTCAACGCCTCATCTAATCTCGCTTCTTCGAGTTTTTCTCTTACAAGCCTCAGTATTGACGAGACCTCGTACGACACCTCTTCCCCAAACGTCCCTCTACTTCTCAAAAGTCAAAAAAAGGTCCGGTAACACCTCCTACCCATCTTCCACCTCCTCATTTTACCCTCCCGTCTCTGTCCCTAATTCTTCCCCCTCCTGGCTCAGTTACAAGTGCAGGTTCACCCTCCTCCCTCGTAATGTACCTTCCTCCCCTGTTCCCTCCCAAATTTCTTCCTCTTCTGCCACCTCCCAGGTTCCTGTCTCTTCTGTCCCCTGCCACGCTTCTCCAGTTTCCCTCCACCCTTTCGCCCCCCCCTACCTTGGTACAGTCCAAAACAGTTCCAATCTTTACTCATCCTCCCCCCTACCATTCCCAATATTGTCTCCCATAGACATCTCTGAATTCCGAAACACTTGAAGCAATCTCTGAATATATTGCAAGAACCAAAACCCTCAATGGACACTGATCCACCTTCCGCTCTTTCTCCTCCCTGCTCCATCTGCGCAACTCCTTTTTTCACAGCGCACCGTTCCTTCGCTGCTTGAACATTTTTTCCCCTGCCTCCCATGTGGACTTTTCTAACCCTTCTAGTCCATAGGAACCCTTACCTGCGGATTTCAAGTATCTTTATCATTGCCAATCATGGCCTTCTTACAGTGGAATATACGCGGCCTCAGGGGTAACGGGTGAGCTTCAGATGTTACTCTCCCAGTTGCCCCTGTTGGTGTTTGCTTACAGGAAAACCCAAAAATTTCACTCTGCTGTTTTTTTCTCACATCTCAGGCTATAATTTTATTGTATTCTTCAGATCCTTTTCCTGATGGGACCTTTAATGAAAGTGCCCTTTCTCCGCACTGATTTTCCGTACCATCAGCTATTTTTTCATACTTCGCTGCATTACACAGCAGCCCGTATCCACTTACATAGGTGGTATACGCTCTGTTTCTTTATATCACTCTCCTTCTCGGGCATTATCTATTCCGATTTTGCCTTCCTTGTTTCGTCATTACCGCCACCGATTCTGTTTCTTTGGGGTTTTTATGCCCACCATTTCCTCTGGGAGGGTCTCACTGTGATTCCCGTGGGAAATTTAGTTAGAGGCTTTTCTTGCCACCCCACCCCCTCCATGTTTTAAATAAGGTACTCACACCCATTTTGATCCTCGGACTCATACTCTCCCTTGCATCGATCTCTCAGTTTGCTCTTCCTCCGCCGCATTAGACTTTACTTGGTCTGTTCTCCCGACTTACATGACAGTGATCATTTCCCAATCATTCTTACTTCCCTTTATATTCGCCACCTCTTCGCACCCCACGCTGGCAAATTTTTTCGGGCAAATTGGAACCTTTACTCACACCTTACTGTTTTTTAAAGAGGTTCCTTCTTCGTCCTCCATCGATGAGCTTTTACACCTCTTCTCGTCCTCCGTTTTCACTGCAGCTTCTCATTCTATACCCCCAAAATTCGGGCAGGCATTCTCAGAAATGCGTGCCTTGGTGGTCTCCTGCTTGTGCTCGTGCAGTACGTTTGAAACGCGCTGCATGGGGCAGGTACCGGTACAATAGAACCACAGAGCGACTCCTTGATTTTAAACAGAAGGTGCGATCGCTCGCCGTGTCATCCGTGACGCTAAACCACTTGCTGGCGAATTATGTCTCCACCATCACCTCTGCTTCCCCCTATGAGTGCAGTCTGGAAAAAAGTACGAAAACTGAGTGGTAAATTCTCCTGACCCGGCTCCTGTTCTGCGGGTTGCCGGTGTTTTAAAAGCAAAAACCCACTAGATGTTGCCAATGAAATTGGCAATCATCTGGTCCGTATTTCTCAGGGACTCCATCTTGCCCCTCATTTCTTTCCTCAAAGTCTGCCAGGAGTTAGCACCCTTGGACTTTTCTTCTCTCAAAAGAAGAACAGTATAATGTGCCTTTTACACTTCAAGAACTGGAGGCAACACTCTCAGCTTGTCGATCACGGCAGCTGGGCCCGACGACAATTTATATTCGTAGCTACAACATTTCTCGTCGCCCCTTTCAGCCTATTA
>NC_069429.1:24726386-24828354 GCF_026875155.1 Cherax quadricarinatus
CTACCACACAGGGTTTTAAATTTTCCGCACTAAACCCACCAAATCACTTTCACTAGACGCTCTGTCATCTCTGATCATCCTTTGTACCTCTATGGCTCACGTATCCCTGAACGTGATAGTCAAGTTTCTGGGCCTCCTCTTTGATCGTAGGTTATCCTGGAAACCTCACATTACCTCTCTGAAGACAACTTGTCACAGCCGGCTGAACCTTCTTAAAACCCTTGCTCATCTTTCGTGGGGAGCTGATCGTCGAACCCTCCTTCACCTACATTCCACCCTTATTTTATCGAAACTTGATTATGGTGACCAGATCTATTCAGCGGCATCTCCTGCTACTCTCTCTAGCCTTAACCCCATTCATCACCAAGGATTACGTTTATGCCTTGGTGCTTTTCGCTCTTCCCCTGTCGAAAGCCTCTATGCAGAAGCGAACGTTCCATCCTTATCCGATCGCCGTGATGCCCATTGCCTGCGCTACTATGTACGCTCTCTGATCTCCGCAATCCTTCCATTTATAGAATGGTCCTGATATTAGTATGACATTCTTTATTTGTTCGCCGCCCCTGCTTACTCCGTCCCTTCTCTCTTCGCCTTCATTGCTCTTGTCTTCTCTTCAACTACCACCTTTCTATGTACATGTAGCATCTCACTTTTCCCTACCCCCCTGGGAAGTTCCAGCTGTTCGAGTCTGTTCTTTCTCCCTCCCTTGCTCGAAAGCCCAACTGTCTACGGTCGCTTCCCGCTCTCTTTTTCTTGACCACTTTCACTCTCATTCTCATGCCATTGCTGTGTACACAGATGGCTCTAAGTCTTCTGACGGCGTAGGATTCGCAGCAGTGTTTCCGGACAGCGTCGTACAAGGGCATTTACTATCTTCAGCTAGTATTTTTATGCTGAATTATATGCCATCCTTACAGCACTTATCCGTATTGCATCTATGCCTGTGTCATTCATTGTGGTTGTCTCAGACTCCCTTAGTGCTTTACAGGCTATACAAAAATTTGATACACCTCACCCTTAGTCCTCCGTATCCAACTTTGGCTACGCCGCATCTTTACTAAGCATAAAGATCTTGTTTTTTGTTGGGTCCCTGGTCATGTTGACGTACAGGGCATAATGAACAGGCAGACACTGCTGCTGCGGTCAGCAGTACATTGACCTACCAGTTTCTTACAGAGGTATTCATGTACGGGGATATTTTGCTGTAACTATCTTCCCACCTTCACACCGTTGGCAACACGTTGGTTCTACTATGCTCGGCAACAAACTTAAGGTCTTTTAATCCGAGTATAGGTTAATGCCGTCTTCTTGATCTCCTGTTCGAAGGTTGGGGAGATACTTCTCTCCGTCTCGCATTGGCCATTCTCAGTCTTACTCTATGGGATATCTCATTATGGAGAGGGCGTCTTGACTCCTCTCTGTGAGATTGACAAGCTCCATTATCAGTCAGAAACAGTCTGTTGGACTTGCCACTCTTTATCAACGTGCACGCAGAAATTTACCTATGTCGTGTTCTCTCGCCCCGCTGCTCTCTCTTTTACCTTCCTTCTAGCTGATGGACCCACCTTTCATCCGGACTCTCTTATTGTACTTTTTGACTACGACTGAACTTACTCACCAAATTATGATAATTTCTGCCCTTTCACTGTATCTCTTGCTTCCTTACCCACCGTTCTATCCCTGCCCGATGTTTTTCTGTACTGCTGATCATCCCCCCCCTCCTCCTGACCATCCAAATTCCCTTGCTTCCACTTCCCTACCCTGCAGCGCTGTGTATAGCCCTTGTGGGCTTAGCGTTATTTTTGTTATAATAATATTAATACGCATGTGCGATTTTGCCATTTTGGAACCCGATTTTGGCCAATTCCAGTTGTACTAGTCGACAAAAATCTTTACTATTTTGCTTGAACTCCATTTTTCTATCGAGTGAGTACAGACCCACCCATTTACTATTTCAACTATTTCCAATACAGTGGTCGAGAATTTAGTAATTTTGCCAATTTCAAACAAATTATATTAATATGTCAATTTTCCAAATTGGCGCTCCGGAATAATCAAGAAATACATTCATGGCACTCAAAATACAAGTTCTCTGTTCGTTAGTCACATCCCAGGCCCCTCGTATATTTCTTTGGGTTTTTCACTTTGTATTTTTTTCTTAAAAATATAGAAGATTTACTTTGTTATGCAGACTACTGCTTTATTGTAGATAATGGTATATATAATTATCTGCTACTTTGTGGAAAGAATGTTAGATCACAGGTTGATGTGTATAGACGCGTGTTCATGATTT
Organism: Cherax quadricarinatus; assembly: GCF_026875155.1. Classification (NCBI taxonomy): domain Eukaryota; kingdom Metazoa; phylum Arthropoda; class Malacostraca; order Decapoda; family Parastacidae; genus Cherax; species Cherax quadricarinatus. The sequence continues at coordinate 24,728,680 of NC_069429.1, forward strand.
GTTTACTTTTGAACTTTGGTAAAAATCGAACATTTCTGCTACTTTGAACTCAATTTCAAGGTACTTTTCATTGTTTAAACCTGTCAAAAAATCCATCTCAATTTCTGTAATATGTCTCATTCTATAAAAATATGACCAGGAAAAACAAGAATACAACAATAAATACCATACAAAAATAAGAAAATACAGTGCAAAGTCGCTGTTTTAATCAAAAACACAGTCAAAGTTTTTTTTTCTCATTACGCACTGAGTGCTGCAGCTTTCTCTCACTAGACTTGAGGGCGCTAGAGTTTAGTCATACTAGTACATCAAAAACCCTGGATCGTAAGCCGTACGAGGGCGCTAGAGTTTAGGCATACTAGTACATCAATAACCTGATGTATGCCGTCGAGGGCCCGCAGAGTTTAGGCATACTAGTACATCAAAAACCCTGGATCGTAAGCCGTACGAGGGCGCTAGAGTTTAGGCATACTAGTACATCAAAAACCCTGGATCGTAAGCCGTACGAGGGCGCTAGAGTTTAGGCATACTAGTACATCAAAAACCCTGGATCGTAAGCCGTACGGAGGGCGCTATGAGTTTAGGACATACTTAGTACATCAAAAAAACTGGATCGTAAGCGTTCGATGGGAGCTAGAGTTTAGGCATACTAGTACATTCAAAATCCCTGGGATCGTTACGTACTAGTATGTCGAACCCTGAAGGGGTTTAAATAGTATTAGATTTTATACAGTACAATCACAATGTAATTGTTCCATTGGAATACCAATTTCCAATGACTATAAATAGTACTAAACTGCAATACATCATATAAATTGTTTGAAATTGTTACACTGTATTACTGTAATCTTTATTAACTAAATCAATAGTGTAATAAGTCTATACTAGACTTATCTAAACCAAGTAGCATTAATATTCTTATTAATCATTGAATTTGCCTGATAATGCTCAGATGCAGAGTGACTTTTTGGCAGGTACACCCTACTATTATTTTCCTCTGTACTACCATGTAAATTTTGTCAAATAAAAATTATAATTTATTCTAATCTAAGGCAATATCAAGAACTAAAGTCAGATAGTGTTTTGTCCCACATCATAAAATCTTTGAAAGGCTTCTAAGGAAGCAAGACCTCCACACACTAGAACCCATCAATTACACATCCAGGGCTAAAACATGGGTTAGAGCAGGTTGTTTCATGTCATGTAACAACAAATGGACCACTATGAATAGGTCCTGGAGTTCTAGATGAACAAACAAAATGCAGATGCTATACACAAACTTTGCATAGGCCTTTGACAAGTGTGGACCATGGTTGGATAACTAGACATAAGATGCATGATAAAGGAATAAAGGTAAAGTTGGTTGATGGATATCTATAACTTCCTGACAATAGAACCAAAGAGTAATAGTAAACGGGCTAGTATGGTGAAAAGCTTGTTCCACATGGAACCAGTTACTCACTCCATGCTTTTCATCATCCTCATATGTGACATAGACGAGACGAAGCTGCCTTCCTTTTTGGATGACACACTGGATTTCCATGGGCAGTGACCTCATCGAAGACACTCATGACTCAGGCGGTCATAAATCCAAATCTTCATGTGGACTATAATAGCAACGTGAGTTCAATGAGGAGAAATTTCAACTACTCAGTTATGGAAAACTTGAGGTGGCTAATATTATTTATGTACCTGTGTATAAAACAAATTCTAACCATTCAATACCGGTGTATACATGGAGAGATTTCCAGGGGTAATGCCCCCACGCCGGTCTTTGACCAGGCCTCATGGTGGGATCGGGCCTGATCAGCCAGAGTGTTACTGCTGGCCACACGTTATTCCAATGTACAACCACAGACCGCCTGGTCAGGTACTGACTTTAGGTGCATGTCAAGTGCATGCTTAATGTCAGCCAGGGGTTCTATTGGTAATCCCTCTGATGCATGTGGGATGCAGTTGAAAAGTCTTGGGCCCCCGCTTTTCATTGGGGGAATGTTGCACCATCTGCGAGTCTTTTGCTTATGCTAGGGAGTGATTTTAGTATGCAAGTTTGTACTTAGTCCCTCTAAGATTTTCCAGGTGTATATATTCATGTATCTCTCCTCCTGCATTCTAGGGAATACAGGTTTAGGAAACTTCAAGCATTCTCAGTATTGAGGTGGTTTTATAGCAACAGTGTGAAAATATAATGTGAAGACCCGGGGAGTGAGAATGTCAGAGGATCTCGCATTCAAGCACCAACAACAATGTATCTACTGCATCTGCTAGAAATTTGAAAGGATGGGAATGGGAACCGTTCAACATTTAGGGACATGAAGCCCCATTAATGATTCTTTTCAAATTGCTTGTTCTCTCGTAGGACTGAATACTGTTTTCACTAAATGCCACTTTCAAAGGCAGATGGAAATTGCTGACTGGAGGAATTGAACAGAGACTTTCATGCACACCATAAGGTCATGATTAAAGCATATTAAATTACTTGGGAATGGTTAATGTAACCTCTGATCCAATATTCACTGGATGGCATAGGCAAGAAAGATAGACGCCACCCCCCCCCCCCCCCAAAAAAAATAAACCATATATTCTCCTGGAAAATCTAAAGGGATTAGTTACAAAACCTTAGCCCCCCCCCCCCCCCCCCCCCCCCCCCCAGAAATTATTCCTATGATTGCAAAAGAACCCTCAGAGGATATGCATCATTTGCCAGTGAAAAGTTAGGGGTGCCAGGAGTTCACTAGGAGACTATGTAAGATAAGTGTCTGGGGTCCAAGATCTGTTTCAAACTGCTCCTGCGAATTACACAAGGGGGATTACAATAGGCCAGCATGGATGTCCTCAAGAAGGCACTGGACAGGCACTAAAGTCCGGTACTGACCAACCAGGCTGTGGTTTCATATGTCAGTTTTTTGCATGCAGCTAGCAGTATCAGCCTGGTTTATCAGAGTCTGATCCACCATGAGGCCTGGTTAGACCGAGCAATGCGAGCATTCGTCCCCCATAATCTTCCCAGGTATTACACAAAATCTGATTTACTGTTAGGCAGACTACTGCATTTTTGTAAAAGTGGTATAAATATTATCACCATCAATTGTGAATGACATATTAGGAACCCTCCAAGTTGATGATGTATTGGATGGGTGACGTGATTTGTTGACCCCTGGTCAAAGCCGTGCAGCGGGGGGCGTTGGACCCCCGTGGAAAACTCTCTCCAGGTATAACTCCAGGAACATTAGCAAAAATCAAAACATTTCTCAAACTTTGAGCTCACATTTCAATGGTAACTTTTATTCCATTCTGTAGTTATCTTCCATTCTATCAAATGAACCAAGAAAAGACAATATAGCATAAATAACATTATGAAAAATAAAACACCGCAAAACCAGTGTTTTAAATCCCAAAAACTGGTCGGAGTTTGTTTTTCCTATTATGCATGTTGTGCTGCATGACTTTATTTTATTCTGCAACATATGACCACTCAGACCATTCTTTCAATGTAGTTTTAGTTTAATATATCTATTATGCACCCCATTCCCATTACTGTGGGCGGTAGTTCAAAAGATTACAGGGTACATAATTGGTCCAGGACTGGGACTCCAACAGTTTTGATAGATGAGCAAGTTTACAGAGGGTAATGAACTCACATTTACAAAGGTAATGAACTCAAATTTACAAAGGTAATGAACTCACAATTTACAATGGTAATGAAACTCCAGTAGGTCTGGTCACAACCTGAATGTTACAAATGGTATTAAGATTAACGAGGTTTATAATGGGTCCAGAGGAATGGGCCTTCAAATGTAGGCCCTACCAGCTTTCATCACACTAGATTGGAAGCCGCTAGAAATTTGGAGTAATATTATGGACTGTCACTGGCTTGCAAGTAGTTAAACATTATGGGACTGGACACTGGCTTGCAAGGTGTAAAGATTATGGACTGACACTGGCTTGCAAGTCGTAACATTATGGGACTGCCATCTGGCTTGCAAGTGTAATATTATGGGAACTTGACACTGGCTTGCAAGCCATATTATTCGGGGACTGACAGTGAAAGCGTTAGAAGGTATGGGAACAATACATATAAGTAAGTTCCTGACCAGCGAACTGCTGGTTTTACATCGGTTGTGTGGCATAGTTAAGCTTGGTTGATACAAACCCTGATCACCAGGTAGGTTGGTTCCGACTGGACATTGACTCCTGAAACTCTTTAGGATGTACATCTTTTAATTTGTAAACTTCATTCTGTATCTTTATTCCTTGTTCAGTAACATAGCTTATGATTGATAATTTATCATATAGTCAGCCTTAACTCTCTGACAAATTTTAACATTTGAGGACTCCACCACCATAATCTAAATTTTATTCATTGTTATGAATTTAAAAAAAATTAATATTTTATTATAATCAAGGGGGAAGCGCTAAAATGCAAGCGATTTACAGTGCCTGGGGGGGATGTGGAAGTCATTTTCCCCAAAGCTTAATTCCGGGAGAACTTAGAGCTCAGAATCAATTCCCTAATCAAGAGCCCTCAATCAACATCAGGAAACTTTCATGAGGGGTATGAAATGGTAGAGAATCTTTTTATATGAATGTATTAATCTTATTATTATAAATCAAAAAGAAAGCGCTAAGCCACAAGGGATATGACAGCGATGCAGGGCAGGAAGGAAGCGAGGGTATCAGGTGGCAAAGAAGGAGATGGATGAAGTAATAGGTTACGGATAACAGCGGGCCGTAGTGGATGGTGAAGGGTAAAGGGCAAGCGCAAGAGATGAACTAGAAAAGGGCTTAGGGGAGTGCGAAAAAGTTCATCAGAGTTTGTTGGTGTAAATCAGTCGTTGTCAAGGAAGTCAATGAGAGAGTAGGATTAAAGGAGGGTCCATCAGCAAGAAAAGGGAAGGTAAAAGAAGAGAGTAGTAGAATGAAGACGACGTTGGACGGTAAATTATGCATGCTCTGTTGTAGCGAGGGCAGTTAAACAGGGAATGTGGCAAATCGATACTGGAACATGACATGTCACAGAGGGAACAGGGTGCCTCTCACATGAGATACCACTGAGTAAGATGAGTGTGGCAATGCGAGGCGGGAGAGAGTGGTTCTCCAAACCTCGTTGCACTGATGACAAGAAGACGGCCAGTAACCTCATGCTCCGGTTTAATGACATGAAGTTTTTTAACAGTGCAGAGGTGACCCAACCGTTGTTGCCAAAGGGTGCGAAGGTGGTAAGCTATGCAGCAAAATAGTTAAGCATAATGGTTCACCTCATTAGGTAACATTCGGTAGATCTGTACTGCTGTAGAGCCCCTGCAGTGTATGCCTGTTCATATTGCATGCTTCGTAACATGACCAGGGACCAATACACAAAACAATTATATCTATGTGTTGATAGTAGATACGCGTCAGCCTAAAGTTGGATCGGAGAATAGGCGGATGAGATATATCATATTTTCATATAGCCTGTAGAGCAAGCTATGGGAGTCTGATGGAATTCTTCAAATGTGACTCAGGGCATAGTTGCGAATACGCGTAAGTGCTGCAAGAAGGCATTACTGTTCAGCAGTAAAAATGCTAGATGAAGATAGTAATGTTCACCCGCACGGACGCTGTCTGGAAACAAAGCTGCGAATCAACGCCGTTGAAGACTTTAGAGCCTCTGTGTACACAGCGGTGGCATGAGAATGGGTGTGAGGAAAAGTGATCAAGAATAAGTGAGGGGAAGCCACGTAGGAGTTGAGCTTCAAGCATGGGAAGTGAGAAAAGAACAGACCCAAACAGATGGAACTTACCGGGGGGTAGGGAAAAGTGAGATGATACATGAAAACATATAATGTTGGTTTGTAACTGAAGGATGAAGACAAGAAGTGAATGTAGGCAAAGAGAAAAAAGGGACGGAGCAAACAGGGGTGGCTCGAAGAATAAGAATGTCTACTAATCGGTGGACCATTCTATACATGATGGATTGTGTGGAGATCGTGAGAGTGTACTTGTAGCGAAGGGAATGGGGCTCTCGGCGATCAGACAAGGATGTGAACATTCGGCTTCTGATAGAGGATCTCTACAGGGGAAGAGCGAAAAGCACCAAGGCACAAAGTAATCCTTGGTGATGGATAGAGTTAAGGCTAGAGAGGCGTAGCAAGGACCGAGAGTAGCAGGAGAGGCCCGAGAAATAAATCTTTCACCCATATCGAGTTTCCGATAAAACGAGGGCTGAATGTAGGCGAAGCAGAGTTTCGACTAACATCTCCCATTAAATAATATCATGTATTTATATTTTTATCTAATGTTTTATCGCATTTACAATTAATCCTACAAATATTATATTTTATTAAACCTTAACCCATTCCCATACCAATATAAGTCAAGAAACTTACATAAACACATACTTTTTAATTTATCATATATACACCAAATTAATATCTTATTATGAACATCTCTAACTTACATTAATTTGTTTATTTATTTACCTATTGAACATAAAACCCATTCTTATGTTTCCCAATATTAAAAACACTTTTTATTCATTCATTATATAAACTTCAATAATATGACATACCCATCTCTGCACAATCAATATGCTAAAGTCATCACATAGAGTGTTTTTACCAAATATTTTATTGACTAAACATATTCCCCCACAAAAAAAGCATTATAAAAAGTTTTGATCAAATAACCACATCCTATATGGTACACTTCAGCTTTTACTATAGTTGAAAATACACATTATTGATGAAACACGGAAATGTTCTTTCAGTTAAAAAGTTCTTAAGTAAGGATGTTTCTAATTCCTCCTATGCCTAAGGAATTGGCCTGTCCAAAATTTATACACCCATATTTGTCAAAATCCTACTCCAAGGTCAAAAAATATTCCAATAACTTGAGTTTTTTTTGCCAAAGGCAATACCGAACCATTAGTCACTACAAGCGTAAGTTTAGGGTCTACGGTAGAAGACCCCTTACGAAGCACATATTGACTATGAGGAGAGACTGAGTGTGTCTCTAATACCCACATTATATACGTCGATTTACGAGACGGTTCCATCACTTTGCAAACTGCATATTTAAGATCGATGGGGCTTTAGTGGGAGGCATCTCGTCCATGTTAGTCCCGGTTTGCCGGAAGAAAGGGGAGAACAATTAGCAGATTTCCAAGTGGTGAAGAACTCCTTGTGACCCAAATAGATTGAAGAGGTGTAGAGGACTACCAAGGGCTTTGAATGAGGTTATTAATTGTTAACTTTACGATTATGAACTGTCGTTGGCCACGCATGCAACGCATGATAGGCAAGCTGAGAGCGTTGCACTCCAGTTAATTGATTAGCTGTTAAATGGCACTCCTTGTTTTCTGTTCTTCTCTGAGAGATAGAAATGTCAAGGGCACTAACTCTCTGCAGACTTTGAGAAAGGAAACGAGGGGCATAGTTGGAGCCCTGGGAAATACGGACCTGATGTGAGCCCAAGTTCAATGGCAACGTCCGAGAGGGTTTGCTACATCATTCTCCATGAGACACGTTTGATCTGGAGCTGGGTCAGGAGAGTATGTTAACCACTCCAATTCCTCACTTCTTTTTTCCTGACTGCAATCATAGATGTAGCTGAGGTGATGGTGGAAACATAAGTCTCGCCAAAAAGTGCGTTAGCTCTCACGGATGACACGTGCGAGCGATTTCGCACGCTTCTGCTTAAATCAAAGGTAGTCTCTCAGCGGTTCTATTGTTACCGACCTGCCCCATGCAGGCACGTATTCAAATTGTACTGCACGGCACAAGCGGGAGGGACCACCAGGCACGCACTTCTGAGAATGCCTGCCTGAGGTTTGGGGTTATAGACATGAGAAGCTGCGGTATAAACTGACGTCGTAGAAGATGTGTAGGCGCCTCTCAATTGAGGGATAAAGAAGGTAACCTCACTAAAAAGCTGTGAGGTGTGAGTAAAGATCCCATTTGCCCGATGGAAATTGCCAGCGTGGGAATACGGAAAGTGGTGATTAGGAAGGAGAAGTAAGAATGATCGGAAAATGATCGGCTGTCATGTAAGTCTGGTAGAACAGACCAGGTGAAGTCTAGTGCAGTGGAGAAGAGCAGACTGATAGATCGATGCAAGAGTGAGTTTATGAGTACGAAGGATCAAATGGGTGGGCTGTTCTGTATTAAACATGAGGGGGTGAGAGGTGGAAAAGCCTCCAAACTGATGCCACGTGAGTCTCAATGATGAACCCCCCAGAGGAGACTGGTGGGCATTAAAATCACCAAGTAACAGAAGTGGTTGGGGTGGTAAGGATGAAACAAGAAAGGCAAAGTTCTGGGATAGAAAAAGGCTTCAGAGAAGGAAGAGATATATAAAGAACATATTGTAACCACTTATTCAAGTGGATACGGGGCATGCAGTGTTAATAACAGGAGGTATGGACAAATAGTTGACAGTAAGGAATATCATTGCGTAGAAGAAGGGCTCATTCATTTTATTGGTCCATTCTGAGAAAGAGCCGGAAAAGGAATACAATGAAATTATAGCCTGCGAAAAAATAGGTTGGAAAACAGCCGAGTGTAATTTTGGTTCTTGTAAGCAGCACCAAACAGGGGAAGAGAAAAACTGGAAAGCAACAATCTGAAGCTCACCCCAATTACCCGAGGCTGCGGTTATTCCACTGTAAATAGCCATGATTGGCGATGAAGAAAATATCGAAAATCTGTAGGTAGGGCACCTACGGGACTAGGAGGGGTTAGAAATGTCAATGTGCTGGTTGCATTGGTAGTTGTTAATGTAAGCGGAAGGAACGGAGGTCTGATTGCGAAGATTTGGGTTGGAAGAATGGTGGAGAGGGAAGAGAAGCAAATGGAAGTGTAATCAGTGTCCTTTGAGGTTTATTCTCTGCAATATATTCTGAAATGATTCAAGTGTTTCTGAATTCAAAGTGTTGGGAGACCATATTGGAGATAGAAGCGCCCTGCCCCGAGGGTGAGTAAAGATTAGGACAGTATTGGACTGCACCAAAGTAGAGGGGGAGGGAAGAGTGTAGGGACGGAGTTGAAGTGTGGGGGGGGGACAGAAGAGGCAGAAACCTGGGAGTGGTAGAGTGGGAGAAAACTTGGGTGGGACGTGGGTTGTGGAAGGCATAGTACGAGGCGGGAGGGTGAATCTCCACCTTGTAATAGAGACCAGAGAGTGGGGAAAGAACTAGGTACAGATGACTGGAAAGGTTATAGTGTGGAGATGGAAGAAGGGAAGGAGGGGGGGGCAAGAAGATTTGAGCAATGTGGATTTTTTTGGACTTCTGAGTAGAGGGGCCGATTGGTATTAGGTGTAGTACGAGGTGCTTGTCGATACTGGGGCTTTGTGAGGATGGACGCGGAAAGATGTGAGAACAGACTGAGTTGTAGTCGGGCGTCAGAGCCAAAGGACAGCAACAAAAGGATTAGATGCGTAATGGCTAAGGGAGGGGTAAAACAGGAGGAGTCTGAAGAAGATGGTGGACCCAGAAGTGGGGGGATGTTTGGAAACAACGAGAAGAATAAGAAACAGGGGATAGTAGTCTCCCTTGGAGCGGAGATGAGTAACTGCCATAGGCATAAGGGAACCTTATGCCTCTTTGAGGGCCAATGGATTGCACGTTCATTTAGTAGACCTGGAAACGGGCGCGGGAAGTACAAAGGGGTGTGCTTCATTACAATTAAGGGCATGATGGAGGTTTTCTTGGCAAGATGTATTTGAAATGCGTCGTCGGCCACACGGACTGGCTTTCTCGGCAATAGATCTGCAATATTTCGCTGAGTGACCAAAACGCCAGCAATTTCTACATTGTTGCGGTGTAGGTTTCAACTTTCGATCTTGTAACCGATGTTCCAGCGTCATATACAGAGGACGGGGAAGTTCTCGGCTGTCCAAAAGTTTTACGAGCCACATTGCAAGGTGCGTCTCCAGCCCCCGGGGCAGTGAAGGACATAAGTCGTTCTACTTTGAGGATTGGGAGATACTGGAGTTCCAGCTGTTCAAAAAATGTCATTGCCACATGACTGGAATTTTGTTGGACTATGGTATGGGGCAGAATGACAGTACCACTACAAGATTGAGAGAAACGATGTTTTTCAATAGTGATAGAGTAGTATCGATATTCGAAAGGAGGAAAGATCTTGAGCCTTGGGGTAGCTTCTCTGGACAGAGTCGAAGCCGAGTTTAAACCTCTCTTGAGAGAGTTGAATTGAAATATGTCTGCCAACATGATGCTGGAGCGCTTTTGCCAATATATGGTCGAATGGTAAGGCAGAATGAAGAAGAAGTGGTCTTCAAGTAAAGAATTTAGTCCATTGCCCACTGTGGTCGAAATGAGCATGGAAGAGGGAGTGCCTTGGACGTGTCGGTCTTTTCCGGAGGTAGAATGGAAGGTACGAGGGAGCATCATCAGGAGATGACTGTTGGCGTTTTAGGAACGTAGGGTCCGGTGTTGGTCGGTGATTGGGCGGGCGATTCGAAAATTGCGTACCGTAGAGGGATGAAGCGGGAAGCATAGTCAACGGAGAGCTGGTGTTCAGGACAAATCAAAGGAGTCAGTCGAAGCCCGGTATCTGCGGGGGTGAGGAAACAGCACCAGCAAGAGGTACAGGGGCATCAGAATGTCCGAAGAGTGGTCTAAACACAAGGCAAGGGTCAGAATGGGGTTGCGATATCAAGAAGGGGCCGGGGGTAGTGGTTTCATGGACTAGGCCTGCCATGGTTAGGTTACTCCTTTGCTTTTTGTTTTTAGAAAAAAAAAGAATGAAGAAAAGAAAATTAAAAATAAAAAAAAGAATAAAAAATGGGGGGGCGGGGAGGAATAGTTCCCAGGAGGAATGAAGGGCCGGAAATCTCCCCTCACGTGCCCAAGAGGACCTCAAAACACCCGCTAACATAGTGCAGAATGCATCATGAACCATGCCATACCCTACCCTTCATGCCAGTAACCAGAACCGGTATAGCGAACCTCACATCTTCCGAGTACTCGTGTGGTACAAAATGAGAGGGCGGCCGGATATCCACCACAAAGATTACTCTTCGGCCACCCCCCCGGAATCCGAAAAGGTGGCTTCCAGAGATACCACCCTTCGCCAAAAAGCACCCAAATGCTTCCAGGGGGATACGAAAGACGGGATCGGGGACATCCCCCAGCAATCCGCCTTCCACGGAAGAAAAAACTTCGCCATGCCAAGAGACCACAACGGAATGGGATGAGACCCGGTGTCTTTCCTACCTAGAAACTAGCGCGCCTGTGCGAAGAGAATCCCGAAGGCCAAAAAAGAGGAAGGGCAACAAAAGGGGGGGTGAGGCAGTGGAGGAGGTGGAATGGAAAAAAAATTGGGGAGGATGGGGAGGTTGGGAAAGGGGAGGGGAGAATGGGGAGGGTAACCATTAGGTTCGGTATGAGGAAGAAGACCGACAGGGCTAATTCTCAGACACAAGAGCCTCTTCACCACGCCTTGGAGCCCCCCTTTGAAGAGGTTGTAACCATAGCACCTCTGGTATGAAACGTTACAAGGTAAGACACTCCACAGTTCAAAGAACTCAATCTCTCAAATTTGAACAAGAGAAAACTGAAAACATAAAGACTATATCTGATCTTAATCCAAAGTTTGCTTAGTTCTACCATTGTTGTTGGATTTTTTATAATAAATACTGTAAAAGAATGAAATTAATTTCTTAGGATTTATAGTATTGACTCCAGTGATCTCTTACTGCACTTATTTCCACTACTGTTGTTCTTTGAATATTTCACTACTGTTGTTTCACTGAAATTTTATACTGTTGTTCACTGAATATTTTCTGAGTTCACTGAATATTTCACTACTGTTGTTCATGAATAATTCACTACTGTTGTTCACTGAATATTTCCTACTTGTTGTTCACTGAATATTTCACTACTGTTGTTCACTGAATATTTCACTTATGTTGTTCACTGAACTATTTCGTGCCAGAATCTTGGTTACTGGAAGTACAACAGATTACAGACTTGAACTTACGTATTTGCCATTATTTATTTATGTTTTTTACTGTATATTAGCTCTCATGAGTACATGAGACTGATCTTTTTATAAAAATCTCAAGACATTCTGAACATTAATTAAATTATCTCCTACATTGAAACTCTGAGTTATATGACTTACATTTCATGAATTATTTCACTTACAACACTGGTTATGGTTTATCCCATTTTCATATATTCTGTTGAGTGTTAACTAAAATATTTCTTGAACATTGAACTGTAAACATGTTTTTTTATCTCTTGAATGAACTTGTGTATGTTTCCACAAGATTGCTTTTTTGATTAATAAACATTTCAGGACACTCAAAACATTGATTGGAGCCTTCACCAAATTTACTTCAATAACAAGAACATAAAGTGGGACCAAGTAAACCAAGTCCTAAATGATATAAGCTGGGAAGATAGACTAAGCAACACAGACCCCAACTTATGCCTAGAGCAGATTAACTAGGTGGCACTCACTGTATGCTCAAGGCTTATTCCTTTAAGAAAAAGGAGGAGTAGATGGAAAATAGAAAGAGATAGGTGCTCCCTTTATAGGCAATGGAAAAGAATAACAGAGCAGCTAAAAGAGGCCAATATATCTGAAATACGTAGGGAGTCACTAAAGGAATCTTATAGGAGTCAGGAATCGTGGGAAGAACTATAAGCCATAAATGAAATCGAAAGAAACCCAAAGTATTTCTTTTCTTATGCCAAATCAAAGTCGAGAACAACATCCAGTATTGGGCCCCTACTTAAACACGATGGGTCCTACACAGATGACAGCAAGGAAATGAATGAACTACTTAAGTCCCAATATGACTCAGTTTTTAGCAAGCCTCTAACCAGACTGAGAGTCAAAGATCAAAATAAATTTTTTATGAGAGAGCCACAGAATTTGGTAAACACAAGAGTATCTGATGTTATCCTGATGCCAAATGACTTCAAACAGGTGATAAATGACACGCCTATGCACTCTGCCGCAGGGCCAGACTCATGGAACTCCATGTTCATCAAGAACTGCAAGAAGCCCCTATCACGAGCTTTTACCATCGGAGAGGGAGCATGGACACTGGGGTCGTCCCACATTTACTAAAAACAACAGACATAGCCCCACTCCACAAAGGGGGCAGTAAAGCAATAGCAAAGAACTACAGATTGATAGCACTAACATCCCATATCATAAAAATCTTTGAAAGGGTCCTAAGAAGCAAGATCGCCATCTAGATACCCATCAGTTACACAACCCAGGGCAACATGGGTTTGGAGCAGGTCGCTCCTGTCTGCCCCAACTACTGGATCACTACAACAAGCTCCTAGATGCACTAGAAGACAAAAAGAATGCAGATATAATATATACAGACTTTGCAAAAGCCTTCGACAAGTGTGACCATAGCGTAATAGGACACAAAATGCATGCTAAAGGAATAACAGGAAAAGTTGGTAGATGGATCTATAATTTCCTCACAAACAGAACACAAAGAGTAGTAGTCAACAGAGTAAAGTCTGAGGTGACTATGGAAATGCTCTGTTCTACAAGGCACAGTACTCACTCCCATCTTGTATCTCATCCTCATATCTGACATAGACAAGGATGTCAGCCACAACACCATGTCTTCCTTTGCAGATGACACCCGAATCCGCATGACAGTGTCTTCCATTGCAGACACTGCAAGGCTCCAGGCGGACATCAACCAAATCTTTCAATGGGCTGCAGAAAACAATATGAAGTTCAATGATGAGAAATTTCAATTACCCCAATATGGTAAACATGAAGAAATTAAAACTTCATTTTTTTATTTTTTTTTTATTATCACACTGGCCGATTCCCACCAAGGCAGCGTGGCCCGAAAAAGAAAAACTTTCACCATCATTCACTCCATCACTGTCTTGCCAGAAGGGTGCTTTACACTACAGTTTTTAAACTGCAACATTAACACCCTTCCTTCAAGTGCAGCACTGATTTCCCCATCTCCAGGCCCAAAGCCGGCCTCCCGGGTTTCCCGAACCCCTTTCATAAATTTACTTTGCTCACACTCCAACAGCACGTCAAGTATTAAAAACCATTTGTCTCCATTCACTCCTATCAAACACGCTCAACGCATCCTGCGGGAAGCCAAAGCCCCCGCACACAAAACCCCCTTTTAACCCCCTCCCCCCCCAACCCTTTTCCCCTAGGGCCGACCCTACCCCCCCTTCCTTCCACTACAGACTGATACACTCTTGAAGTCATTCTGTTTCGCTCCATTTTTTCTTACATTCCAAACCCACCTAAAACAACCCTTTCCTCACCCTCTGGACAACAGTTTTGGTAATCCCGCACCTCCTCCTAACTTCCAAACTACAAATTCTCTACATTAATTCAAACCCACACTTTGCCCTCAGACATGACATCTCCACCCCTCCAGCCTTCTCCTCACTGCAAATTCTAAACCCAGCTCACACCCATATAAAGCGTTGGGAAAAACTATACTCTCACTTTCCCCCTCTTTGCCTCCAAGGCAAAGTTCTTTGTCTCCACAACTCCTAAGTGCACCACTCACCTTTTTCCCCTCATCAATTCTAGATTCACCCATCTTTCAAAACCCATCCCGACATGTCCACCCCCAAATATCTGATACGTTCACCTCCCCCATACCCTCCCTCCAATCTGATATCCAACTTTCATCCCAATCTTTTTGTTATCCTCAAAACCCTTTACCTTTCCTGTATTCACCTTTTAATTTTCTTCTTTTGCACACCCACCAAATTCATCCACCAATCTCTGCAACTCTCTTCAGAATCTCCCCAAAAGCAAGTGTCATCACAAAGAGCAGCTGTGACAACTCCCCCCTTAGTGTGTGATTCTTTATCTTTTAACCCAAAGCCCTTGCCAAGACCCTCGCATTTTCTTCCTTTTCAACCCCATCATAAATAATTTAAAAAACCACGGTACATCAACATCCCTTTCTAAGCCCATTTACTGGGAAAAAATTTCCCTCTTTCCTACATACTCTAACTTGAGCTTCACTATCCTCGTAAAAACTCTTCACTGCTTTCAGTAACCTACCTCCTACACCATACACTTGCAACATCTGCCACATTGCCCCCCTATCCACCCTGTCATACGCCTTTTCCAAATCCATAAATGCCACAAAGACCTCTTTAGCCTTATCTAAATACTGGAGAATGGAGCGAAACAGAATGACTTCAAGAGTGTACCAGTCTGTAGTGGAAGGAAGGCGGGGTAGGGGTCGGCCTAGGAAAGGTTGGAGAGAGGGGGTAAAGGAGGTTTTGTGTGCAAGGGGCTTGGACTTCCAGCAGGTATGCATGAGCGTGTTTGATAGGAGTGAATGGAGACAAATGGTTTTTAATACTTGACGTGCTGTTGGAGTGTGAGCAAAGTAACATTTATGAAGGGGTTCAGGGAAACCAGCAGGCCGGACTTGAGTCCTGGAAATGGGAAGTACAGTGCCTGCACTCTGAAGGAGGGGTGTTAATGTTGCAGTTTAAAAACTGTAGTGTAAAGCACCCTTCTGGCAAGACAGTGATGGAGTGAATGATGGTGAAAGTTTTTCTTTTTCGGGCCACCCTGCCTTGGTGGGAATTGGCCAGTGTGATAATAAAAATAAAAAAAAATTATATGTTTCACTGTAAACACCTGGTCCACACACCCCCTACCTTTCCTAAATTATTATTATTATAATCAAAAAGAAGCGCTAAGCCACAAGGGCACCTTTCCTAAAGCCTCCTTGTTCATCTGCTATCCTATTCTCCGTCTTACTCTAAATTCTTTCAATTATAATTCTACCATACACTTTACCAGGTATACTCAACAGACTTATCCCCCTATAATTTTTGCACTCTCTTTTATCCCCTTTGCCTTTATACAAAGGAACTATGCATGCTCTCTGCCAATCCCTAGGTACCTTACCCTCTTCCATTCATTTATTAAATAATTGCACCAACCACTCCATTATTATTATTATAATAAAAAAAGAAGCGCTAAGCCACAAGGGCTATACAGCGCTGCAGGGTAGGGAAGGAAGCAAGGGAATTGGATGGCAGAAGGGAGGGGGGATGATCAGCAGGTTACAGAAAACAGCGGGGCAGGGGATAGTACGGGGGTAGAGGGTAGCAAGAGACTGAAGTAGAAAGGGCTGAAAGTATCAGAATTTGTGAAGTAAGTCAGTCTTTGTCAAAAAGTCAATGAGAGAGTCCGGATGAAAGGTGGGTCCATCAGCGAGAAGGGAAGGTGAAGAGAGAGCAGCGGGGCGAAGACGACGACAGAGGTAAATTCTGCGTGCTCGTTGATAAAGTGGGCAGTCCAACAGAATGTGGCTGACTGATAATGGAGCTTGGCAATTCTCACAGAGAGGAGCAAGACGCCTCTCCATGAGATATCCATGAGTAAGACGAGTATGGCCAACTGCGAAGACGGGAGAGATAAGTCTCCCAACTCGACACTGCGGTGATAAAAAAACGCCTAGTAAACCTATACTCGTTTTAATAGACTGAAGTTTTTTGTGCCCGAGCATAGTAGAACCAACGTTGTTGCCAACGGGTTTGAAGGTGGGAGATATTACCAGCAAAATAGTCCGTACATGGAATACCTCTCTATAAGAAACAGGTAGGTTCATTACTGCTGACCCGCGCAGTCAGTGTCTGCCTGTTCATTGCCCTGTACGACAACACGACCAGGACCCAACAAAAAACAATATCTATATGCTGGTAAAGATGCAGCCTTAGCCAAATTTGGATACAGGAGGACTAAGGGTGAGTTATCAAAATTTTTTGTATAGCCTGTAAAGCACAAAGGAGTCTGAAACAAGCCACTAATGATACACAGGCATAGATGCAATATACGAAAAGTGCTGTAAGGATGGGCCATAAATTCAGGCAGTAAAAATACTAGCCAAGATATTAAATGCCCTTGTACGCGCTGTCCGGAAACACTTGCTGCGAATCCTACGCGCGTCAGAAGACTTAGAGCCATCTGTGTACACAGCAATGGCATGAAATGAGATGAAAGATATCAAGAAAAAGAGAGCGGAAGCCGACCATAGACAGTTGGGCTTTCGAGCAATGGGAGGTGCGAGAAAGAAACAGACTCGAACAGCTGGAACTTCCCAGGGGGGTAGGAAAGTGAGATGCTACAGTACATAGAAAGGAGGTATGTTGAAAGAGAAGCCAAGAGCGAATGAAGGTGAAGAGAGAAGGGACGGAGTAAAGCAGGGCGGCGACAACAATAAAGAATGTCTACTAAATCAGTGACCATTCATAAATGGGAAGGATTGCGGAGAATCCATCGAGAGCGTACATAGATAGCGGCAGCCGAAAGGCAACACGCGATCGAGATAATGGATGGAACGTTCGCTTCTTGCCATAGAGTCTTTCGAACAGGGGAAGAGCGAAAAAAGCACCAAGGCATAAACGTAAACCTATGGTGCGAATGGGGTTATTTATTATTTTAAGGCTAGAGAGAGTAGCCGGAGATGCCGCAGAATGGGGAAACTGGTCACCATAATCAATTTTCGATAAAAAGGTGGAATGTGGTGAATGAGGGTTCAACGATCAAGCACCCCACGAAATATGAGCAAAGTGGTTTATTAAAAGGTCAGCCGGCAGTGACAAGTTTGCCTTCAGAGAGGTAATGTGAGGTTTCCAGGGATAACCTACGATCAAAGAGGAGGCCCAGAAACTTGACTGTATCACGTTCAGGGATACGAGCCATAGAGGTCAAAAGGATGATCAGAGATGACAGAGCGTCTAGTGAAAGTGATTTGGTGGGTTTTAGTGCTGGAAAAATTAAAAACCCAAGTGTGGTGGCCCAATTAGAAACACGGTCGAATGCATGTTGGAGAGAAACTGTAAAGGGAGGTGCAGTCCATATGCGCCGCACAGCAATAGAGAAGATCAACAACCATATAGTGAAGACCAAATAATTGAAGAAGACTAGAAGCCAAAAGCATTAATCAAGAGAAAAAGTGTTGTCTCAGAACACATCCCCTGTGGGGACATCCTTCAGCTTGATGAAGTCCGGGGAGAGCACATTATTAACCCGAACATCGGAATGCCTGTCAGTTAAAAATTCTTAAGGAAGGCTGGTAATAGCCACAAGGCCCAAGGAGTGGTTGGGGCTAAGAATATTATACCGTCCAAGTTTGTGTCATAATGCCATCACAAGGTCAAAAAATTATGGCAATAACTGGGTGGTTATTCGCAAAGGCATTAACGAACATACGTATCCACCAGCGCAGTAAGGGGTCTATGGTAGAACGTCCCTTACGAAAGCCATATTGACGAGTGGAGAGACAGTTGTTGTCTCTAATTACCACACTAAAAACTCTATTTACTAGACGTTTCCAATACATTGCAAAACTGCACTGGTTAAGAGCAATGGGACGATATGGGGAGTCTTCATGATCCCTTCTGTCCTCGTTGCAGAAAGGGAGAACAATGGCGGATTTCCCACAGCTTGGAAGAACTCCTAGACCAAATAAGATTGTAAAGGCGTAATAGTACTGCAAGGGCTGACGATGTAAAAGTTGTAGCTACGAATATGAATGCGTCGGCCCTAGACTGCAGAATGATCACAAGCTGAGAGTGTTGCCTCACCCGGTTCTTCTTATGTGTAGTTTAAAAAGGCACATTATACTGTTTTCTTCTCTCTGAGAGAAGAAAAGTCCAAGGGTGCTAACTCTCTGGCAACATTGAGGAAAGAAATTGAGGGGCATAGATGGAGTCCCGGAAACTACTGACTAAGCTGAATGCAATTTCATTGGCAACATCTATGGGTTGCTATAATCAACACACCGCAACCCGCAGAACAGAGCCGGGTCAGGAGAATTATTACCACTCCAGTATTTTCGTACTTTTTTTTCAGACTGGCACTCATAGAGGAAGCAGAGGTGATGTGAGACATAATTTTCCGCCAGCACGTGCGTTTAGCGACAACGGATGACACGGCGACGATTGCACCCTTCTGTTTAAAATCAAGGAGTCGCTCCTGTGTTCTATTGAACCGGTACCTGCCCCATGCAGGCGCGTTTCAAATGTACTGCATTGAGCACAAGCAGAGACCCACCAAGGCAACGCATTTTCTGAGAAAGCCTGCCCGAAGTTTGGGGTAAGAAAGAGAAGACCTGCAGGTGAAAACGGAGGACAGAAGCAGGTGTAAAAGCTCATCGATGGAGGACGAAGAAGAACCTCTTAAAAACAGTTAGGTGTGAGTATAGGTTCCAATTTGCCCGATTTAATTTGCCAGCGTGGGTGCGCGAAGAGGTTGCGAAAAATAGAAGGGGAAGTAAGAATGAAATTGGAAATGATCACTGTCATGTAGTCAGGGAAACAGACCAGTGAAGCAATGCGGCGGATGACGGAGGCAATTGACAGACCGATGCAAGAGAAGTATGAGTCCCGATGATCAAAATGGGTGTGAGTACCTGTAGTTAAAACAATGGAGGGGGTGGGTGGCAAGAAAAGCCCTCTAACTGAATATCAACGGGAAACACAGTGAGACCCCCCCAAGAGGAATGGTGTGGGCATTAACATCACCAAGTAACAGAATCGGTGGCGTAATACGAAAACAAGGAAGGCAAAAACCGGAATAGAATAATGCCCGAGAAGGAGAGAGATATAAAACAGAGCGTATACCACCTAACGTAAGTGATACGGCTGCTGTGTAATGCAGCGAAGTATGACCAAATAGCTGATGGTAACGGAATATCCAGGGCGGAGAAGAAGAGGCACTTTCATTAAAAGTCCCATCAGGAAAAAGGATCTGAAGAATACAATAAATTATAGCCTGAGATGTGAGAAATCCGTCAGTAAGGGTTTCCTACGGACTAGAAGGGTTAGAAAAGTCACACATGCGAGGCAATGGAAAATGTTCAAGCAGCGAAGGAACGTAGCGCAGTGAAGAAAGGAGTTGCGCCGATGGAGCAGAGGGAGAGAAAGAGCGTAAGGTGGAGATCAGTGTCCAATGATGGTATTGGTCTCTGCAATAAATTTCAGCTAGATTCTTCAAGAGTTTTAGTGAATTACAGGAGATAGTCGTATGGGAGACAATATAGGGAATGAATTGGAGGATGAGTAAAGATTGGAACTGTATTGTACTGTACCAAGGTAGGTGGGGGGGTGAAAGGGTGGAGGGAACTGGAAGCGTGGCAGGGGTACAGAGGAGCAGGACCTGGAGGTGTGCAAGAAGAGGAAGAAACTTGGGAGGGACAGGGGAGGAAGTACAATACAAGGAGGAGGAGAACGCATTGCACTTGTACCTGATGCCAAGTGAGAAGGGGAAGAACTAGGGACAGAGACAGGAGGGGTAAAATGTAGGAGGTGAAGATGGGAGGAGGTGTAACCGGGAAAACCTTTTTATTGACTTGTGAGAATTATAGGACGAATGGAGAAGGTGTCGTACGAGACTCGACGATACTGAGGCTTTGAGAGGAGAACTCGGGAAGAAGCAAGATTAGACTGTAGGCATTGAAGAAGGGACGTCAGAAAGCCGAGGACAGCAAAAGGATTATATATAACAGGAGTGATATGGGAGAGGTAACCACAGAGGTGGGGTGTAGAAGATGGGAAACCAGAAGAGGGTGAACGTTTGAAACACGGGAATAAGAAACACGTGGAGTCTCCCTTGGAGGCGGATATGATAAACTGCCATGGCATATAGGTAGAAACCCTTACTGTCTCTTTGAGGCAACGGATTTCCCGCTCGTTTAAATAGACCCTGACAACGGCGAGAGTACGAAGGGTGAGCCTCATGACAGTTAAGGCAAGAGGGAGAACGATTGCAAGACGTATTAATATGGTCATCGGCCACCACAGACCAGGCATTCGCGATAGATCTGCAATATTTCGCTGGATGTGGCCAAAATCGCCAGCAATTTCCTACAAACACTGTTGTGGTGTAGGGATCACCTTTCGAACTTGTAACCGATATCCTGCTATAAATAAACTGGAGGATGGGAGTTCTAGCGGCTGTCAAAAGTTTTAAACGAGCCACATTGGGCCTAAGGGGTATCGTCTCCGTCCCACGGGCAGGAAGAACGTAAGTGTCTAACCTATGAGGATTGTGAGATCTTGGAGTTCCAGCTGTTCTAGAATGTCAGTACCACATTGTCAGTGAAATTTTCGTTGAACTATGGTATGGGGCAGATGACGGTACCACTACAAGAAATTGATGGAATGAAGTTTTACAAGAGTGAACATATCGGATAATGGGAAAGACGAGAGAGCTTCATGAGCCTGTAGCATTGCTGTACAGTAATGATGCACGTACCGCTCTTAGAGATGAAAAGAAAAATCTTTACCTACATGGCGTAGGAGAGCCTATGCCAATTATCTATGGTCAGAAAGATAGGCATAAGGAATTTGACGTAAAGTGAAGATTTAGTCCACTGTATCAGTCTGACACTGAGCGTAGGAAAGGTAGTGAAGAGACGTGTCAGATCGTTTCATGGAGAAGAACGAGAATGATGGAGAAGTAACATCAGCAGTACTTGTCGTTGGCATTTAATAGTGTGGACTGAGTTGGACCGACGTGGAACGGGTCGCCGAATTTGAAAATGCCGCACACGTAGAGGAGAGGCCGGAAGCATAGTCAGAGGAGAGCGGAGGTCCTATAAATCTAGAAGGGTCAGTCGGAGCCTCAGTACCTGAATCGGGTGAGGAAACAGCACTCGGCAAAAGGTTACATAGGGCATAGAAATGTCTGAAGATGGTCCAAAGATAGGCGGGGTCCGAATGGGTGTGCGGATATCCAGACCAGGGGGCCCGGGGGTACCCGGTTTCATGGACTAAGGGCTGCCAATGGTTAGGTTACTTCTTTTCACTTTGTTTTTAAGAAAAAAAAAGAAAGAAGAAAAGAAAATAAAAAAAAAAAAGACAAAAAAAGAGGGACTGGGAGGATAAGGTCCTAGGAGGAATGAAAGGGCCAGAATTCTCCCTCCGCGCCCAAGAGGACCTCAGCACCGCAAGTAGCGCAGATGCAGCATGGAACCCGTGCCATACCCTACCCATCATGCTAGTAAACTAACAATCCGGGATAGCAACCTCACATCTGCCGAGCTACCTCGGTGGACAAAAGAGAGGGCGGCCGGATATCCGCCACAAAGCATACCTCCTTAGGCCACCACCCCCGGAATCCGAAAGGCGGCTTCTAGAGATACACTCGTCGCCCGAAAGACACCCAAAGCTACTCCGGGATACCGGAGAGGGATCGGGACATCCCCAGGCAATCCAGATTCCACGGCAAACTACGCCACTGCTAAGAACCTCAACGGAATGGGATGGACCCCGGTATCCTTTCCTCTACCTAGGAACTAGCGCGCCTGTGGGAAAAATCCCAAAGGACAAAAAGAGGAAGGGCAAAAGGGAGGGGTGGGGAGGGGGAGGAGGAAAGGAAAAAGGGGAGGATGGGGAGGATGGGATAGGGGAGGGGAGATTGGGGGGTAATTAGGTTCGGTCTGAGGAAGAAGACCGAGAGGTCTAATTCCTCAGACCAAGAGCCTCTTCACCACGCCAAGGAGCCCCCCTTGAAGAGGCCCAACCACTCCAAAACTATATCTCCACCTGCTTTTAACATTTCTATCTTTATCCCATCAATCCCGGCTGCCTTACCCCCTTTCATTTTACCTACTGCCTCACGAACTTCCCCCACACTCACAACTGGCTCTTCCTCACTCCTACAAGATATTATTCCTCCTTGCCCTATACACGAAATCACAGCTTCCCTATCTTCATCAACATTTAACAATTCCTCAAATTATTCCCTCCATCTTCCCAATACCTCTAACTCTCCATTTAATAACGCTCCTCTCCTATTTTTAACTGACAAATCCATTTGTTCTCTAGGCTTTCTTAACTTGTTAATCTCACTCCAAAACTTTTTCTTATTTTCAACAAAATTTGTTGATAACATCTCACCCCACTCTCTCATTTGCTCTCTTTTTACATTGCTTCACTACTCTCTTAACTCTCTTTTTTTCCATATACTCTTCCTCCTTGCATCACTTCTACTTTGTAAAACTTCTCATATGCTAACTTTTTCTCCCTTACTACCTCTTTCATCATCATTCCACCAATCGCTCCTTCCTCCCGCACCCACTTATAAGATATATAAATCCCAGGTAAGGGTAACCTACAGACTAGGGGGTTAGAAAAGTATACATGCTAGTGGTAGCGAGAAAACGTTCAGCAGCAGAAAGGAGCGGTGTGCTGCAAAGAGGAGGAGTTGCGAGATGGTAGGAGTGTGAAAAGAGAAGGAACAGGGGGTGTGATCAAGTGTCCATTGAGGTTTGGTCTCTGCAAATATATTCAGGATAGCTTCAAGTGTTTTGGAATACAAAGATTTAAATGGGAGACAATGTTGGAGATGGAAGGAGGAGGATGAGTAAAGATTGGCAACAGTTAATGGACTGTACAAGAAAGGGGGGTGAAAGGTGGAGGGGACTGGAGAAGAAGTGTGGGAGGGGATAGAAGAGGCAGTTAAACCTAGGAGGTGCAGAAGAGGAAGAAACTTGGGAGGAGCAGTGTGGGAGGAAAGTACAGACGAGGAGGGAGGGTGAACCTCCACACTTGTAACGAGTTATTGAGAGGGGAAGGGTTCAGGTGAAGAGACCGGCGAAGGTACAATGACGGAGGAGGACACCCGCGAAGTGTATGACGGGCCGTTTAAGTAAGATTTGAGATCAATCGGGAGATTTTTTGGACTTTTGAGAAGTAGAGGACAATTGGGAGGGAGGGTTGTTGTATGAAGTCTTGTCGATACGGTGCTTGGAGGGGAGAACACGAAAAAGCGAGAAACGACTGATGTATTGAAATTGGACTACTGAGCCCAGGGACAGCAAAGGAATTAGAGACAGGAGTGCTATGGGAGGGTGTGACACCTAGGATGTTGTAGAAGATTGGATTGCGGGGAAGTGGGTGGAACGCTTCATTAGAAACAAGAGAAATAAGAAATATCACTGCAGTCTCCATGGGAGTTGCGTTGAGAAAACTGCATAGATAAAGGAGACCTGCAGCTTCTTTGAGGAACGGAAGTTCGTCGCTCATTTAATTCTCAAACCCATTCAAAACTGTACACCGTAGATGAGCCATATACGATCAGTTGTCAAGGCTAGAGCATCGGGAGCGGACTGACTACTGCCAGTTTGTTGACCTTGTCATTCCAGGCATGGATCACCTGATCCAAACATCAGTCTGCCAGGGACATAAAAAATTGAACATTCACCGGATGGTTCCGAGACTTTCGCGTTATATACTTAATAATCCTACTAACACTAATAATAATAATTAATAATTAATATAGAGATAGTACCATGGTATTTTTTATTAATTTTAACAGAAATAATATAACGCGCTGAAAGTCTATTGTGCTATATATGGGACTTGAGTACTATAATATTAAGATGAACAATATTTTCTTAAAATATTAATATCAAAGGATAAACCAACTTTCCAAGATATAACCCCTCCCGGTCGACAATTAGGTGCAGTAGGAGTTTGCAAAGCTTCCACGGTATTCTTATTTTTATAGTAAGCGTCCTCTTGTAAATAAGGCATGTAGGACGATGGAAAAGATTGGAGATGAAGACTCGATCAGCATGGTTATTTTGTGCCATTGAGGGTGAGCTCTGGAAAAATGGCCGGAAGAACTATCTGGAAGTGGCATGGCGCCGCTGTCACGCATATTTGAGAATAGGAGTCCTCAGACATGGACTGTTCAGGGGTCATCATGTGGACTTAATACTGTTTGTCCCATCAACGAAAGGTTTTCCCTAATCATACTGTCAATAATAAAAGAAATCATTAACAAAAAATATATATAAATTAGGCTTTAAGAGTACTCATCTCTTAACTTTACATTTTAAGTATACTTTTTTATTCTCTGGGGCGAGAAAGGCATCAGCAATTTATGTAAGAGTTCCACTTAAGTGGTGATACTAATCAAATAGGTTTGGAATCTCTAGGGCCACCTGAGGATCCGGGTGTTTCTTTGATCTCATAGGAATTAATATAAATTAAAGGGTTGTGATCAGAAATACATTAATTTTATGGGGGGGAGGTTGGTTCCCAGATAAACGTCAGAAATGTTCCAAAGATATTAGTAGGGCAGTGAAGAGTCTTCTTTTCTACAGTGGCAGAATCTTTTGCGACGTTTTAACTTTTGAAGAAAAATAAGATTATTGGATGCATAGTATCAGTAGAGGGGGATTTCTGAGTAACACAGCCCCCACAGCATAACGCTGGATCGCAATATGTAAATGGAAGGGTTGAGTTAAAATCGCAGGGACCTTTTCAATACGGGGTGACGAGAAAGCAAGCCGCTTTCAAAACGAATTAAAAGCTATCTCCAATCTTTCGACAAGCAAAACTTTCTTACTATGGTCAATCTCGTAAGAGGAGATGCAACCTGTGAAAATTTAGGCAGAAAACGTGATAATACCAGTCAATTCCAAGGAACTCTGTACAGACTTTCTATCTTGAGGATAGGAAACCCAGAGGAAAGATATGGCCCTAACTTTTACGTCAACAGGACGTTACCTGCGCCTGACCTATACAATAAACCGATGGTACTTAGTCTTGGCTTGTTCCAAATGACCTTGCTTATAATGGTGAAGTTGTTACTTTCTAACTTCTTAAAATAAGGTTTCCAGGCGAATTATGTTGTTGCTCCCATTCATTGCTTATATAACAAGATCGCATCTAGTTATGCATCTCTCATTCTAAATCATTGGTCAGCTGTGTTCATCAGAGCGCTGAAAGGTAGAAGGCCGCGTTACACAACTCGAACGGGCATAACACGAATAAGTGAATAATCCGCCCTTGTATAGTAAAGGCCAGTATTTCTTGGGCTCTGGGTTAGAGGCATGGTACTAGCCCCTTAATAGAATCCAGGCGGGTAACATAGGCGGCTCTGTTACTCTGTCTATTAGATCATCAATACGGGGCAGTTGGAAACATCCATGGTACCGTGAGCGCATTTAACCTTATGTTAATAATCAGTGGCACATTCTAGAAGTTTCTATCGACTGGGAACTATATACAGGGGCGAGGCCCACAGATTTTACTCGCTCTAGAGTCCACTGGGAACCAAGAATTCTACTTCTTTGTTTAATGCTTCTTGGTTTGAGTGGATTGCCATATAAGTCAGTGTGTTTTACTAATCTTTATGGCTTGCTAGTATTACTCGGTATAATCTAGTGATACCAGTGAATAGCAGAATACCGTGTTGTAGTAGCAACTTACAGTATTATAATGGTTACTTAGTGGAGTGGAGTGACTTTCTTTAGTTTCTTTTCTTGAAATACGTAGGGTGTACTGTGACTTTATATAACTTGGTAGTTACCATGCGGTCGCAATATACACAACGAGAGCAATTATTACTACAGACAAGGTCCTTTCCTCAAATTTGCACCAGTCAACATAGTGTTAATATAGCAATTTATTGTGGTGGAGACGAAAAAAAAAAAAGAATAGGAAAAGCACGATATCAGGATTTTGATAAACAGTAGGAGGGTGACGTTCGTCGATTGTAGGAGCTGCAGATATCACGGCTCTTCAACAGCAGTTATAGGTTATCAGTCAAATCACATATTACTGGGTAGTTAATGTTGTTCCTGTAGATCTTCATGTGTTAGCTCAAAATCACCGAACAGTATGTTTTAAATAAGTGACCCATGATCTGCGCAGAATCGATTGTGTGACCCTTGACTGGTTCCGAAACCTTGGCTGGGTCCGAAACCCGGGACTGGTTTTCAAACAGTTTCGTTGGACAATTAAAGCAGACTGTAAACGGATGGGGTTGTAGGATGCCTTATAAACACTAACATAAAATTCGCGAGGAACGTGACGTGCTAGAAGCTGTCGAATTATGATCAGTAAAGAGTTTAGAGTCAGATAGAATACAATAAGCTAGAGCTTAACTTTAAGGTTATATTAATATAAAATTCAAGTAGTGTTGCTAGTAGAATTTCAGTAAATCAACATTCTAATCATTATGAAGCGTGTGTAGTCTGGGTCAGACAAACACGGGCTTTCCACATGGATATAACTGTCATTTTTTGTTGTGGAAATTTGGTGTCACGCCCTTGTGCAGATCCCAGAACTAGCTACAAGAGTATTTATAACCAGAGGAAGTGTTTTGGGTATGCCAAATGAGGAAAATTCTGGGACTAAAATCACAAGGGTATTTAAGAGGACAAATCAAAGTGCTTTCATAGAAAACTGGAAAAAGCTTTCTACAACAGATGGAACATAAAGTCTGGGCTGAACTGGTACTGCCCTTGATACTGGCCATGATAGTCACAACTGTTAAGGCTGGAGGTGATGTCCTGGGAAGACAGCTAATGGTTGAAGCGGAGGTGCTGTCCTGGAGACAGAAATAGTAAAGTGGAGGTGATGTCCTGAGGAGGACAGAAATGGTGGAAGCTGGAGATACTTTCCTGGGTAGGCAGTAATGGTGAAGCTGTAGATTTGATGTCCAGGTAGTCGGGAAAATTACGCAGGAAGAATACATAGAAATGACCTCATAGGGGACAGGAAGCATAGTAGGGAAAAAAGTGTAGTCAAAGATAAGATAAAACCAAATTTGCAAACTAGAGAGATGTTCCAGGAATAGCAAACAAGAAGGACTCCACTAGCAATAGTGAGGTTAAGCATTACCAAAAACAGAACTGGTGGGAGCTCCATTGTTGGTGCTAGGGAGGATAGAAGTAAGACAGGGGGGAAACATTTGCCACAAACAGGTCTTACCAGTCTCAGAAACCAAGGCAAGCGGAAATCCAAGCCTGTGCACATACTATTGCATTGGTATCTGCTGGCATGGGAAATCTGGAAAAAACAGATGGGGACGTGCAACTATGACCACATAGAAAATGCTTTGCCCATATGACAAGCAGGAGAATGACAACTCCCTTCCGTAAAGCTTTTTCACCTGAAATGTGTCCCTATTCAGTTACAGGAAAGACTGTGCTATAACTTAAAATGCAGGCATACATTCTAAAGGGGACATAAAAGAACAAAACATCAAGGGCATGGGGAAAACTGGGTAGCACAGCCACTCAGAGGGAAGAGGTTTTTTAGTGCCAGGAAGGAAAAAAACTGGCAGGAAATGCAAAAGAAATGTACACCAAATCCAGTCATTCTGGCAGTGGAACCACAGTCGATGGCCCCCTTCCCCCCACTCCAAACCAACAGAACAGATACTAATGCCGGAAAAATAATTCCCCCCCAGTACACAATACACCAGTCCGATTAACATTCTTCTTAGCTATTATACAGGGGCTAAAGCCAACAACAAACAAAAAATACCTCCATCCGTGGACTGCTTGCAGAGGCAAAGGCAATGTTCGCGGCTTTTCACTGAGACGCTCATAAAAGGATCACTTGTATACAATTGAAATTATGGGATCCCAGGTTAGCAACGCCTATGTACAGATGTGACCCAAGGGGTAAAAAGTGAACAGGAAATGTAGGGGGGTGTTGGCTGGTACATTGTTGAGTCACTTGTTGTGCACGTAAAGTCTGCTTATATGCTCAAATGACGTAGTGGGTAGTTTTTAGCAGTAAGGTCGAGAACCAACCTAGTTCATTGTGGTAGTCTAAGCCTCTCGGATGCCAACATCCAGCAATATCAGGAACCAGCTAAGTATAAAAATTGACACTGTCTGGGAAAATCTTCAGCTCTGAACCCAACATCTTGCTGCCTGGGGGATTTTCAACGTAAGGCACCTAAAATGAGGAGTTATAGCAAATTATATTGTTCAGAAATTAACACCAGGAGCAGCTCTGATTGAAAACTCACACTCACACGAGCTTTTAAATCTCTGCACAAATTCAAATGTAAAGACCAGCAAATAATTAGAGCTACTAGACTGCGCGAATACACTAGACCTCATATTCTACTAACAATGATGATCTGTAAGAAAACGTCACCATATCAAAAAAATATACTCGAGTCACTCCATAATTGAGGTTTCAGAAATGTATGCGAGGAGCCCCAGACCAACAAAATGAGGGATAGTCACGAGGGAGCATTCACCAATTCGCAACTTCAAGATACGCAGAAACATAAAGTTGGACCAAGTCAAACCAAGTCCTAAACGTCATAAGTGGGAAGATATACTCAAGCAACACAGCACCCATAATTATCTGCCTTGAACAGATTAACTTGGTGGCACTCGATATGTATGCACAAGGCTTATTCCTCTAAGAAAAAGGAGGAGTAGATGTAAAATAGAAAAGAGACAGGCGATCCCTTTACAGGCGACGGAAAGAATTAAGAGGGCTAAAAGAGGTCAAATATATGTCTGAAATGCGCAGGAGGCCACTGGTCAAGAATAGCAAGCATCGAACTTAAGCTAAAAGAATCTTTAGGAGTCAGAATCTCGGGGAAGAACTAAAAGCTATAAATGAAATCGAAGATACCAGGTATTTCTTCTCTTGCCAAATCAAAATCGAGAAAACAACGCCAGTATTGGGCCCTACTAAACAAGATGGGTCCTACACAGATGACAGAAGGAAATGAGTGAGCTTACTCAAGTCCAATATGAGCTCAGGTTTTTAGCAAGTACAACCGCTAACCAGAACGAGAGTCGAAGATCAAAATGAAATTTTTTATGTTGAGAGCCACAAAATTGTAAACACAGCCTTCCGATGTTATCCTGACGCCAAATGACTTCGAAATGCGACAATAAATGACATGCCATGCAGACTCTTGTCCCAGGGGCCAGACTCATGGAACTCTGTGTGCATCTAGAAACTGCAAGAAGCCCCTATCACGAAGCCTTTTCCATCCTATGTGTGATGGGTAGCTATGGACACGGGGGTCGTCCCTCTCAGTACTAAAACAGAAGAACATAGCCCCACTCACAAAGGGGGCAGTAAAGATCAGCCAAGAACTACAGACCCAAGAGCACTAAAATCCCATATTTAAAAATCTTTGAAAGGGTCCTAAGAAGCAGCACCACCCATCTAGAAAACCCATCAGTTACACAAAACCCCCGGGCAAAACATGGGTTTAGAACAGGTCGCTAGTGTCTGTCTAAACTATGATCACTACGACAGGTCCTAAATGCACTAGAAGACACAAAGAATGCAGATGTAATATATTAACAGACTTTGCAAAAGCCTTCGACACGTGTGACCATGAGCGTAAATAGCGCACGCAAAATGCGCGCTAAAGGAATAAACAGAAAAGCGGTTCGATGGATCTATAATTTCCTCACTAACAGAACGCAGAGAGTAGTCGTCCACAGGTAATGGATCGAGGCAGCTACGGTGAAAAAGCTCTGTTCCACAAGGCCCAGTATAGCTCCGCCATCTTGTTCCTCCTCCTCATATCCGACAAAGACAAGGAAGTCAGCCACAGCTCCGTGTTTCCCCTTTGCAGATGGACACCGAATCTGCATGAGCAGTGTCTTCCATTGCAGCCGCAGAGAGTATAGTAGCTCCAGGCGGATATCAACCAAATTCTTTTCAGTGCGCTGCAGAAAACAATACTGAAGTTCGCACAGAGATGAGAAAATTTCAATTACTCAGATATGAGTAAACATAGAGGAGAATTGTAATCTTATTCTGGGTTGACGCGAGTTGTAGTTCAAATTGGCCACAAATGAGTTAAACACACCAACGTCGCAAAGACTGGGAGTGATTATGTCGGAGGATCTCCCTTCAAGGACCATAACATTGTATCATCGCATCTGTAGAAAAATGACAGGATGGCTAATGAGAACCTTCAAAACTAGGGGGGGGGGCCCAAGCATGATGACACTCTTCAGTCACTTGTTCTATCTAGGGTGGAATATTGCTGCACGCTATAACGGCAGTTTTCTCAGGCCGGTGACAGGTGAAATTGCCGACCTAGAAAATGTACGAGACCTTTCACGTCGCGATAACGGAGATATAAACACCTCAATTACTGGGAGCGCTGAGGTTTTCTTAACCTGTATTCCAGGATTGCTGGAGGGAGAGATACTGATAATATACACTGGAAAATCTAGAGGATAGTACGAACTTGCACACGAAAATCACTCACTACGAAAGCAAACGGATTGGCAGACGATGCACCATACCCCCCCCAAATGAAACGCCGGGGTTGTCACTAGCACGCATTTTAAGAGACCATACAATAAGTGTCAGGGGCCTGAGATCGTTCATGCCTCCCAGCACACATAAGGTGGGATTACACAGACCCCTGCAAGTCTTCAAAGCTTGGGCCATGGCAAGCATCTAAAGTCCAGTTCCTGGATCAGCACGCGGCTGTGGCTCGTACGTTGGTTTGCGTGCAAGCCAGCAGCAACAGCTCCGGTTGTTCAGGCGCTGCGATCCACCAGGAGGCCTGGTCACAGAGCGGGTGCGCGGGGGCATTGACCCCCGGAAACTCTCTCTCCAGGTTAAACTCCAGGTTAAAGGCGACCTGTATTGCAATGCATTAGCTCCTTGTACATCTATGTTGTGAATTCCCAATGTACAACACCTGAGGGACGTCAGTCGAATATAAACCTCATACAGTAATATCAAGTCTTTATATTTTCGTTTTTTCAGGCAGATTTTTCTAGCAGTGCGATTAGATACAAATGTTATGGTCCCTTGAAGGTGTGATCCTCTGGCTCATGTCACTCACGTCTTTGACGTTTGGGTTTGCATTTTTTTGTGTCCAGATTTGTTTTGTACTTGATGAAGATTTAATTTCTACATGTTTCCATATCTGAGTAACTGAACTTTCTCATCGGTGAACTTCATATATTTTCTGCAGCCACTGAATAGATTTGGTTGATGTCGCCTGGGAGCCTTGAAGGTGTCTGCAATGGAAGGACATGTTCATGCAGATTCGGGTGTCATCTGCAAAGGAAGGAACGCGGTGCTGTGGCTGAAATCCTTGTCTATTCGGATATGAGATTGAGGAAACAGATGGGAGCGACTACTGTGCTTGTGGAACAGATCTTTTCACCGTAGCTGCCTCGTAGGACTTTACTCTGATTGAGACTACTCCCCCCCGAACCCCCCTCTGGTGTTCTGTTAGTGAGGAGAGAATAGACCAGTATTCGAGTTTCCGCTTTTCTGTTATTTTAAATTTCCCTTTAGCACGCATTTTGTAGCGCTATTATGCCATGTTCACACTTGTCGAAGGCTTTGTGCAAAGTCTGTGAAATATTACATTTGCATACTTTTTTGTTCTTATAGTGCATTTATGGACCTTGTCGTAGGATCCATTAGTTGAGACGAAAGGGCAACCTAGCTGAACCTGTGTTGCCTGGGTTTTGTAGAAATGATGGTTTTCTAGATGGTGGTGATCTTGCTTCTTAGGACCTTTCAAAGATTTTTATGTTGGGGATGTTTAGTGCTATTGGTTCTGTAAGTTCTTTGCCGTGCTTTTACTGCCCCCTTTGTGGAGTGGGGCTATGTCAGCTGTTTTTAGTAACTGTGGGACGACACCCGTGTCCACGCTCCCCGCTCATAGAATGCAAAGAGCTCGTTATAGGGGCTTCTTGCTGTTCTTGATGAACACATGAGTCCATGAGTCTGGCCCTGGAGCAGAGTGCATGGGCATGTCCATTATCGCCTTCTGTTCGAAGTCAATTGGCACCAGGATAACATCGGATAGGCTTGTGTTAATCAAAATTTTGTGGCTCTATCATAAAAAATTCAAATTTTGATCTTCGACTCTCAGTCTGGTTTAGGGCGTGCTAAAAAACTGAGTCATATTGGGACTTGAGTAGTTCACTCATTTCCTTGGCTGTCATCTGAGTAGGACCCATATTGATTTAGAAGTAGGGCGCCCACATACTGGGGACGTTGTTTCATTTTGATTGGCATAGGAGAAGAAAATACTTTGGGTTTCTTTCGATTTCTTTTATGGCTTTTAGTTTTCCTGTGATTCTGTCTCCTAAAGATTCTTTTGGCTTAAGTTCGATGCTGCTATTTCTCGGACCGTGTCTCCTATTGCATTTCAGTATATTGTCCTCTTTAGCCGCTCTGTTATTCTTTTCATCGCCTGTAAAGGAGAGCCTGTCTCTTTCTATTTTACATTACTCCTCCTTTTTCTAAGAGGAATAAGCTTGTGAATCATCGAGGTGCCACGAGTTAATCTGTTCTAGGCATAAGTGAGAAGGTCTGTGTGACTTAGTAATATCTTCCAGCTTATAACGGTTAGGCCACTTGGTATACTGTTCCACTTTATGTTTTTGTTATTGAAGTTGAATTTGGTGAATGCTCTCGTGACTGTTTATTTGTCGGTATGGGGCTCACGCTATACATGTCTGAACTCAATTATTTTGTGATCTGAGTATATGTTTTTGATTTGGTGACATTTTCTTATTCAGATCATCAATGTTAGTGTAGATGATGTCTGTGTATTCTCCAGTCTAGGTAGGCTTATTATTTACTGGTTACATTGAAGTTTTGGCAGAGATTAAAAGCTCGTGTGAGTTTGTGAGTTTCATCGAGTGGCCTCCTGGTGTTATTACATGCAACATATATTATTGCTATATTCCTCCATTTTAGGTTGCCTGAAGTTTGAAATCCCTCAGGAGTAAGATGTTGGTGCAGGAGCCTGGAAGATTTTGCAGACAGTGGGTCAATTTTTAAACGCTGTTCCTGGAGTAGGACGGGAGTCCGCGTGTACATTATGTAGGTTGTTCCCCCTTTTTCTTAATAGCTCTTGGACTTATTACTTCTATTGTTCATGGGATGTGGAAAAGAACTTTCCTCCGTTAAGCCATGCATGTCATATGAGGCAGACTAAAATGCTGAAAGCAATGGTAGTAAACCCTTCTACTGTAAACATTTACTAAGAAAAAAGAGACGAAGGTGTTAATATACTAACCAAAAAAAAGACCACAGACAATCGATCAGGTTTGAGAAGTTGTTGCTGGTGTGGATCAAGGATGAAGAGATGGCAGGTGATAGTGTTTCAGAGACAATTATTTGTGAAAAGGCAAGAAGTTGCAGCAATTCAAAGGCTAGGAGTTTGCACAAATGGTATGATGTCCAAATGTTTGTGGGAGAAGTACACCCTGAGCAAGAAGCTGAACAAGCTTCTCTGCAACAGTTCAGTGGACAGTGACCTGTTGTCCCTTTTAGGGAATTCTTAATGAGATGCCAGAAATAACAGAGGACTGTGTACAGTTATTTTGTGAGAACAGGGGTCCAGTGCACTCAAGGCCCTTTTCGGGTTCCCTAGTGTCATTAAAGACAGAGAAGAGAAGTAACCCCAAAGAGTGCTTTGATACCTAGTCCTTTATGGTGGGGGATTCACCTTCCAAACACTAACCAACTCTCCTCCTCTCTTTCTTCCAGATTGCCATCACCAATCTTAAAAAGGTAGGTAAAAAATGTTATTTTTTTCTATTTGTTTATTTTTAATTTTTTAGGTATGTGACATAATTGAACACTATTTGTTGTGGTTTATGTAAAAGCTAAATTTATTCTATAAAATGATTTTTTTTTTTTTGTGAAATATTGTTTGGGTTTTGGAATGGATTAATTGTATTTCAATTATTTTTATGGAAAAATAATAAATATTGCTTCGCTTTCAACTTTTCAATTTAGACTAGCTTCTGGACAGATTAATTTCAAAATTTGTGGTTCCACAGTACATAATCTCAATGTACCAGCTGAAAAGAAAAAAATTGGACTGAGTTGGCTAATATACACATATGACCTCATTATTAAACCAGCCAGTTTGCTGCGTATTGTGATGCACAACGTGATTTTTTAGCTCTTGACAGTAGAAAAATTGAACATTTCAGCTACTTCGAACTCAATTCCAAGCTACTTTTAGTCGTTGCAAAATAATTGAGACAATATCCTCCATCTCATCTCTCAAACCGAGTGAAATGAAATTTAGTTTACAGAACCTCAAAATTTCTATAAAATATTTTCCATTCGATCAAATGAGGGTCAAGAAACTGAGACTTAAATATAAAATCCTTATGAAAATACAGTGGACTTAAACAAACAGATGCATTGACTAACACCCAAAAATTGACTAACGGCGTTCTTCTGGATAAAAAAAAATTGGCTCTTACAATGCTGGGTAAAAACTTGTCTAATGGCTTTCGTTCTGAACATGTCCATGCGGAGGAGGCGCGATGGCCTGCTGAGCGGGCCAGCCTACAAGTCTCCATGTACGACAGTGTTTACAGCCGTTTTCAGCTCGATCCCACATGTTACTGCGATATATTTTGTAGTAATTGCAGAGTTTATTTTGTGCTTGTGTAACTGCTATAATAAGCCACATGGGCCCAAGAAAGCTTCTAGTGCCAAGGCCTGTGGTATTAAAAGGGTGAGAATAACATAGAAAATGAAAAAAAAGAGGGTTCATTGAAAAATCTGAAGAGGGGAGCACAGAAGCACATATGTCCGAGTTGGGAATACAGGAAAACAGTAAACATCAAGGAAGCTGTTGTTGTGAAAGGTGAATATGTTTTCAAAATTGGAGATCACTATATTGAAGAGGTCAAGAGACTATTGTTGGTGTGGGTTAAACAAAAAACAATTGTCAGGAGATGGGTGCTTCTCAGTCAATAATTTGAGAAAAAGGCACGGTAGTTGCATGATGATCTCATTAAGAATGTGAGCAAATAGTGAGATGATATTGATTGAATTTAAGGCAGCAAAAGGCTGGTTGAGGTTTTATACCCTTTCTGGGTTCGCCGGGATCAGTACGGCCTGATGCACCAGGGTTTTTGACTACTAGTGTGCGAATTCTAGCGCCCTAAAATCTAATGAGAGAAAGCTGGTAGGCTAAATATGAAAGAATGGGTCTCTGTGGTCAGTTGCCACAGTATAACTAAATATCTGCAGCACTCAGTGTGTAATGAGAAAAAAACTTTGACCATGTTATTGATTAAAACAACGACTTTGCACTGTTTTCGTATGGTATTTATTGGTGTATTCTAGTTTTCTGGTCTCATTTTATAGAATGGAGAACATATTAGAAAATTTAGATGATTTTGGGACTAGTTTTTACAATGTGAAAGTTAACTTGAAAATTGCGATCAAGGTACAGAAATGTTTTGATTTCTCTACCAAAGTTCGAAAAGGTAAAACAATTCATGCTAAGCATCCAATACACTCAACTGGTGGAGTCTAATATTCTTTTACAAGTGGCACTGAGGTATTTATTACCATTTCTACACGAATTACAGTGTTGCATAACCCGTAAATCTTTTATTTTTTTGTAGAGAATAAAAATTTCAAGGTTGGAAAGCAAAAGAATGTATAAGAGGGCATGGGGGACATGATCTAATGAACAGAGGAAAGTTATTTTTAGGGCCTAGGAACTGTTCTGTTTTTTATCTGGACCCTATTTGGAAATGCATCTTTGAAATTTGTTGTGAAATAAATTGGCACAAATTGCTAATTTCTCTGACCGCTCTGTATTGGATAGATGAAATTGGTAAATGTGGATGGTTTCTTGTAATCATTCGTTAGTAAAAAATGGAGATGTTCTAACGAAATAGTTATGATTTTTGTCGAACTAGTACGCAGAGGGATTGGCTGGACAATAGGGCTCAAAGTGGGCAAAATGCCAGAGTGTGCGTAACAGTTGCGTGTCAGACCGCTAATGCTTGGGAGATGCTTTATTCCGTAAGTGTATTTTCCATCAAATTTCATACTTTTGGTGTCCATTATGCTCGGGGAAAAGATTCTCTATTTTTCATAAGATTTTTTTTTTTTTTAAATATTGGCGTAGTTCGAGAACAAATCTCTGAGAGGACCTGTCGACCTGAAAGGGCTAAGAATTGTAGTGGCATACACAGTGTGATAGGTCAAGGTGAGGCTGCCAATTTCAGACAAAAAAGTGGCTGAATAATATCGCTGCATGGACTTTAAACCCTTAGACTGTCGTGGCCATTATACAGTGACCCCGCTTAACGTCACCTCCAATGCGACAAATTATGTAAGTGTATTTATGTAAGGTGCGTTTGACGTGTATGTTTGGGGGTTTGAAAATGGATAATCTTTTCACAATATTCCTTATGGGAGCAAATTCGGTCAGTACTGGCACCTGACATACTTCTGGAATGAAAAAATATCGCTTAATTGGGTCCACTGTATAAATAAACGTCTTACGACGGTCTGGGTTTACCGAGTTGACGTTATATATACTCATAAATTTCTAGCAGCTTCAAATCAAGCAGGAGAAAGCTGGTAGGCCCACATGTGAGAGAAGGCGGGCTGTGTGTGGTGAGTGTTGCACCTTATAAAAAAATCATGGAGCATGCAGAGATAATGAGAAAAAAAAAAACTCGACCGTTTTTTTTAATTAAAATTGCGACTTTGTGTCTCTTTTGTACAGTTATTTATGGTTGTTTATTCTCGTTTTCTGGTCTCATTTGTAGAATGGAAAATATGTTAGATAGTAATTCTAGAGGTGATTTTGATGATTTTACTATAAAAAGAAGCCTAAGGGACTGGAGCTCAAATTGAGTGGGGAAATGTTTGATTTTTGCCCAATGTTCAAAAGTAAACAGAATGATGCCATTGTCCAATAAATGTCCCAACTAGCATTCTAATATGCAGTAAGGAATGGGTGATGTTATTTATACAATTATTACAGTATTGCAGTAGTCTGCATAATTGAATGTCTTCAATTTTTTGTTTGAATAAAAATTCAATAGAAAGCAAGCGTGGCATGCAAAGAGTACGTAAACATTATCAGCGCATGTACACACCTCATTTACTGGCTATCTCCCCCAACCAGCAAACCAGGTTGTAAAGTCTGATGATGGGGGCCGCCGTCGTTCAATACGTGACCACGGTTCTAGCCAATAAGAAGATGGTTTTGGCAATCGCCAGAGGTTATGTGGGGTATCACTCTCCATGTCTGCCCTTGTCATTCCAAGTTAGAGCTGGGAGGGAATAAGCACGGTCTGCTATCTTGTGGTTTATTTCTGCCTTGCTTACCGTGGAGTGCACTATACTTATCACTGTACATAGTGTAATATTGCAGTTTATAAATTGGGAAGGATAATCTAAGTCTAAACTTTTTCTGCAGTGTTTATTTTGCTCCCATTACCACCCAGGATAACAGGCCATTTGGAATCCTGGATTGTATATGGCGTTAGCCTGTCGAGAGCTGGAGCTGGACTTAGAGAAAACGGTTGAAGCTTTGGCGTGAAAGCTCGTAGCAGGAACATTGTGCGCTTGTTGTCTTGCATTGCATTAGCCTTGCTACGCTTACAATTTTGCGTGTCAGTTGCTTTATGTTCAGCATGCTATTGTGTGATCGTTCAGAAATACGTGTCACGTCTGACTTAGCTTGGTTTGGTGTGCTCACTCCGCTACGGTTCAATCTTCTAGAACATTGTAGCTGTCTGGCATTGCTTTACAAATTTTGCGTGTAGTTGTTACTAGCCTGTTCGGTCTGTGAAAGTTGTTTGTGTCTCTAGTCGGTGCTTTTTTGCCATGTACTGTCGACTCGTAGAGCAGAGGTGGTGATGGTAGCAAACATATCTTCGCCAGCAATGTGCGCTTTTGCATCACGGATGACACGGTGAGTGGCTGCACTCGCTTCTGCTTTAAAATCAAGAAGGTCTCTCAGTGGTTATATTGTACTTGGTACCTGCCCGCCACGTGGTGCGTTTTCAGTACTGCATAAAGCACAAGCAGGAGGACCAAGGCACGCATTAATGAGAATGCCGGCCAGAGGTATGGGGTATAGACATGAGAAGCTGCGGTTAAAACTCCGAGGGACGAGAATAGGTTGTAAAAAGCTCATCAATGGAGGCGAAGAAACTCACTAAAAACAGTTAGTTGAGATTAAAGGTCCTAATTTGCTTGATCAAATTGCAGCGTGGGCGGATCGGAGAGGTGGTGAATATGAAGGAGAAGTAAGATCTGATTGGGAAAATGATCGCTATCATGTAAGTCCGGGAGAACAGACCAGGTGATGTCGAGTGTGGCAGAGAAAGAGCAGAATGTGGATCAATGCAAGTAGGTATGAAGTACCGAGGATCAAAATGGCGTTGTGAGTACTGTATTAAACATGGATGGGTGGGAAGCAGAAGTGTAGTAAGCCTCCAACTGAATGCTACAGAAACACAGTGAGACCCCAGAGGAAATGATGGGCATTAAAATCCCCAAGTAACAGAAGTGGTGGATGGTAAGGATGAAAACAAGAAAGGCAACATCCGGTGAGAGATAATGACCGAGAAGGAGAGAGATACAAAGAGACATGAGTGATGTATACACTTAAGCAAGGTGGGATACGGGCTGCTGTGTTAATCGCAGGGAAGTACAAGAAGCGGATGGTAGGAATATCAGTGCGTTAGATAAGTAAGGGCACTTTCATTAAGGTCCGTAAGATAAAGGATCGGGAAAAATACATAAATTATAGCCTGAGATGGGTACATAACGCAGGAGTGTTAATTTTGGTTCTGTAAGGCAAACACAACAAGGGAAAACCGGGAGGAACATCTGAAGCTCACCCGATTACCGGGGCCGGTATATTCCACTGTAAGTAGGCCCTTGATAGGCAATGATAAGATATATAAATCCCAGGTAAGGGTAACCTACAGACTAGGGGGTTAGAAAAGTATACATGCTAGTGGTAGCGAGAAAACGTTCAGCAGCAGAAAGGAGCGGTGTGCTGCAAAGAGGAGGAGTTGCGAGATGGTAGGAGTGTGAAAAGAGAAGGAACAGGGGGTGTGATCAAGTGTCCATTGAGGTTTGGTCTCTGCAAATATATTCAGGATAGCTTCAAGTGTTTTGGAATACAAAGATTTAAATGGGAGACAATGTTGGAGATGGAAGGAGGAGGATGAGTAAAGATTGGCAACAGTTAATGGACTGTACAAGAAAGGGGGGTGAAAGGTGGAGGGGACTGGAGAAGAAGTGTGGGAGGGGATAGAAGAGGCAGTTAAACCTAGGAGGTGCAGAAGAGGAAGAAACTTGGGAGGAGCAGTGTGGGAGGAAAGTACAGACGAGGAGGGAGGGTGAACCTCCACACTTGTAACGAGTTATTGAGAGGGGAAGGGTTCAGGTGAAGAGACCGGCGAAGGTACAATGACGGAGGAGGACACCCGCGAAGTGTATGACGGGCCGTTTAAGTAAGATTTGAGATCAATCGGGAGATTTTTTGGACTTTTGAGAAGTAGAGGACAATTGGGAGGGAGGGTTGTTGTATGAAGTCTTGTCGATACGGTGCTTGGAGGGGAGAACACGAAAAAGCGAGAAACGACTGATGTATTGAAATTGGACTACTGAGCCCAGGGACAGCAAAGGAATTAGAGACAGGAGTGCTATGGGAGGGTGTGACACCTAGGATGTTGTAGAAGATTGGATTGCGGGGAAGTGGGTGGAACGCTTCATTAGAAACAAGAGAAATAAGAAATATCACTGCAGTCTCCATGGGAGT
Source organism: Cherax quadricarinatus (assembly GCF_026875155.1). Lineage (NCBI taxonomy): Eukaryota > Metazoa > Arthropoda > Malacostraca > Decapoda > Parastacidae > Cherax > Cherax quadricarinatus. The sequence goes on from NC_069429.1 coordinate 24,769,026, forward strand.
TGCGTTGAGAAAACTGCATAGATAAAGGAGACCTGCAGCTTCTTTGAGGAACGGAAGTTCGTCGCTCATTTAATTCTCAAACCCATTCAAAACTGTACACCGTAGATGAGCCATATACGATCAGTTGTCAAGGCTAGAGCATCGGGAGCGGACTGACTACTGCCAGTTTGTTGACCTTGTCATTCCAGGCATGGATCACCTGATCCAAACATCAGTCTGCCAGGGACATAAAAAATTGAACATTCACCGGATGGTTCCGAGACTTTCGCGTTATATACTTAATAATCCTACTAACACTAATAATAATAATTAATAATTAATATAGAGATAGTACCATGGTATTTTTTATTAATTTTAACAGAAATAATATAACGCGCTGAAAGTCTATTGTGCTATATATGGGACTTGAGTACTATAATATTAAGATGAACAATATTTTCTTAAAATATTAATATCAAAGGATAAACCAACTTTCCAAGATATAACCCCTCCCGGTCGACAATTAGGTGCAGTAGGAGTTTGCAAAGCTTCCACGGTATTCTTATTTTTATAGTAAGCGTCCTCTTGTAAATAAGGCATGTAGGACGATGGAAAAGATTGGAGATGAAGACTCGATCAGCATGGTTATTTTGTGCCATTGAGGGTGAGCTCTGGAAAAATGGCCGGAAGAACTATCTGGAAGTGGCATGGCGCCGCTGTCACGCATATTTGAGAATAGGAGTCCTCAGACATGGACTGTTCAGGGGTCATCATGTGGACTTAATACTGTTTGTCCCATCAACGAAAGGTTTTCCCTAATCATACTGTCAATAATAAAAGAAATCATTAACAAAAAATATATATAAATTAGGCTTTAAGAGTACTCATCTCTTAACTTTACATTTTAAGTATACTTTTTTATTCTCTGGGGCGAGAAAGGCATCAGCAATTTATGTAAGAGTTCCACTTAAGTGGTGATACTAATCAAATAGGTTTGGAATCTCTAGGGCCACCTGAGGATCCGGGTGTTTCTTTGATCTCATAGGAATTAATATAAATTAAAGGGTTGTGATCAGAAATACATTAATTTTATGGGGGGGAGGTTGGTTCCCAGATAAACGTCAGAAATGTTCCAAAGATATTAGTAGGGCAGTGAAGAGTCTTCTTTTCTACAGTGGCAGAATCTTTTGCGACGTTTTAACTTTTGAAGAAAAATAAGATTATTGGATGCATAGTATCAGTAGAGGGGGATTTCTGAGTAACACAGCCCCCACAGCATAACGCTGGATCGCAATATGTAAATGGAAGGGTTGAGTTAAAATCGCAGGGACCTTTTCAATACGGGGTGACGAGAAAGCAAGCCGCTTTCAAAACGAATTAAAAGCTATCTCCAATCTTTCGACAAGCAAAACTTTCTTACTATGGTCAATCTCGTAAGAGGAGATGCAACCTGTGAAAATTTAGGCAGAAAACGTGATAATACCAGTCAATTCCAAGGAACTCTGTACAGACTTTCTATCTTGAGGATAGGAAACCCAGAGGAAAGATATGGCCCTAACTTTTACGTCAACAGGACGTTACCTGCGCCTGACCTATACAATAAACCGATGGTACTTAGTCTTGGCTTGTTCCAAATGACCTTGCTTATAATGGTGAAGTTGTTACTTTCTAACTTCTTAAAATAAGGTTTCCAGGCGAATTATGTTGTTGCTCCCATTCATTGCTTATATAACAAGATCGCATCTAGTTATGCATCTCTCATTCTAAATCATTGGTCAGCTGTGTTCATCAGAGCGCTGAAAGGTAGAAGGCCGCGTTACACAACTCGAACGGGCATAACACGAATAAGTGAATAATCCGCCCTTGTATAGTAAAGGCCAGTATTTCTTGGGCTCTGGGTTAGAGGCATGGTACTAGCCCCTTAATAGAATCCAGGCGGGTAACATAGGCGGCTCTGTTACTCTGTCTATTAGATCATCAATACGGGGCAGTTGGAAACATCCATGGTACCGTGAGCGCATTTAACCTTATGTTAATAATCAGTGGCACATTCTAGAAGTTTCTATCGACTGGGAACTATATACAGGGGCGAGGCCCACAGATTTTACTCGCTCTAGAGTCCACTGGGAACCAAGAATTCTACTTCTTTGTTTAATGCTTCTTGGTTTGAGTGGATTGCCATATAAGTCAGTGTGTTTTACTAATCTTTATGGCTTGCTAGTATTACTCGGTATAATCTAGTGATACCAGTGAATAGCAGAATACCGTGTTGTAGTAGCAACTTACAGTATTATAATGGTTACTTAGTGGAGTGGAGTGACTTTCTTTAGTTTCTTTTCTTGAAATACGTAGGGTGTACTGTGACTTTATATAACTTGGTAGTTACCATGCGGTCGCAATATACACAACGAGAGCAATTATTACTACAGACAAGGTCCTTTCCTCAAATTTGCACCAGTCAACATAGTGTTAATATAGCAATTTATTGTGGTGGAGACGAAAAAAAAAAAAGAATAGGAAAAGCACGATATCAGGATTTTGATAAACAGTAGGAGGGTGACGTTCGTCGATTGTAGGAGCTGCAGATATCACGGCTCTTCAACAGCAGTTATAGGTTATCAGTCAAATCACATATTACTGGGTAGTTAATGTTGTTCCTGTAGATCTTCATGTGTTAGCTCAAAATCACCGAACAGTATGTTTTAAATAAGTGACCCATGATCTGCGCAGAATCGATTGTGTGACCCTTGACTGGTTCCGAAACCTTGGCTGGGTCCGAAACCCGGGACTGGTTTTCAAACAGTTTCGTTGGACAATTAAAGCAGACTGTAAACGGATGGGGTTGTAGGATGCCTTATAAACACTAACATAAAATTCGCGAGGAACGTGACGTGCTAGAAGCTGTCGAATTATGATCAGTAAAGAGTTTAGAGTCAGATAGAATACAATAAGCTAGAGCTTAACTTTAAGGTTATATTAATATAAAATTCAAGTAGTGTTGCTAGTAGAATTTCAGTAAATCAACATTCTAATCATTATGAAGCGTGTGTAGTCTGGGTCAGACAAACACGGGCTTTCCACATGGATATAACTGTCATTTTTTGTTGTGGAAATTTGGTGTCACGCCCTTGTGCAGATCCCAGAACTAGCTACAAGAGTATTTATAACCAGAGGAAGTGTTTTGGGTATGCCAAATGAGGAAAATTCTGGGACTAAAATCACAAGGGTATTTAAGAGGACAAATCAAAGTGCTTTCATAGAAAACTGGAAAAAGCTTTCTACAACAGATGGAACATAAAGTCTGGGCTGAACTGGTACTGCCCTTGATACTGGCCATGATAGTCACAACTGTTAAGGCTGGAGGTGATGTCCTGGGAAGACAGCTAATGGTTGAAGCGGAGGTGCTGTCCTGGAGACAGAAATAGTAAAGTGGAGGTGATGTCCTGAGGAGGACAGAAATGGTGGAAGCTGGAGATACTTTCCTGGGTAGGCAGTAATGGTGAAGCTGTAGATTTGATGTCCAGGTAGTCGGGAAAATTACGCAGGAAGAATACATAGAAATGACCTCATAGGGGACAGGAAGCATAGTAGGGAAAAAAGTGTAGTCAAAGATAAGATAAAACCAAATTTGCAAACTAGAGAGATGTTCCAGGAATAGCAAACAAGAAGGACTCCACTAGCAATAGTGAGGTTAAGCATTACCAAAAACAGAACTGGTGGGAGCTCCATTGTTGGTGCTAGGGAGGATAGAAGTAAGACAGGGGGGAAACATTTGCCACAAACAGGTCTTACCAGTCTCAGAAACCAAGGCAAGCGGAAATCCAAGCCTGTGCACATACTATTGCATTGGTATCTGCTGGCATGGGAAATCTGGAAAAAACAGATGGGGACGTGCAACTATGACCACATAGAAAATGCTTTGCCCATATGACAAGCAGGAGAATGACAACTCCCTTCCGTAAAGCTTTTTCACCTGAAATGTGTCCCTATTCAGTTACAGGAAAGACTGTGCTATAACTTAAAATGCAGGCATACATTCTAAAGGGGACATAAAAGAACAAAACATCAAGGGCATGGGGAAAACTGGGTAGCACAGCCACTCAGAGGGAAGAGGTTTTTTAGTGCCAGGAAGGAAAAAAACTGGCAGGAAATGCAAAAGAAATGTACACCAAATCCAGTCATTCTGGCAGTGGAACCACAGTCGATGGCCCCCTTCCCCCCACTCCAAACCAACAGAACAGATACTAATGCCGGAAAAATAATTCCCCCCCAGTACACAATACACCAGTCCGATTAACATTCTTCTTAGCTATTATACAGGGGCTAAAGCCAACAACAAACAAAAAATACCTCCATCCGTGGACTGCTTGCAGAGGCAAAGGCAATGTTCGCGGCTTTTCACTGAGACGCTCATAAAAGGATCACTTGTATACAATTGAAATTATGGGATCCCAGGTTAGCAACGCCTATGTACAGATGTGACCCAAGGGGTAAAAAGTGAACAGGAAATGTAGGGGGGTGTTGGCTGGTACATTGTTGAGTCACTTGTTGTGCACGTAAAGTCTGCTTATATGCTCAAATGACGTAGTGGGTAGTTTTTAGCAGTAAGGTCGAGAACCAACCTAGTTCATTGTGGTAGTCTAAGCCTCTCGGATGCCAACATCCAGCAATATCAGGAACCAGCTAAGTATAAAAATTGACACTGTCTGGGAAAATCTTCAGCTCTGAACCCAACATCTTGCTGCCTGGGGGATTTTCAACGTAAGGCACCTAAAATGAGGAGTTATAGCAAATTATATTGTTCAGAAATTAACACCAGGAGCAGCTCTGATTGAAAACTCACACTCACACGAGCTTTTAAATCTCTGCACAAATTCAAATGTAAAGACCAGCAAATAATTAGAGCTACTAGACTGCGCGAATACACTAGACCTCATATTCTACTAACAATGATGATCTGTAAGAAAACGTCACCATATCAAAAAAATATACTCGAGTCACTCCATAATTGAGGTTTCAGAAATGTATGCGAGGAGCCCCAGACCAACAAAATGAGGGATAGTCACGAGGGAGCATTCACCAATTCGCAACTTCAAGATACGCAGAAACATAAAGTTGGACCAAGTCAAACCAAGTCCTAAACGTCATAAGTGGGAAGATATACTCAAGCAACACAGCACCCATAATTATCTGCCTTGAACAGATTAACTTGGTGGCACTCGATATGTATGCACAAGGCTTATTCCTCTAAGAAAAAGGAGGAGTAGATGTAAAATAGAAAAGAGACAGGCGATCCCTTTACAGGCGACGGAAAGAATTAAGAGGGCTAAAAGAGGTCAAATATATGTCTGAAATGCGCAGGAGGCCACTGGTCAAGAATAGCAAGCATCGAACTTAAGCTAAAAGAATCTTTAGGAGTCAGAATCTCGGGGAAGAACTAAAAGCTATAAATGAAATCGAAGATACCAGGTATTTCTTCTCTTGCCAAATCAAAATCGAGAAAACAACGCCAGTATTGGGCCCTACTAAACAAGATGGGTCCTACACAGATGACAGAAGGAAATGAGTGAGCTTACTCAAGTCCAATATGAGCTCAGGTTTTTAGCAAGTACAACCGCTAACCAGAACGAGAGTCGAAGATCAAAATGAAATTTTTTATGTTGAGAGCCACAAAATTGTAAACACAGCCTTCCGATGTTATCCTGACGCCAAATGACTTCGAAATGCGACAATAAATGACATGCCATGCAGACTCTTGTCCCAGGGGCCAGACTCATGGAACTCTGTGTGCATCTAGAAACTGCAAGAAGCCCCTATCACGAAGCCTTTTCCATCCTATGTGTGATGGGTAGCTATGGACACGGGGGTCGTCCCTCTCAGTACTAAAACAGAAGAACATAGCCCCACTCACAAAGGGGGCAGTAAAGATCAGCCAAGAACTACAGACCCAAGAGCACTAAAATCCCATATTTAAAAATCTTTGAAAGGGTCCTAAGAAGCAGCACCACCCATCTAGAAAACCCATCAGTTACACAAAACCCCCGGGCAAAACATGGGTTTAGAACAGGTCGCTAGTGTCTGTCTAAACTATGATCACTACGACAGGTCCTAAATGCACTAGAAGACACAAAGAATGCAGATGTAATATATTAACAGACTTTGCAAAAGCCTTCGACACGTGTGACCATGAGCGTAAATAGCGCACGCAAAATGCGCGCTAAAGGAATAAACAGAAAAGCGGTTCGATGGATCTATAATTTCCTCACTAACAGAACGCAGAGAGTAGTCGTCCACAGGTAATGGATCGAGGCAGCTACGGTGAAAAAGCTCTGTTCCACAAGGCCCAGTATAGCTCCGCCATCTTGTTCCTCCTCCTCATATCCGACAAAGACAAGGAAGTCAGCCACAGCTCCGTGTTTCCCCTTTGCAGATGGACACCGAATCTGCATGAGCAGTGTCTTCCATTGCAGCCGCAGAGAGTATAGTAGCTCCAGGCGGATATCAACCAAATTCTTTTCAGTGCGCTGCAGAAAACAATACTGAAGTTCGCACAGAGATGAGAAAATTTCAATTACTCAGATATGAGTAAACATAGAGGAGAATTGTAATCTTATTCTGGGTTGACGCGAGTTGTAGTTCAAATTGGCCACAAATGAGTTAAACACACCAACGTCGCAAAGACTGGGAGTGATTATGTCGGAGGATCTCCCTTCAAGGACCATAACATTGTATCATCGCATCTGTAGAAAAATGACAGGATGGCTAATGAGAACCTTCAAAACTAGGGGGGGGGGCCCAAGCATGATGACACTCTTCAGTCACTTGTTCTATCTAGGGTGGAATATTGCTGCACGCTATAACGGCAGTTTTCTCAGGCCGGTGACAGGTGAAATTGCCGACCTAGAAAATGTACGAGACCTTTCACGTCGCGATAACGGAGATATAAACACCTCAATTACTGGGAGCGCTGAGGTTTTCTTAACCTGTATTCCAGGATTGCTGGAGGGAGAGATACTGATAATATACACTGGAAAATCTAGAGGATAGTACGAACTTGCACACGAAAATCACTCACTACGAAAGCAAACGGATTGGCAGACGATGCACCATACCCCCCCCAAATGAAACGCCGGGGTTGTCACTAGCACGCATTTTAAGAGACCATACAATAAGTGTCAGGGGCCTGAGATCGTTCATGCCTCCCAGCACACATAAGGTGGGATTACACAGACCCCTGCAAGTCTTCAAAGCTTGGGCCATGGCAAGCATCTAAAGTCCAGTTCCTGGATCAGCACGCGGCTGTGGCTCGTACGTTGGTTTGCGTGCAAGCCAGCAGCAACAGCTCCGGTTGTTCAGGCGCTGCGATCCACCAGGAGGCCTGGTCACAGAGCGGGTGCGCGGGGGCATTGACCCCCGGAAACTCTCTCTCCAGGTTAAACTCCAGGTTAAAGGCGACCTGTATTGCAATGCATTAGCTCCTTGTACATCTATGTTGTGAATTCCCAATGTACAACACCTGAGGGACGTCAGTCGAATATAAACCTCATACAGTAATATCAAGTCTTTATATTTTCGTTTTTTCAGGCAGATTTTTCTAGCAGTGCGATTAGATACAAATGTTATGGTCCCTTGAAGGTGTGATCCTCTGGCTCATGTCACTCACGTCTTTGACGTTTGGGTTTGCATTTTTTTGTGTCCAGATTTGTTTTGTACTTGATGAAGATTTAATTTCTACATGTTTCCATATCTGAGTAACTGAACTTTCTCATCGGTGAACTTCATATATTTTCTGCAGCCACTGAATAGATTTGGTTGATGTCGCCTGGGAGCCTTGAAGGTGTCTGCAATGGAAGGACATGTTCATGCAGATTCGGGTGTCATCTGCAAAGGAAGGAACGCGGTGCTGTGGCTGAAATCCTTGTCTATTCGGATATGAGATTGAGGAAACAGATGGGAGCGACTACTGTGCTTGTGGAACAGATCTTTTCACCGTAGCTGCCTCGTAGGACTTTACTCTGATTGAGACTACTCCCCCCCGAACCCCCCTCTGGTGTTCTGTTAGTGAGGAGAGAATAGACCAGTATTCGAGTTTCCGCTTTTCTGTTATTTTAAATTTCCCTTTAGCACGCATTTTGTAGCGCTATTATGCCATGTTCACACTTGTCGAAGGCTTTGTGCAAAGTCTGTGAAATATTACATTTGCATACTTTTTTGTTCTTATAGTGCATTTATGGACCTTGTCGTAGGATCCATTAGTTGAGACGAAAGGGCAACCTAGCTGAACCTGTGTTGCCTGGGTTTTGTAGAAATGATGGTTTTCTAGATGGTGGTGATCTTGCTTCTTAGGACCTTTCAAAGATTTTTATGTTGGGGATGTTTAGTGCTATTGGTTCTGTAAGTTCTTTGCCGTGCTTTTACTGCCCCCTTTGTGGAGTGGGGCTATGTCAGCTGTTTTTAGTAACTGTGGGACGACACCCGTGTCCACGCTCCCCGCTCATAGAATGCAAAGAGCTCGTTATAGGGGCTTCTTGCTGTTCTTGATGAACACATGAGTCCATGAGTCTGGCCCTGGAGCAGAGTGCATGGGCATGTCCATTATCGCCTTCTGTTCGAAGTCAATTGGCACCAGGATAACATCGGATAGGCTTGTGTTAATCAAAATTTTGTGGCTCTATCATAAAAAATTCAAATTTTGATCTTCGACTCTCAGTCTGGTTTAGGGCGTGCTAAAAAACTGAGTCATATTGGGACTTGAGTAGTTCACTCATTTCCTTGGCTGTCATCTGAGTAGGACCCATATTGATTTAGAAGTAGGGCGCCCACATACTGGGGACGTTGTTTCATTTTGATTGGCATAGGAGAAGAAAATACTTTGGGTTTCTTTCGATTTCTTTTATGGCTTTTAGTTTTCCTGTGATTCTGTCTCCTAAAGATTCTTTTGGCTTAAGTTCGATGCTGCTATTTCTCGGACCGTGTCTCCTATTGCATTTCAGTATATTGTCCTCTTTAGCCGCTCTGTTATTCTTTTCATCGCCTGTAAAGGAGAGCCTGTCTCTTTCTATTTTACATTACTCCTCCTTTTTCTAAGAGGAATAAGCTTGTGAATCATCGAGGTGCCACGAGTTAATCTGTTCTAGGCATAAGTGAGAAGGTCTGTGTGACTTAGTAATATCTTCCAGCTTATAACGGTTAGGCCACTTGGTATACTGTTCCACTTTATGTTTTTGTTATTGAAGTTGAATTTGGTGAATGCTCTCGTGACTGTTTATTTGTCGGTATGGGGCTCACGCTATACATGTCTGAACTCAATTATTTTGTGATCTGAGTATATGTTTTTGATTTGGTGACATTTTCTTATTCAGATCATCAATGTTAGTGTAGATGATGTCTGTGTATTCTCCAGTCTAGGTAGGCTTATTATTTACTGGTTACATTGAAGTTTTGGCAGAGATTAAAAGCTCGTGTGAGTTTGTGAGTTTCATCGAGTGGCCTCCTGGTGTTATTACATGCAACATATATTATTGCTATATTCCTCCATTTTAGGTTGCCTGAAGTTTGAAATCCCTCAGGAGTAAGATGTTGGTGCAGGAGCCTGGAAGATTTTGCAGACAGTGGGTCAATTTTTAAACGCTGTTCCTGGAGATGCATGAGAAACTGCCATAGAATAAAGGAGCCCTTCGCTTCTTTGAGGAAAACGGTTTTTCCGCTCATTTATTCTAAACCCATTAAAACTGTACACCGTAAGAGACCCAAATATCGATCATTGTCAAGGCTAGAGCAGGGAGCGGACTGACTACCTGCCAGTTTGTTGACCTGTCATCAGGTTGGATCACCTGATCCAAACGTCAGTCAGCCAGACATAAACAATTGAACAATTCACCGGATGGTTCCGAGACTTACGCTTTATATACATAATAATCCTACCTAACAATAATAATAATAATAATAATAATATAGAGATAATACCATGATATTTTTTATATATTTTAACCCTTTGACTGTTTCCGACGTATAAATACGTCTTACGAGCCAATGTTTCTGACGTATTTATACGCACAAATTCTAGCGGCTTCAAATCGCGCGCCAAAGGCCTGGTAGGCCTACACGGGAGAGAATGGGTCTCAGTGGTCGGTGTGCACCCTGTGAAAAAAATCTGGGACCTAGCGGTGCATTGTGGGAACGCCATGTTGTCAGTCCATTTTCACCATGCCTCTCGGTAAGAAGTTCCTCACTCCTCGGAGGATTGGAGGTCTTTGTTCCCAAGTGATAGCTCTAACAGCAATGAAAATGTCAGTGACAGTGAATTCAAGGGTTTTCAAGTGAGTGTTACCGAAAAAAGTGCCCAGGAAAACGTAAATAGTGACGAAAACCCAGATGGACCCACAACCTTCGACCTTGGTGCTGTGCCGGCTTGTTCACATTCACCTTCGCCTGTACCAGGACGAAAGAGGAAACTATTGTCGTGTACAACACCCTGATGATAGCAGTGTTTAGTGATAGTGATTTCAAGGTCATTGAAAGCAGTTCTAGTGACAGTGAGAGTGAATATTCCCCAGTGAAGCGCCAGTATGTACGACGTAGCATGCGGTCTGGTAGTGTTTCATATGTTGTTCCAAGGGAAGGAGAAACTCTGGGAGCACACCCCGTGGCCCAACACCACGACCTGATAGTGAAGATGACGATATTGTAAACGATGGGTATGAATGGTGACGGGTTGAGGGGGAGGCAGTGGTGGTGATAGTGAGGGTGGCACGGCCCATGTGGCACCATCACCGGGCCATGCTACTAGCCACGCGGCTGACTCAGCAGAACAACCAGCCTCACCCTACCCCACACTGCCAAAAACCCTGCACCACCACAACCTGCAACAGCCACAACCACGGTACATTCCAGCCCCCACCAGCAGACCGCATCTGGGAAATGGCGGACGGTGACGGTTTGTTTCCAGTCCCCATGACTTTGATGAAACACAAAGGGAATAAACCCATTTGTCCACTTGGGAACAATGCCGTGAACTGGACTGTTTGAGTTATTCTTCGATGAACCCCTGATGGACATCATTGTCAGGGAAACCAACACATACTGTGAATACACCATGGCAAATAAAATTCTCTCCCCAAAAATCACGGCTACACAAGTGGAAGGAGACAACTGTGGCAGAGATGTCCCTGTTTTTTGCCACAATAATGCTTATGCCACATGTGTATAAGCACACTGTCACCACATACTGGACAACAGATCGCCTGATTTCAATCCAGGTTTTAGTGACATTATAGGTGTCAATCGTTTCCTTGATACTGTTGCGTATGTTACACTTTTCAGACAAACCAGGCCTGACAAAGCGACAGGTTATATAAGATAAGAAATGTGTTTATCTACCTGAAAACAAAAGTGCTGCATGTATTTTTATCCCTTCAGGAAGCTTGTTTTGATGAGTCCTTGATTTTATTCAAGGAAGATCTCATTCAAGCAATATATACCAAGCAAGGGGAAAACGCTTTGGTATAAAGCTATTTGTACTGGTGATTGCAGAAGTGGTCTTGTTTTAGATATTATTGTGAACACTGGCAGTAATACTTTGAGAGATACCATGAAGTTATTGGGTATCTCTGGTGATGTGGTTCGAACAATGATGGAACCATATTTTGGTAAGGGGCATATGTTATTTATGATAACTGGTACACAAGCCCCTTACTCAGTGATTTCTTGGGAGTGAACTTGACAGACGTGTGTGGCACAGTGCGTGGTAATCGCAAACATATGCCAAGGTTCGACGCGGGCACTCGCAGAGGTGAGGTGCAAGCCTTTGCTGCCAATGACTCATGGCATTTCGGTTGGCATGACAAACGTGATGTCACATTGTTGACATCAGTTCACACAACGAAATGGTACCCAGTGGCAGGGACAACAGAGAGACCAATGAACCCATTCTAAGGCCTGCAGCTGTCATGGACTAAAACCCTCAAAAAGCGCTTAGTGGACAAATGTTGACATGCAGTTTGGGGTTTGCAGACTGTGTACGCAAGAGTATAAGTGGTATATCAAACTTTTTTTCCATCTTGTTGATATCTCTATGCTAAATGCTTATAACATATACAAGTTGAAGACCAACAAAACACCAAAATATGGTGAATTTTGCCTGTCAGTAATCAGACAAATAATTGCAAAGTACAAAAGGAGCAACTCCTGCAATAGACCAGCGCCCACAGACGTCATCTGTATGAGGCCTGGTGATCACTACCCCATACAACTGCCTCCTACTATGCCAAGAAAAATGCTCAGAAGAGGTGTTATGTATGTATGCATACCACAAAACGCCCACAAACATGCAGAGACATCGTTTTATGTGTGAGGAGTGTGAAGTGCCCTCTGCACATAAACCCCTGTTTCAAAGAGTTTTCCCCAAGCTGCAGCGTTCTAGGAACGTTTCTTAGTGACTGTACATATGTAAAATAATTATGGAACAATAGTAATAAACATTGTTTTGTATTGTTTGTTTGTGTAAACAAAGTGTATACACAAACTAATAGTGATAAAGTTTGTTTGTTATTGTGTTGTAAATAATGAGTGTAATTTGAACAATGCACCTTACATTGGTCTCACAGGCCACATAAGTTACCTGGAAAAGAAAAATATTGAAAAATGCAAGAAACCTTTGAATTAGAGTAAATAAAAGAATACCGGGTGGGCGGCAGTCGCCGCTGTTGCCATACGCACGTCAATTTCTGCAAACTTTGCGGCTCTATATCTCGGTAAGTACTGATGGCAAAATTTTTTTTTTAGGCTTAAAACACTAGTAAAAATATTCCTAACATTTTCATAAGAAAAAATAATTTTTTTTTTTCGAATATTTGGCGACATAGAATGACAGTTTCAGAGAGGGCCCTGAAACAGTCAAAGGGTTAACAGATAATAATATAACGCTGAAAGTCTATTTTAGCTATAAATGGGGACTTTCGTACTATAATATTAAGTGATGAACATATTCTCTTAAAATAGTTAAATATCAAAGGATAACCAATCTCCAAGATATAACCCCCCCCCTGTACGACAATAGGTCGCAGTAGGGAGTTTGCAAGCATCTACGGTAATATCTTCTTTATAGTAAGCGTCCTCTTGGTAAATAAGGCATGTAGGACGACGGAAGAATGGAGATGAAAGAACTCGATCAGCATGGTTATTTGCCAGAGGGTGAGCTTCTGGAACAATGGCCGGAAGAACTATCTGGAGTGGCATCCATCACAATTTGGGAATAGGAGTCTCAGACATGACTGTCAGGGTCATCCATGTGGACTTAATACTTTGTCCCATCAACGAAACGGTTTTCATAATCATACTGTCAATATAAAAGAAAATCATTAACAAAAAAATATATATAAAATTAGGCTTTTTAAAAGTATCATCTCTTAACTTTCATTTTAAGGTATACTTTTTTTTTTCAGGGGCGAGAAAGGGGATCAGCAATTATGTTAAGATTCCACTAAAGTGTTGAATACTAATCAAATAAGGTGGATCCTCGAGCCCACCTGAGGATCCGGGTGTTCTTTGATCTCATAGAAAATTTAAAATAAATTAAAGGGTTGTGATCAGAAAAAAACCATAATTTTATGGGGGAGGTTCCAGATAAACGTCAAAATGTTCCAAAGTATTTCTAGGGCAAGAGCTACTTTCTCTACAGTGGCGTAATTCTTTTGGCGACGTTTCAACTTTGAAGAAAAATAAGATATAAGATGCAAAATATCAGTAGAGGGGGATTTCTGAAGTAACACAGCCCCCACAGCATAACCGCTGGCATCAATATGTAAATAGAAGGGTTGATTAAAATCAGGACTTTTCAATACGGGTGACGAAGAAAGCAACCGCTTCAACCGATTAAAAGCTATCTCACAATCTTTCGACCAGCAAAACTTCATCTTACTACTGGTCAACTCAGTAAGAGGAGATGCAACCTGAGAGAAATTAGGACAGAAACATCGATAATAACCAGTCATTCCAAGGAACCTCTGTACAGACTTTCTATCTTGAGGGATAGGAAACTCAGAAATGGCCCTAACTTTTACATCAACAGGACGTACCTCGCCCTGACCTATACAAAAACCGAGGTACTTAGTCTTGGCTTGTCCAAACTGACACTTGGCTATATTTATGGTGAAGTTGTACTTTTCTAACTTCTTAAATAAGGTTTCCAGGCGAATTAAGTGTTGCTCCCATTCATTGCTATATATAACAAGATCATCTAGATATGCATCCACTCCTTCTAAATCATTTGGGCAGCAGGTTCATCAGGCCCCTGAAAGGTAGAGGCCGCGTTACACAACCCCAAGGGCATAACACGATAATTGAATAATCCCTTGTATAGTAAATGCAGATATTTCTTGGCTCGCTGGGTAAGAGGCACTTGGTAATAGCCCCTTAATAAATCCAGGGGGGTAAAAATAGGCGGCTCCTGATACTCTGCTATTAGATCATCAATACGGGGCAGTGGGAAACCATCCGGTACCGTGAGAGCATTAACCTTATGATAATCAGTGCACATTCTAGAAGTTCTATCAGACTTGGGAACTAATATACAGGGCGAGGCCCACGGACTTTTACTCCGCTCTATGAGTCCATGGGACAACAAGAATTCTACTTCTTTGTTTAATGCTTCTTGTTTGAGTGGACTTGCCATATAAGGCGACTGTTTGCAAGGCTTAGCTCCTTGTACATCTATGTTGTGAATTCCCAATGTACAACACCTAGGGACGTCATCGAATAAAACCTCATAACGTAATATCAAGTCTTTGATATCTTTCGCTTTTTTCAGCAGATTTTTCTAGCAGATGCGATTGATACAATGTTATAGTCCTTGAAGGTGAGATCATCCGACATGATCACTCCCACGTCTTTGACGTTGGTGTTTCGCTCTATTTTGTGGCCAGAATTTGTTTTGTACTCTGATGAAGATTTAATTTCCTCATGTTTACCATATCTGAGTAACTGAAATTTCTCATCGTTGAACTTCATATTGTTTTCTGCAGCCCACTGAAAGATTTGGTTGATGTCCGCCTGGAGCCTTGAAGTGTCTGCAATGGAAGACACTGTCATGCAGATTCGGGTGTCATCTGCAAAGGAAGACACGGTGCTGTGGCTGACATCCTTGTCTATGTCGGATATGAGGATGAGGAACAAGATGGGAGCGACTACTGTGCCTTGTGGAACAGAGCTTTTCACCGTAGCTGCCTCAGACTTTACTCTGTTGACGACTACTCTCTGTGTTCTGTTAGTGAGGAAATTATAGATCCATCGACCGACTTTTCCTGTTATTCCTTTAGCACGCATTTTGTGCGCTATTACGCCATGGTCACACTTGTCGAAGGCTTTTGCAAAGTCTGTATATATTACATCTGCGTTCTTTTTGTCTTCTAGTGCATTTAGGACCTTGTCGTAGTGATCCATTAGTTGAGACAGACAGGAGCAACCTGCTCTAAACCCATGTTGCCCTGGGTTGTGTAACTGATGGGTTTCTAGATGGGTGGTGATCTTGCTTCTTAGGACCCTTTCAAAGATTTTTATGATATGGGATGTTAGTGCTATTGGTCTGTAGTTCTTTGCTGTTGCTTTACTGCCCCCTTTGTGGAGTGGGGCTATGTCTGTTGTTTTTAGTAACTGTGGGACGACCCCCGTGTCCATGCTCCCTCTCCATAGAATGGAAAAGGCTCGTGATAGGGGCTTCTTGCAGTTCTTGATGAACACAGAGTTCCATGAGTCTGGCCCTGGGGCAGAGTGCATGGGCATGTCATTTATCGCCTGTTCGAAGTCATTTAACACCAGGATAACATCGGATAGGCTTGTGTTAATCAAATTTTGTGGCTCTCTCATAAAAAATTCATTTTGATCTTCGACTCTCAGTCTGGTTAGCGGCTTGCTAAAAACTGAGTCATATTGGGACTTGAGTAGCTCACTCATTTCCTTGCTGTCATCTGCGTAGGACCCATCTTGTTTAAGTAGGGGCCCAATACTGGACGTTGTTCTCAATTTTGATTTGGCATAGGAGAAGAAATACTTTGGGTTTCTTTCGATTTCATTTATGGCTTTTAGTTCTTCCTGCGATTCCTGACTCCTAAAGGATTCTTTTAGCTTAAGTTCGATGCTTGCTATTTCTCTGACCAGTGTCTCCCTATGCATTTCAGATATATTGACCTCTTTTAGCCGCTCTGTTATTCTTTTCCATCGCCTCTAAAGGGAGCGCCTGTCTCTTTCTATTTTACATCTACTCCTCCTTTTTCTTAGAGGAATAAGCCTTGTACATCCATCGAGTGCCACCGAGTTAATCTGTTCTAGGCATAAGTTGGGGTCTGTGTTGCTTAGGTATATCTTCCCAGCTTATATCGGTTAGGACTTGGTTTTACTTGGTCCCACTTTATGTTTTTGTTATTGAAGTTGAATTTGGTGAATGCTCCCTCGTGACTAGTCTTATTATGTCGGTCTGGGGCTCCACGCATACATGTCTGAACCTCAATTATGTTGTGATCTGAGTATATTGTTTTTGATATGGTGACATTTCTTATCAGATCATCATTGTTAGTGAAGATGAGGTCTAGTGTATTCTCCAGTCTAGTAGGCTCTATTATTTACTGGTTTAAATTGAATTTTGTGCAGAGATTTAAAAGCTCGTGTGAGTGTGAGTTTTCATCAGAGCTGCCTCCTGGTGTTATTACTGCAACAATATTATTTGCTATATTCCTCCATTTTAGGTGCCTTAAGTTGAAATCCCCCAGGAGTAAGATGTTGGGTGCAGGAGCTGGAAGATTTTGCAGACAGTGGTCAATTTTTAACAGCTGTTCCTGGAATTGCTGGGATGTTGCATCCGGAGGCTTGTAGACTACCACAATGACTAGGTTTTGGTTCTCGACCTTTACTGCTAAAACTTCCACTACATCATTTGAGGCATTAAGCAGTTCTGTGCAAACAAGTGACTCTGCAATGCACAGGCCAACCCCCCCCCCCTTTTGCCTGTTCACTCTGTCACATCTGTATAGGTTGTAACCTGGGATCCATATTTCGTTGTCCAAGTGATCCTTTATGTGGGTCTCAGTGAAAGCCGCGAACATTGCCTTTGCCTCTGCAAGCAGTCCAGAACAAGGGTCCAGAACAAACAAGAAATACATTCCTGGCACTAAAATGACATTTCTTCTGTTCATTAGTCACGTCTCAAGGCCCCTCTCACATTCTTTTGCTTTCCACTTTGAATTTTTATTCTCACAAAAAATAGAAGATTTACTGTTATGCAGACTACTGTATTAGTGTAAAAAATGGTATGAATCATATTGGTTCACTTGCAAAAGAATATTAGACTCACCAGTTGATGTGTATTGGACGCTTGGCATGATTTGTTTACTTTTGAACTTTGGTAAAAATCGAACATTTCTGCTACTTCGAGCTCAATTTCAAGGTACTTCTCATTGTAAAACCAGTCAAAATCATCTCAATTTCTATGATATGCCTTCCATTCTATAAAATGAGACCAAGAAAACTAGAATACAACAATAAATACCATACAAAAAAATAGTGCAAAGTCGCTGTTTTATTCCAAAAAAACGGTCAATTTTTTTTTTTCTCATTATGCACTGTGTGCTGCAGGATTTTTTTTATACCATGCACACTGACCACATAGACCCGTTCTTTCATATGGAGGCCTACCAGCTTTCTCCCACTAGATTTGAGGGCGCTAGAATTTAGGTGTACTAGTACGTCAAAAACCCTGGGTCGTAAGCCGTACTAGTACGTCCGAAACCCTCAAAGGGTTAAAAAAAAATCATGCAGGGAATCTAAACAACCCTCTTATGCTAGAAGGCTTATGAATTAATTTTTCAAAGATTTTAGAGAGCAGTGGTAAGTTAGATATTGGTCTATAGTTTTTTTAAGTCGCTTGGTCACCTCCTTTGTGGTCGGGGTATGTATGTAATAGGTGCAGTAATAAGTATGGATGTTTTGTATGGTGAGAGGTTGAGTTGTATTGAATATTGGTAGGTGTGTGTGCCTTTAGAGAGGGAATTTGTTATCCATTCTAACTGCAGCTTTTGTTGGTTTTAATTAGTGGTCTGTGGATGGTTAATTGTTGTCGAGACCAGCACAAATTCCATAGGTGTGATAGGGTAAAATAAGAGTGGAGTGATATAGGGCCAGGACGGGCATGGACTGTGGAACATTAGTACCGTATCTTCGATAGTATGCCTACAGTCTTGGAAATTTTCTTAGAAATTTGTTGATATATGGATATGAAATTTGAGTCTATTATCAAGGTGGATTCCTAAGAATTTTCCCTCTGGTTAGCTTTGTGATAGGTGATCGTTTATCATTATGTTAAGAAGGGACATCTGTAGGCTCTTGTTACCAAACTGAATGGAAGTAGTTTTGCAATGTTTTGTGTAAGTTTGTTAGTCCTCATACCAGGTAGATATTTTTCTGTAATTCGGTATTTACAGTATTGGCCTAGCTTGATGGGCTCAGGTGGGACGAAGACGTATGTAGTGTCATCTGCAAATAGTGTTGGGTTTGAGCACTGCGAAGCATTTGGTAGTCATTTATGTATAGGAGAAAGAGGAAGAGGGCCAAGGACACTTCACTGTGGGACCCACCAACTGTAATTGGTTTTGTGCCAGAAGGTAGTTTGCCCCATCTGCATACACATATTGTAGCTTCTTGTTGCTGAGGTAATTGACTTGAGGTAGTTGAGGGGGGGGATAGTGCCCTCTTATACCATAGTGCGACAATTTCCGTGGAGCAAGTTCATGGTCACTGTATCAAAAGCTTTACGTAAGTCAATGAAGATCCCCCAGTGGGACTTCTTTTTTCTCTTATTGCAGTGTATATATATGTTCTAGCATGTGTATAAATAGCATCATTAGTTATTTTGTTGGCCTGAATCCAAATTGGCAGGGTTGTTGAGTTATGTTTTGGAGAGATAAGGAGGAGGAGTTTAGATTCGTTTACGATATTAATTTTTCGGAAGATTTTTGAGGGTGTAAGTGGATATTTGCCTATAGTTCTTCAATTGTTTGGTCCTCCTCCTTTGTGGATCGGGGTGACAACTTGCTATTTTGAGTACTGTAGGGAAGGTGGAGGGTTCAATGGATTTTTAAAGAGTGTTGCGATGATTGGTGATTGCACTTGTGACATTTGTTGTATATAAACGGGTTGGTAAGGTATTTAAGTCTCTGCCTTGTTTTTTTTTGTGCACGTTGATAATAAGGGAGAACTTCTTATGGGTTAGTCGGAGCTAGTAACAGTGTGTTGGGTAGTTGCGGTGAGCGTAGTCATTTGGTGGGGGTATCTTGAGTTGGAAGTTTATTGGCAAGGTTTTGTCCTATTGTGGAGAAGAAAATTCATTGAGTCTGTTTGACTGTTCTGTTGGTCGGGAGTTGGGGTTATCTGATTTTGCTATTTTTTTTGCGCTTATTTCGTGATATATCTTTTTTGTTCCCAGAATTTTCTGATAGGGTTTTTTCCAGGTCGTTTTTATATCACCTCGTAAGTTGGATAATCGGTCGTCATCATAATACAAATTTTTTTTGCCTTTTTATCAGGCTGGTTAGGATTCATGGTTAACGTTTTGTTTGAGTCTCGGTTATGTGACCCATTCGTACTGTTTTTCATATTGGTGTTTTGTATTTATGGATTTGAGAATTGGATGGGTGTTAGCCAGGGGACTGTTCAGGTTTCTTAGTTGGTCATCTGTTTAGTGTTGTTAGGCATTGTTTGTTATAGAGGTATTGGGTCTTTTTAGAAAAATTATTAATACATTCGTCAATATTCTGTATAGATTTCTAGCTCAGTGTGCCATGGTCAATGTTTGCTAGTGATGTGAAGTTATTAATGGCTGCTCATTGTGAAGTCGGATGGTGACTTGTAGTGTCTTGGGGTAGTTTACAAGAGTTGTTATGAGGGAAAGTAGGGTAGTTAGGTCTGTGGTATTATCTGTAATTATGCCGATTTTTAAAGGGGATATGGTGTTTATTGGTCCAGATGTGAGTCAAGTAGGGTAACACTAGTTTCGTAACTCTTGTAGGTTTGTTTACTGTTGGTAGCAACATACAGTTACTCATTGTTGTTTGGTGAAATCAGTAACGTGTGGTTCCTGGTCTTGCAGGGATTTATATTGGGAGAATGAGATAAATCCGCGCGCGCCTGTTGAGAGAGTAGAGAGCGAGGTGATCTTTTTCATGCGTGCATAGTTGAGAGTAGACGCACTTTTCCTAGGTTTTGTATATTATTGCTAATGTTTGACTGTGAACTCTGTAGGATGTTATCAATGTGAAGAGGTTTTTGTAGGTATTTGGATTTGAATTTGGCTATTATATATGCCCCATGTTCATCCCTTGTGCAAGTATGTGATTACATTCTAGTTGGTCTGAGTAAGTATATGGCTGTGCCACCTCCTTGTTGGTCTTGGCCTTACAGTTGTTGTATGGCTGTGTAAACAGGATGAATGGCATAGATCTGTACTTCAGGCTATTAGCCAGGTTTCAGTTAGTGTAATGATGGACATTTGGCATGTAAGGATTTAGTTATTTGCTATGAGAGGTCCATCATAATGTTGCTAGCTTTAAAGGATTGATCTGTAGTTAAAGATAGTTATGGTTGTTGTTGCACTGAGAAGTGCCTTTGATTGTTTGCAGTGGTGTAATTACAGTAACTGTTTTCATTCATTTAAGTCATGTTAAATAAGATGTTGGTATCAGGATCAATGCTTGTAATCTAAGATTGTAGTGAATCTATAGTTAGAATTATGTATAAAACAAAAGTAAAATAGTCTTAGCTAAAAAAATAGCCACCTGAATTATTTAAACAATGTAAAAATAATGAACTAGGTAGTTGGCTTTTTTTTTTTTTTTTAGCTAAATAAAGGAGACAATATAAAAGGGACTAATAAGTGATGATCAAAATAATGAAGCTTGGGACTATGATTAGTAGGTAGTACTATTCAAGGTATTTCCTTTTAAAGTTAGAATTATAGTATAAAATTATAATATAAAAGGGATAATATAAGTTGTGGTGAACCAATAAAGTGTGTAATCAAATAATGAGCTTTGAATATAATGGCAAAAATTGTAACTTATTCTACTTTAGCACCTGAGAATAGCACCTTGATTAATTTTAAACAATTGTGAATATATAAACTAGGGTAGTTAATATAAAGCGAAAATAAAGGGAAAAATATATATAAGGGACTAAATTAAGTAAGGTAACAAAGTTAAATAGACAGATGGTCACTATGATATCTTATAGGTTTTTAGGAAGTAAGATATGATTTGTAATATAAATTAAATTGAGCAGTTTATTTCACAAATAAAAGTAAAAAAAATGAGGTAGTTTGTACTAGCTAGCAAATGATAGTTTGGTACTTGCAAAAAATAATTGGAATATACACTAATTGCTTCACAATGAAAAGTGACTAAAAAACAAGTAGTGATAAACAAAATTAAAATGGACAGGTAAGGGAGAAAAAAGTTAAGCATATGAGAAGTTTTTACTAGTTAGAAGGGATGCAAGGAGGGAAGGAGTATATGGAGCAAAAGAGGAGAGGTTACGAGAGTGGTGAAGAGGCAATGTAAAAAGAGAGTAAATGAGAGAAGGTGGGTGAGATGTTATCAACAAATTTTGTTGAAAATAGAATAGTTTTGGGAGTGGATTACAACAAGTTAAGAATGCCCTAGTGAACAAATGGATTTGTCAGTTTTTAAAAAATAGGAGGAGGAGAGTTAATTAAATGGAGTTGTTAGAGGTTTGGGAAGATGGGAGGGAATATTTTGAGGGAATTGTTAAAATGTTGATGAAGATAGGGAAGCTGTGATAATCGTGTATAGGGCAAGGAGGAATAACATATTGTAGGATTGAGGAAGAGCCAGTTGTGAGTGTGGGGGAAGTTTGTGATGGCAGTCAGGTAAAATGAAAGGGGTAAGGCAGCCGGGATTGTGGGATAAAGATAGAAATGTTTTATTAAAAGCAGGTGGGGATATAGTTTGTGGAGAAGTGGTTGGTGCAATTATTTAAATAAATGTATGGAAGAGGGTAAGGTACCTAGGATTGGCAGAGAGCAGGCATAGTTCCTTTGTTTTAAAGGTATAAAGGGGATTAAAAGAGAGTGCCTAAAATTATAGGGGGGATAAGTCTGTTGAGTGTTACATGGTTTATTAATGTGTATGGTAGAGTTATAATTGAAAAGAATAAAGTAAGACAGAGAATAGGATAGCAGTATGAACAAGGAGGCTTTGGGAAAGGTAGGGGGTGTGTGGACCAAGTTGTTTACAGTGAAACATATAAGTGAACAGTATTTAGATAAGGCCTAAAGAGGTTTCTTTGTGGCATTTATGGATTTGGAAAAGGCGTATGGGACTGGGTGGAGAGGGGGCTATTGTGGCAGATGTTTGCAAAGTGTATGGTTGTAGGTGGTAGGTTACTGAAAGCAGTGAAGAGTTTTTACGAGGAAGTGAGTCTCAAGTTAGAGTATGTAGGAAAGAAGGGAAATTTTTTCCCAGTAAAAGTAGGCCTTAGACAAGGAAGGATGTGTGATGTCCACCATGGTTGTTTATTATTATAGATTGGGTTGTATAAGAGAAGTAAATGCGAGGGTCCTTGGCAAGAGCGTGGAGTTAAAAAGATAAAGTATCCCACCAAAGTGGAGTTGTCACAGTCTCTTTGTGAGACACTGTGCTCTTGGGAGATTCTGAAGGAGAAGTTGCCAGAGATTGGTGGTTGAATTTGGTAGGGTGTGCAAAAGAAGAAAATTAAAGGTTGAATAAGGAAAGATGTAAGGTTATGAAGGAAACAAAAAGATTAGGTGATGGAAAAGATTGAATATCAGATAGGTGGAGAGGAGTATGGAGGAGGTGAACGTATTCAGATATTTGGGAAGTGGACGTTGTCAGCGGATGGGTCTATGAAAGATGTGGTGAATCATAGGAATTGATGAGGGAAAAAGAGTGAGTGGTGCACTTAGGAGTCTGTGGAGACAAAGAAACTTTGTCTTGGATGGCATGAGGGGAATGTATGGGTAGTATGTTTTACAACGCTCTTATATGGGTTGTGAAGCGTGGGTGAGAATGTTGCAGCGAGGAGAAGGCTGGAGCAGGGAGATGTCATGTCTGAGTGCAAGTGGGTTGTGAATATAATGCAGAGAGAATTCGTAGTTTGGAAGTTAGGAGGAGGTGCGGGGATTCCAAAACTGTTGTTTCAAGAGGGCTGAGGAAGGGTTGTTGAGGTGGTTCAGACATTGTTGAGACAATGGAGCGATACAGATGACTTCAAGAGTGTTTCAGTCTGTAGTGAAGGAAGGCGGGGCGGGGCGGCGGGGTAGCGGTCGGCCTAGGAAAGGTTGGAGGGAGGGGGTAAAGGAGGTTTTGTGTGCGGGGGCTTGGACTTCCAGCAGCATGCATGAGCGTGTTTGATAGGAGTGAAATGGAGATACGAGACAAAGGTTTTTAATATTGTCTTGTTGGAGTGTGAGCAAAGTAACATTTATGAAGGGGATTCAGGGAAACCGGCAGGCGGGACTGAGTCTGGAGATGGGAAGTTACAGTGCCTGCACTCTGAAGGAAGGGGTGTTTAATGTCTGCAGTTTAAAAACTGTAGTGTAAAGCACCCTTCTGGCAAGACAGTGATGGAGTGAATGATGTGAAGTTTTTCATTTTTCGCGGCCACCCTGCCATGGTGGGAATCGGCCGGTGATAATAAATAATAATAATATTAATTTGGAGCAATGATTTGGACTTTAATTAAAATATTGAGCAATTAAAGCAGTAAGAAAGAAGTATAGAGTATTGGAGGTAGTTGGGATTAGCTAGTGATGAAAAATAATAAAAATAATAATGCACAACATAATAGTAAGGTACACTATATGCACAACAGTATTATGTATTAAGTGCACTTATCTAATCTGTTACAAAAATGTCAGCTTTTCTAAGGAAGGTAGAGAAATCATGTTCATTGAGATGGTATATTGTTGTCCTGTTGATGTTTTCCTTACTAGTATTTTCCCATCTCGCGTGAAACACTGATGTATTTTGTTTTCTGTTTAAGTTTTTCTCAGCCTGAAACAGAAGGTTTTGACGTTTTTTTGTTAGACACTCATTTATGTACACTCCATTTTTCATTGTAATTGATGATTTATTTAGGTCCTTTCTTTTCATCGTATGAATGAAGTTCGGATCATTAGACTGTATTATACCTTGTTTTTCCTAGCAAACGTTTGTTTCTTTGATTTCATTTGTTTTGCACGATGACTTGTCGCTGGTTCTGTATTATCCTTGATAGCTGTTTCTTTGCACTGTGCTTGTGTTATGTCACTAGGAAGTGTGGGACTGTTTATTATTAACTGGCATCAGAAAAACTTATCTTGTTCCGTTTTGTCCGTCTTGAAATCAAGGTATTTCATTTAGTCGAGGTTGCTTGTTCTGATTCCAGTGTCATGATGAGGGAATACTAGTGATATCAGCAAAATTCGCGATGACACCTAAGTAAGGTAGGATAATTGATTCAAACGTAGATGTTATGAACTTCAGGAGGATTTAAACAACTTATTCTTGGTCAGAAAAGTGGCAAGATGCAGTTCAATGTTAGATAATGAAGGTTCTGAAGTTGGGAGTGCCATAACCCTAGTAAATATAAGTTAAATGATGTAGAACTTAGCCATACAGATTGCGGAAAAGGACTTGGGGGTTATGGTGAGAGCAGCAACCTTAAACAAGACAGCAATGGCCTAAGCGTACATAATAAGCATAGATTATGGGATTTATATCAAGAAGTGTAAGCGTAAAAAAAAAACAGAAGTCCACAGGAGGTCATACTGAGCTTTATACATCATTAGTAGGCCTCTCTCACTCTAGATTATTGCAGCTCAGTTCTGGTCTCCGTCTTACAAAAATGGATATAAAATTCGTTTAGTAAACATTTCAGCGTAGGATGGACCTAAATTAATACATAGCATTTTAGAAATTCTTTTTTATGAAGAAAGATTGAGATTTAAGTTCATT
Source organism: Cherax quadricarinatus (assembly GCF_026875155.1). Classification (NCBI taxonomy): domain Eukaryota; kingdom Metazoa; phylum Arthropoda; class Malacostraca; order Decapoda; family Parastacidae; genus Cherax; species Cherax quadricarinatus. The sequence continues at coordinate 24,794,018 of NC_069429.1, forward strand.
CCACTTGTTTGAAGAAGAATGAGGGCGAGACCTGGAAAATCGAAGTGTATAAGTGGAAGATAGGTATTAATAAAAGGGGATATTAATAAGGTCTTGAGGTTGTCTCTCCAAGAGAGAACCCGCATAATGGATTTAAATTATGTATGTTTAGTTTAGAAAGGACTTAGGAAAGTTTTGGTTTGGAAATGGAAATAGGGTAGTTGATGAGTGGAACAGTCTACCTGTTGGGTTATGAGGCTGGGACTTGGGTAGTTTCAATTAGGTTGGATAAGTACATGAGTGGGAGGGGTTGGATTTTGTGTGGGACTGTCACATCAGAGCTTATTTCTTGGGTGGCATTGAAAATTGGGTTGGGCAAATGTTTTGTTAGTGGGATGAATTGTAAAGGACCTGCCTAGTATGGGCCAGCAGGCATCCTGCAGTGTTCCTCCTTTCTTATGTTCTTATGTTTATGTAAGTGGTGGAATTAAGGTGGACGAGCCAGTCAAATACAAAGGGGAGCACTGCAAGAGAGCTAGGTGCCCACAGAGGGAGAGCAAGCGCACAGAGGTGCGTAAAAGGGGAAGTGGTGAAATAAATGAAGAAGGAACAGAAACACGAGACAGAAGAGAGAAAGACAACCCAGAGGAGAAAAAGGAAAGAGGGTGTAGGGGAAGAGGAGAAGAAGAAAAAGAAAAAGAAAAAATGAGGAGTCAGGTTAAGTCACGGGTGTGTTTGAAGTTTGGAGCAATTTTAACAATGGTAGTGGGAGAGGAAGTCGCATCTACAGTGTTGAAGCAAGGGCTATATTCATACAAGGAAAGTTATGTTTTAGAGAGGATTCAACTAGACGGGGGACTGTCTCGAGTTGGAAGTAGGGAAGACAGTTTTAGCGAAGACCAGTTTCAAATAGGATGGCTATGATCTTTGACGTGACAGAAAAAGGCATTGTTAGTGGTTCGGGCAGCCATAACACGATTTTGTGCTCCTAAGTCTGTCAGAAAGAGATCGGAACAGTTTCTCGAAGTATGAGAGGACTGGAGGAGCAGAAATAGAGGTAGACACCAGATGTAGTGCGAAGTGTTTGTTCTGGCGGAAAGATAAGCTTGATGTCTAAGGGACGGTGAGAATTGTTGAGATTAGAAAGACCGGAAATGTTGGGAGGCAGAGGATAGAAGAGTTCCAGGAGTTGAGGGTAGGAGAGTTTGGGAGAAGAAAATTGGTTAGGCTAGTGAGAGGGCAGAGTATAGAAATGGGAAGGGGGTTAACAAAGACGGGAAAAACGAATTATGAAAATTGGAAATTTCTGCTGGAAGGAATGAGGATCACAGATGCAGAGAGCATGGAGAAAGAGGTAGATAAGAACAGCTTTTCTTGACAGGGGGAAGCATGATAGGAAAAGTCGTGATTGTCATGCCATGTGCATAGGTTCTCGTGTGTAACCGAAAGGAAAAGCCTGTATCTGACGGTGGACATGGGACATCAAGGGAAAGGAAGCAAGGAATTAGATTCCCATTCAGCTTTAAACTTAATGGAAGGGGCAGATTATTAAAGAGTTTCAAGAAAGAGTTGGAATGAGACTGGAGTCATGAGGCCACAGAGCAAAGATGTCATCCACATGGCGGAGCCAGAGTGAAGGTTATGACTATCGGAGCGGTAGGAGAACAGTCTCGAAGTATTCCATGTAACGATTAGCAAGGACAGGAGAGAGAGGGAGACCCCACAGTGACACGAAGGTTTGAGAATTAATATTTCCCTTGTGAAGGCAAAAAAGGAGGTTAGAGCCTACACAGAGGCAGATAAGATCAAGAAAGGACATCAGTAGGTATATGGGAGAGTTAGAAGAAACCCTTCATGGGCCTTCTCTCTAAGGAAATCAAGGACATCTCAGAGGGACATTGGTGAAGAGGGACTCAACGTCAAGACTAAGCATCTTACAGGTGGGAAGGAGAGCGAAACCGTTCAATGAGTCTTTGAGAGTGACGTGAGGTGGGCAGAGTAAAGTACCCAGAAAGGGAGTGAGGGTTTTGACCAGCCAAGAAGCAAGAGAATAAGAGAACAGATCCTCTAGAGGATATGAAAGGATGAAGAGAAATATCAGGTTTATGAGTTTTGGGAAGGCCACAGATAATTAGGGAGAGAGGGACAGATGACACGAAACCGTTTAACAGGTCAAAGTCAGGAGGACAGAGGTCAGAGGTAGAGTCCTTAATTAGTTTCTTGTTGAGAGTTCTCTAGTGCGATAAAGAGGGTTGGAAACGAGAGGAGTGTAGGTACGAGAGTCAGAGAGCAAGACATCACTTTATGGAGGTAATCTCGCTTCATCAAGGATAACTATCGAATTACCTTTGTGCGCAGGACTAAGATAGTATGCACATTTTAGTGTTGGATTTAAGAGAAGAAAGGGCAAGTTAGGTAACGGCATGGAAGGTGGGTGATTTTTAGGAAAAACAGAAAAGACAAGAGAGGAAGGACGAGTGCCACGAAAAAGTGGGACAAGTCAGAATTACGGGATCGAGATTGACCGAAAGGAATCACAAGAGCATCAGGGCATTCCAGCACAAAGGAGTAGGCGGAAAATGGCAAGGAAAGGCCCAAAACCAAGAAGTTCAAGCTCTACTGAGAAGTGAGACAGGAAGACAGGGTTTAGTAAACACAGCCAGTGAGGGAAGAATTTAGACCAAGGGCTAGCCTGAGATGAGAGGTGTTTGAAGTTTATCTGTAAGTGGAGCAGGACGCTATATATAGGCTGGAAGAGGTGGTGGTGGTGGTGTTGGTGGTGGTGGTAGTATAGTATAGTCATAGTTAGTAGTCGTAGTCAGTAGTAGGTAGTAGTAGTAGTAGTGTAGTTAGTAGTAGTAGTAGTGTAGTAAGAAGATGGTATATAATACTGACAGATGAAATTAAGACACATGACTAACACCCGGGATCCCTTCGCAGATGTTTCGCCATCCAGCCATGCCACTGGATGGCGAAAAGTCACAAACAAGACAACAGACACACGCACATATGTCTTAATTTCATCTTGTCGGTATTTTATACCATTCTTGTCTACTACTACTACGACCACCACCTCTTCCTGCTTAATAGACGTCCTTGCTCCACTTATGGTTAGTTGTGACTTGTAAATGGTCCAAGTTGGACTTGAAAACGTCATTGTAAGCTTCTTCTTTTATGTGCGGGTTATTATGTGTATCGTTCCAGTCATGTATTGTGCCTTTTTTTGTTATTTATGGAAACCCGCAGTTAAGCGTCTATTCTCTCCAACTTTTTTAATGTTCTTCCCTGTTTTAAACCCCATCTTTCGATCTTATGAGGCTGATCTTATTGCTACCAGGCGTCGTAAAATGAAAGAAAACAGCTTCGCTTCCTACATGACTGTTCTTGCTGAAACATGTTCTGCCCCCTTCCTTCTCCCGCTTCCTCGAAAAACCAACCCACTGGGCACTCCCGTTCCTGTTCATGCCCGTTCTCCTACTCAACAGCTATTCTTTCTCTAAAAAACAGGTTGAAGATGCCTTCTTTACTTTCCGTCAATGTCAACATGATTCTTTGCGGGGCTCTACCAGAGGATCTCGGTACCTCTTCTCTACCATTGCCTTTGACACTGCTCACCTGAATACACAATTCATTCTTCTAAACTCAGATTAAACTTCAGCGTCTCATCTCAGCTAGCCTTTGGGTCTAAATTCTCCCTCACTGTGTTACTAACCTGTCTTCTGTTCATTATTCAGTTATGAGCTTGAACTTCTTGGTTTTGGCCTTTCCTTTAGCCACTTCGCCTACCCTCGCGTGGTATTTCCCTGATTAGCTCTTTTTGATCCTTTTGTCCAATTCAATCCCTGTAATCTTCCTGACTTGTCCACTTTTCGTGGCCAATTCCTCCCTGCTCTTGTTAGTCTGATTTTCAAGGGATCACCACCTTCCAAGCCATTAACCAACTTGCCCTTTCTTCTTCTAAAATCCAACACTAACATTGTCATACTATCTTCGACAAAGGTGATTCGGTTAGTTATCCTTGATCGCGAGGGATTACCTCCGTAAGCTGATGTCTTGCTCCTCTGATAATGTACTTACACTCCTCTCGTTTCACCCTCTTGATCCCATCAAGAGAACTTTCAACAAAAAACTAAGGACTCTCTCTGACACTCTGTCCTCCTGACTTTGACCTTGTTCATGGTTTTGTGTCATCTGTCCCTCTCTTTCCTATTTCTATGACCTTCCCAAAATTCATAAACCTGAATTCTCGTCGTCCTATCATATCCTCTAGAGGTTCTGTCTCTTATTCTCTTGCTTCTTGATGGCCAAAAATCCTCACTCCCTTTCTTGCGTACTTTTTTCTCTGCCCACCTCCGTCACTTCATGACTTCATGAATGGGTTTGCTCTCTCCCAACCTGTTAGATGCTTGTCTTGACGTTGAGTCCCTCTTCACCATGTCCCTCTTGATGATGTCCTTGATTTCCTTAGAGAGAGAAGGCCCATGGAAGGGTTTCTACATCTCCCCATACTACTGATGTTTTATTGATCTTATCCGCCTCTGTGTGGACTCTAACCACTTTTTCCAAGGGAATATTATTCTCAACCTTCAATGTGCTATGGGCTCTCCTATCTCTCCTGTCATGCTAATCCTTTACATGGAATACTTCGACACTGTTCTTCTTCCTACACTCGATGTGCAACCTCCACTTGGCTCCGCTATTGTGGATGACATTTTGCTCTGTGGCTCATGACTCCATTCTCTTCCAACCTTTTCTTGAAACTCTTAATAATCTTGCCCCTTCCATTAGTTTAAAGCTGAATGGGAATCTAATTCCTTGGCTTCCATTCCTTGATGGCCATATGTCCACCGGTCAGTCAGATACAGGTTTTTACTTTTCCGTTTACCGAAAATCCCTATGGCAATGGCCATGTACATTCACTACTTCTCCTATATGCTTCCCCTGTCAAGAAAAGTGTTTCTTATCTCCCTCTTCTCTGTGCCGTCCACATCTGTGATCCTCAGTTCCTTCCAGCAGAAATTTCTAGTTCATTATAATTCATTTTCCCGTCTTGGCAACCTTACCATTTATTATACTCTGCCCTCTACGTGCTAACCGCAATTCTTCTCTTACCCCCCCCCCCCCCCCCCCCAAACTCTCTACTCCTGGGTACTCTTTTATACTCTGCCTTCCCTTCATTTTTCCGGTCTTTCTAATCTCAACAATTCTCTCCATCATTAGACATTCAAGCTTACCTTCCGCCAGGACTAACACTCTTCGCACTATATCTCATTATATCCCTCCTCCCTCTACAGATTGTTCCTGGTAGTCTTCTCTTATTTCTTGCCTCCTCCAGTCCTTTTCATACTTCGGAGAAGAAAGAAAAACTGGTCGATCTCTTTCTGAACAGACTTAGGGAGCACAAAAATAGTGTTGGCTTGCCGACACTAACAATGCTTTTTTCTGTCACTATCAGAGATTCCATTGCCATCTATTGGATGGTCTTCTGCTAAAACTGTCTTCCCTACTTCCAACTCGAACAGTCGCCTGTCTAGTCGAATTCTCTAATACACAAACTTTCCTTCTGTATGAATCTTAAGCCTTGCTTCGTCTCTCGTAGATGCCTTCCTTCTCCACCACTACATTGTAAAATGCTCCAAACTTCAGAACACCCGTGACTTAAACCTGACCTCCTCATCTTTTTCTTTTTTTTTTCTTCTTTCCCTCTCCCCCTTTCCTCTTTCCTTTTCTCCTCTGGGTTGGTCTGTCTCTCTCCTGTTCGTGTTTCTGTTCCTTCCTATCATTTATTTCACCACTTCCCCTTTCACGCACATCTGTGCGCTTGCTCTCCCTCTGTGGGCACTACCTAGCTCTTTGCAAGTGCTCCCCTTTGTATTTGACTGGCTCGTCCTCCTTATTCACCACTTTACAACTAACCACTACTACTACTCTTCTGTACTACTACTACTACTACTACTACTATGATGAAATTAGGACACATGTGCGGCATCTGGTTGTCTTTGTTGTGGACGTTTTGCCATCCAGTGGGCTGCTGGATGGCGAAACGTCTACGATAGGGATGCCCGGGTGTTGCGCATGTGTCTTAATTTCATCTTGTTGGTATTATATACCATTCTTGTACTAATACTACTACTACCAACCACCTCTTCGCCTATATTAGCGTCCTGCTCCACTTTGGTTAGTGTGACCTTTGTTAATGGTCCAAGTGGACCGAAACGTCGTCGTAATTCTCTCTTTTATAGCGGGTTATTTGATGTACCATATGGTACCCTGTACCATATGGTACCATTGTATCATATGGTGCCATTGTACCATATTGTACCATATGGTGCCATTGTATCATATGGTGCCATTGCACCTTATGGTACAATTGCACCCTATGGCACCATTGTACCATATGGTACTATTGTATTCAACACAATAACCGCACTAATATTTTCATCATTTTGTCTACAATAAACTTGTAAGCAAGTTTGGAAGCAATATAATGATAAACAAATTAGTGCAGTTATTGTGTTTGAATACAATAAAGTGTACACTTATACAATATACATTATACTGGTCTCACAAGCCACAAATGTTATTAGAAAAAAAATTTATTAAAGAAAAAAGTATAAAAAACATAAAAGAAAAAAATGGGATTTTGCGGAAGTCACTGATGTTGCCGCCCCCCGGGTCTTTTGGGTCAATTTCCCTGCCGCTGTATCTCGGTAAGTACTGATCAAAAATTTTTTTTGGGTTTTACCTTCACAAAAATATTATCTTTAATTCTGTAAGAAAAAATATTTTTTTTTTTTTTTTCAAAATTTCTTGGACACTGGAGCAGCACTTCAGATTTTGGCCTTGGACCCTGAAAGAGTTAATAGATGAACTTATTAAATCTTTTTTCCTGTCTTATGTGTGAAATCCGAGCATGACACTTTTTCTACAATGGTTCCCTAGTAACAATGATTCTTTTATTTCTGACACTGGTACATTAACCTGTAGGTGGTCAAGTATGATCTTTAGAGTTGTAGCCATGTTACCATCACAATTGCCAGATCCACCTTCTCATTGGCTGAACCTAGAGATCTGACGATGGGGCTCCATTATGTGACCCTTAGTATCTGGTTTGCTGGTTGGGGAGGAAAACCTTTTAATGAGGGTGTGTACATGCTCTGAATAAAGGTTACGTACTCTTTGCATGCCACAACTGGCTTCAAAGGCATAACATTATGAGATGGACCCCAAAAAGGTTAAAAGAAAATGTCCCCAAAATTAATGTAATAAGATCATTTAAAAAAAATCATGCAGGGATTCTAAACAAACCCTCTTATCAAGAACACTTACTGAAACGATTTTTTTTTATTTTCCTGTATTAGTGTGCAAAAATTAAGAATATAATACTGTTTATAAAATGTGTGTTTTATGTGACTATTAGAAAAAAATTTCACATAACAGAAGAACCAACACTCACTGAGAGTGCAACATAAAATGGAGGACAAACGTAAAACGGTGGTGTATCAGCAATAACTGGGGCAGCAGCGATAGAAACAAGATCCCTGCTTCTCTCTTTTTCTTTCACCTGAGGTTCCTAACAACACTGTGATGGCCTAGTAAAGACCCACATAACACTGACATGTGTGGAGATCCACAATGATATAAATCAACTGCAGAAATCACCCAAAAGTACACAATATTACCAACTAAGAAGACTCGTGTTACCACCACCACCTACCCCACTGCCAGGCGAAGTGAAACTCCACAGCATCTTTCCAACTTTGGGGTTCAACTGCAGCAACACACCTAAAGACAATAATAACCAAACAAAAAGCCGCAGTAAGAATAATCACTAAATCCCATCCATGGCAACACACTCCACACTCTTCATAGATCTAAACTTACTCCCTGTTCAGAACATCCACACTTACTACTGTGCTATCTATATCTACAGGACCTTAAATTCCAATATTAACCTTGACCTAAAATGCTTTCTTGACAGTTGTGACAGGATCCACAGGCATAACACCAGACACAAACATCTCTATGACATTCCCCATGTTCGACTAAACCTTTACAAAAATTCAATGTATTTCAAAGGACCTAAAATCCGGAACACCCTACCTGAAAACTCTAGAACTGCAGACACATTCATCACTTTCAAAACTACAGTTAGAAAACATCTTATCTCCCTGATACACCCCAACAACTAACTACATGATAACCACCTGATGGTTCACAATTACACTCACTCACCCACTGACAATAAACCCAGAAATACTAATCTTAATCTTAAAATAATAAATCCTAACTAGTCATAAGTTTGCCTATGATACTCCAATATAGGCACTTTGCATTGTGCCAGAACAAAAGCATTCACATTGCTAAACTCACAAATTATGATGTAGTCACTTAGCCTTAATTCCATAATCTGAAGGGATTTAATGTTAAGATTAAATCAAAGTCGCCCATAATGCCTAGCCATGCTAGGTGTTCTAAAAAAAAAAAAACTGGCCCCTCTGTAATTAGTTTTTATAACTTGTAAACCACACAACACCCAAACCTGTAAACCCAAATTGTAACCCTTATAGTGAATAAACTTGAAACTGAATTGAATTGAATTGAATTATTATTGTCAGTGTCTTATTTTCCTCAGGAAGACTCAAAGAAAACTGGAAGTCAGAACTTCAGGGATTACTAGAGCATATTGCTACTTATAAGAGAGGGAGGACTTCCCTTTCCTGAAACACACTTCTTACAATCCTCTGTTGTGCTAGAAGCAATTTGGAGGAACAATATTATCTGTCACCTTGCATAGATTCTATATACAGTGCAGATATTACACTGGATATTTGACTGTAAGATGTATCTGGAAGATTCTATGAAGATGCCTGTTTTTACTGGGTAATTACATTACCACTTCTCGTGATGTCCTGAACCCATTAATGATTAATTTTCTCCGGTTTGGTCATAACTCGAGCATCATCCAAGGTTGTTGGCGGAATGTAGATTACTGGACTTACTGGAGGACTTGATTTCGGAATACCCAATTTGTTTTACCAGGTGTTTACAGTGAAACATATAAGTGAACAGTATTTAGATAAGGCATTTATGGATTTGGAAAAGGCAAATGACAAGGTGGATAGGGGGGCAATGTGGCAGATGTTACAGGTGTATGGTGTAGGAGGTAGGTTACTGAAAGCAGTGAAGAGTTTTTACGAGGATAGTGAGGCTCAAGTTAGAGTATGTAGGAAAGAGGGAGATTATTTCCCAGTAAAAGTAAGCCTTAGACAAGGATGTGTGATGTCACCGTGGTTGTTTAATATATTTATAGACGGGGTTGTAAGAGAAGTAAATACAAGGGTCTTGGCAAGAGGCAAGGAGTTAAAAGATAAAGAATTCATATTAAGTGGGAGTGGTCACAGTTGCTCTTGTGCTGATGACACTGTGCTCTTGGTAGATTCAGAAGAGAAGTTGCAGAGGTGGGGGATGAATTAGATAGGGTATGCAAAGTAGAAAATTAAAAGTGTATTCAGGAAAGAATAAGGGTATGAGGATACAAAAAGAATTAGGTGATTGAAAGATTGGGATATCAGATTGGAGGGAGAGAGTATGGAGGAGGTGAATGTGTTCAAGATATTTGGAGTGGACGTGTCAGCGGATGGGTCTATGAAAAAAAGGGGATGAGGTGATCATGGGAATTGATTGGGGAAAAAAGGTGAGCCAGTGACTTAGGAGTCTGTGGAGACAAAGAACGTTGTCCTTGGTGCAAAGAGGGGTATGTATGGGAGTATAGTTTTAACAAGCTCTTTTATGGGTGATGAAGCATGGGTGATGAATGTTGCAGCGAGGAGAAGGCTGGGGCTGGTGGAGATGTCATGTCTGAGAGCAATGTGTGGTGTGAATATAATGCAGAGAATTCGAAGTATTTGGAAGCTTATGGGAGGTGCGGGTTACAAAACTGTTGTCCAGAGGGCTGAGTGAAGGGTTGTTGAGGTGGTTTGGACATGTAGAGAGAATGGAGCCAAAACAGAATGACTTCCAAAGAGTATATCCGGTCAGTAGTGGAAGGAAGGCAGGGTAGGGGTTGGCCTAGGAAAGGTTGGGGGAGGGGTAAAGGAGGTTTCATGTGTGACGGGCTTGGACTTCCAGCGGGCATGTGTGAGCGTGTTTGATAGGAGTGAATGGAGACAAATGGTTTTTAATACTTGACGTGCTGTGGAGTGTGAGAAATGTAACATTTATGAAGGGATTCAGGGAAACCGGCAGGCAGACTTGAGTCCCTGGAGATGGGAAGTACAGTGCCTGCCACTCTGAACGAGAGGTGTTAATGTTGCATTTTAACCCCTTGACTGTCGCAACCCCCAATCCTGAGGTGTCTCCTGGTGTTGCAAAATTTAAAAAAAAAAAAAAATTCTTATGAAATGATAGAGAATCTTTTCCCGATTGTAATGACACCAAAAAAACGAAACTTGATGGAAAACTGACGAAATTACGCTCTCGCGAAGTTAGCGACCTCAGCGATATTTACAAATCGGCGATTTCGCCCAGTTTGAGCCCTATTTTTGGCTAATTCCATTATTCCAGTCGACCAAACTCATGGCTATTTCTTTATACAGTGGACCCCCGCATACCGATTTTAATCCGTGCAAGAGGGGTCATTGTTATGTGAAATAATCGGTATGCGAATGAATTTTCCCCATAAGAAATAATGGAAATCAAATTAATCCGTGCAAGACACCCAAAAGTATGAAAAAAAATTTTTTTTACCACATTAAATGTTAATTTTAATACACACAAACTGAAAAAGGCATGCACACTTACATGACACTTACTTTTATTGAAGATCTGGTGATGATTGATGGGATGGGAGGGAGGGGAGAGAGAGTGTAGTGTTTAGAAGGGGAATCCCCTTCCATTAAGACTGGAGGTTGTCGAGTGAGTCCTTTTTGGGGTTACTTCCCTTCTTCTTTTAATGCCACTAGGACCAGCTTCAGAGTCACTGGACTTCTTTCGCACAAATAATCAGGCCATAGTGCTTGTACCTCTCGTTCCTTGATGACGTCCTAAAGTGTTCAACAACATTGTCAGTGTACAGGTTGCCTAACACGGCTTGCAATAGCTGTGTGAGGGTGATTTTTCATCAAAAAAAGGTTTGCATCTTTCAAAGCCACTTTGCAACATTTCCTAATCTGTGTAGTAGGCAAATTCTTCATACTTCTTCTCTCCCCTCCTCTGACCTGTTTCCTCAGTCTGGCCTCTTGCTCTTGATGTTGAGCTATCAGCTCATCAAGTGGTTAGTTTTCATTGTCCTCCTCCACCAAACTCTTCCAATCCTCCCCACTAACCTCCAACCCCAAGGGACTTTCCCAATGCCACAATGGATTCCTCTAGACTGGCTAATCCTCTCAGGGGTTAGCCTCACACCTTCAAAATCCTTTTGTCTACACATTCTGGCCACAGTTTCTTCCAAAGCAAGTTCAAGGTTTTCTTAGTCACTCCCTCCCAAGCCTTACCTATAAGGTTTTTACACAATTGAGGGATATTCAAGTGCTCCGTCCCCAAAAAACTCTTTTAGAGTCAGTTGAGTTTCTGAGGTCACTACAAAGCACCTTTCAAACAGAGCTTTTGTGTACAGTTTTTTGAAGTTTGCAAAAACCTGCTGGTCCATGGGCTGCAGGAGAGGAGTGGTATTAGGAGGCAAAAACTTGATGTTAATGAATTTCATGTCCCCAAAAGTCCCTTCTGGCCACGTCTGTAGGATGACCGGGGGCATTGTCTAACACCGGAGGAAATTTAAGTTCTAATTTTTTTTCAGTTAGGTAATCTTTCAAAATTGGGGGCAAATGCATGGTGTAAACCAGTCATAGAAAAAGTCCCCAGTGACCCATGCCTTACTGTTTGCCTCCACAGCACAACACAAATTCTCCTTGAGGACATTCTTTTGCCTGAACGCTCTGGGAGTTCAGAGTGATACACTAATAAACGCTTAACTTTGCAATCACCAGTAGCATTGGAAACACATCAACAAAGAAAAAGCCTGTCTTTCATAGGCTTATGTCCTGGGAGTGCCTTTTCCTCCTGAGTAATGTAGGGCCCCGCTTGGCATTTTCTTCCCAAAAAAGGCCTGTTTCATCACAATTTTAAACACTTGTTCAGGTTTCAGCTCCTTCATCTCTAAGTACTCCTTGAATTCATGCACATATTTTTCAGCCACTTTGTGGGCCGAACTGGGAGCCTCACCATGCCTTATCACACTATGTATGCCACTACGCTTCTTAAATCTCTCAAACCAAACTTTGCTGGCCTTAAATTCACTCACATCAGCACTAGTTGCAGGCATTTTTTTAATTAAATCCTCATCAATTCCTAGCCTTTTCGCTTATGATCGCCTTGAGAGACGCTATCTCCTGGCTAGCTGTTTTTCATTTATCCACACCAATAAGAGCTCTCAAAATCTTCCATCACTTGCGATCTTTGTTTCGAAAAACACAGTTAAACCTTTGGCAAGAACAGCTTCCTTGATTGCCTTTCTGGTGCCCACAATAGTAGCGATGGTTTTATTGGGGTTTTTTTGTACAACCTGACCAGGCGGCGATACGCACTCCCCCTTTCATATTACAATGATCTCTTTCTTCATCTCTATTGGAATTCTCACCCTTATTGGTGTAGGGTTGGCACTAGAAGCTTTCTTGGGGCCCATGGGTCACTTATTTTACAGAAACAGCACCGAAAACACTGTAATAATACAAATATTCCGATTGTATGCTGGATGTTACGCGGAGGCTGGCTGGTAAACACATTGCCACCGGCGGCACATGTGAGACTGCTGAGGGCGCACATTGACGCGTCTCGACGAAATCGGTGAGCGGGTTTTTAAGCGGTATGCGAGTCAAAATTTTTGCGATTAAAGCAAGCGTATGCGGATTAATCGTTATGTGATGCCATCGGTTATGCGGGGGTCCACTGTAACTCCATTTTTTCTATCGATTGAGTACAAGAAACTGCTCATTTACCAATTTCAACTACCCAATAACATGGTCAGAAATTTGCAATTTGGCCAATTTCACGAAAATTAAAAAGTATGACAATTTCAAAACAGGGTCCCAGAATGAACAATGCAGACATATCCTGGCTCTAAAATAACCTTTTTCTTTGTTCTTCAGTCACATCTCCAAGCCCCACTGATATTACTCTTGCTTTCTATTTTGAATTTTTATTCAAACAAAAAATAGAAGATTTACTATTATGCAGACTACTGCAATATTGCAATAATTGTGTATATAACATCAACCCATTCATGACTGCATATTAGAATGGCTAGTTGGACATTATTGAACAATGACATTATTTGTTTTACTTTTGAACATCGGCAAAAATCAAACATTTCCCTTACTTTGAGCTCCATTTCCAGGTTCTTTTTATAAAAAGAATCCATCAAAATCACCTCTATTTCTATAATATATTTTCCATTCTATCAAATGAGACCGAGAAAACGAGAATACAACCATAAATACTATACGAAAATAGATCACAAATTCGGCATTTTAATTAAAAAAACGGTCGGAGTTTTTTTTTCTCAAGCACTGCATGCTCCAAGATTTTTTTTATATGGTGCACACTGACCACACAGTCCCATTCCCTCACATTTGGGCCTACCAGCTTTCTCCGTCTTGATTTGAAGCCGCTAGAATTTATGAGTATATATACAGTGGACCCAAGCATAACGATATTAATCCGTTCCTGAGAGCTCATTGTTATGCGAAATTATCGTTATGCGAATGAATTTTCCCCATAAGAAATAATGGAAATCAAATTAATCCGTGCAAGACACCACAAAGTATGAAAAAAAAAAATTTATCACATGAAATATTAATTTTAATACACACAAACTGAAAAAGCCATGCACAGTTACATGACACTTACCTTTATTGAAGATCTGGTGATGATTGATGGGATGGGAGGAGGGGAGAGTGTTATCTTCTTACTGTTTAGAAGGGGAATCCCCTTCCATTAGCACTTGAGGCAGCAAGTCTTTTTCTGGGGTTACTTCCCTTGTTCTTTTAATGCCACTAGGACCAGCTTCAGAGTCACTGGACTTCTGTCGCACAACATATCTGTCCATAGATACCTGTACCTCCCGTTCCTTTATGACTTTCCTAAAGTGGTTCACAACAGTGTCAGTGTAATAGTCACCAGCACGGCTTGCAATAGCTGTGTGAGGGTGATTTTCATCAAAAAATGTTTGCACTTTAAGCCACATTCCACACATTTCCTTAAGTCTTTGTAGTAGGCAACTTCTTCAAATTTTTTTTTAATTTCTCTCTTCCTCCTCCCTCCGAAGCATTTCCCCAGTCCTGCCCTCTTGCGTTCAAGATGATCTAGGAGCCTCATCAGTGTTAGTTCCTTCATTGTCGTCCTCCCACCAACTCTTCCACATCATCCCCAACTAACCTCCAACCCCAAGGACTTTTCCCAATGCTCCACACTGATTCCTCAACTGGGCATAGGATTCCCAAGGTTAGCCTCAAACCCTTGCAAAATCCCTTTGGTCACACATCTGGCCACAGTTTTCTCCAAGCAAGTTCAGGGTTCCTCTTAGTCACTCCCTCCCAAAGCCTTACCTACAAGGTTTTACACAATTGAGGATATTAAAGTGATCTCTCCCAAAACTCTCTTAGAGCAATTGAGGTTTCCTGAGTCACTACAAACCAAACTTACAAACAGAGCTTTTGTGTACAGTTGTTTTTTGAAGTTTGCAATACCTGCTGGTCATGGGCAGCAGGAGAGGAGTGTATTAGGAGACAAAAACTTCATCTTAATGAAAGCTCATGTCCCCCAAAAAAGGGGTCCGCTCTGCCCAAATCTGTAGGATTACCAGGGGCTTTGTCTAACACCAGAGGCACTTAAGGTCTAATTTCTTTTCAATTAGCTAATTTTTCATAATTGGGGGCAATGCGTGGTGTAACCAGTCATAGAAAAAGTCCGCTAAGTGACTCATGCTTACTGTTTGCCCTCCACAGCACACACAAATTTGCCTTGAGGGATATTCTTTTTGCCTGAAACCTCTGGGAGTTTCAGAGGATACACTAGATAAGGCTTTCACTTTGCAATCACCACTAGCATTGGCACACATCAACAAGTCGCCTGTCTCTTTCAATAGGCTTATGGCCTGCGAGTGCCTTTTCCTCCTGAGTAATGGTAGGTCCTGCTTTGCATTTTCTTCCAAAACAGGCCTATTTCATCACAATTAAACACTTGTTCAAGGTTTCAGTCCTTCACTATGTACTCCTGAATTCCTAGTCACATATTTTCAGCTGCTTCGTGGTCCGAACTGGCAGCCTCACCATGCTCTTACACACTAGTATGCTACTACGCTTTCTATAAATCGCTCAAACCAACCATTGCTGGCCTAAATTCACTCACATCACACTAGTTGCAGGGCATTTTTTAATTAATATCCTTATGCCAACTTCCTAGCCTTTTGCACTTATGGAACACTTGAGAGATGCTTCTCCCCGCTATCTGTTTTTCAATTTATCCTCACCAATAAGAGTCTCTCAACATCTTCCATCACTGCGATCTCTGTTTCAAAAACACAGTTTTTGAACCTTTGGCAAGAACTGCTTCCTTGATTGCCGTTTCCTTGGACACAATAGTAGCGAATGGTTGATTGGGGTTTAACTATACAACTGGCCAGCTTCGGAGCACCACTCCACTTTCATACCTAGCAATGATCTCTTTCTTCATCTCTAAGTAATTCTCACCCTTATTCCTGTAGGGTTGGCAACTAGAAGCTCTCTTGGGCCCATGGTCACTTATTTTGCAGATAAAATCACCAAAAACACTGTAATAAAACGAAATGTTACCGATTGGTATGCTTGGATTTACCGCGAGGCTGGCTGGTAAACAATGCCACTGGCGGAACATGTGAGGCATGGCTCAGCCGCACAAAGACGCCGTCACGGGACGAATAGTGGTGAAGCGGGTTTTTTAGCAGTATGTGAGCAAAATCTTAGCGATAAATTGTATCGGTACGCAGATTTAACATAATGTGGATGCCAACGGTATGCGGGGGTCCACTGTAACGTCCAAATAATGGTACCTCGTAAGACATATATAAATAACGGCTGCGACAGTCAAAGGATTAAAAACTGTAGTGTAAAGCACCTTCTGGCAAGACAGTTATGGAGGTGAATGATGGTGAAAGTTTTTCTTTTTCGGGCCACCCTGCTTGGTGGGAATCGGGCCAGTGTGTTAATAATAATAATAATAAAAGGTAGGTAGTAGTTTGGTAGACAGCAACTCACCCAGGAAGTACTACCGTCCTGCCAGATGACTGTGAAACAGAAACCTGTAACTGTTTTACATGATGGTAGGATTGCTGGTTTCTTTTTCTGTCTCATAAACACGCTAGATAACAGGATATCTTGCTAGTACTCCTACTTACCCTTTGGTCCACACTTCACCGACACACAACATGCTAATATATGACATACACAAAGGCTTTTCTCCTTTTTCTAAATAGCTCTTGTTCTTCTTTATTTCTTCTAGTGTCCCAGCGAGTGAAAAGAATCTTTCCTCCGTAAGCCATGCGTGGTCGTATGAGGCGACTAAAATGCCGGAGCAATGGGCTAGTAACCCCTTCTTAAACTTTACTAAAAAAGAGAAGAAGAAAAACTGTATAAAACTGGGATGCGTTGAATGTGTAGTGGATGTAGTATGAGACAAGAAACATATGATTTGCCTGGATGTTATGAATGAAAAGAAGTTGGATGTCCCAGGCCCTAAGCGAAACAAAAAGTTGAAGGGGGTAGGGAGCTTTTCCGTGGGGGGAAATTAATGGGATTAAATCCTGGATATCTGAGAGAGTTAGAGCAAAGGAAAAGGGTAGCAGTAATGCTGAAGGATCAGTTATGGAAGGATAAAAGAGAATATGAAATGTGTAAATTCCAAGAAATTATGTGGATTAAAGTAAAGTTTGGATGCGAAAACTGGGGTCATAATAAGTGTGTATGCACCCTGGAAAGAGAGGAATGGCAGAGGATAGAGAGAGATTTTGAGATGTTAAGTGAATGAATAGGAAGCCTTTGAACCAAGTGAGAGAGTAATTGTGGTTAGGGAACCTGAATGCTAAGGTTAGAGAAACTTTTAGAGAGGGTGTGGTAGTAAGTTTGGGTCCCAGGTGTAAAAGATAATGGGAGCCCTTGATTGAACTTTGTATAGAAAAGGGGTTTAATTATAGGGTAATACATATTTTAATAAAAAGGGATAAATAAGTATACAAGATATGATGTAGGGCAAAATGAGCAGTAGTTTTGTTAGGATTATGTATTGGTAGATAAAAAGACTGTTGAGTAGACTTCAGGATGTACAATGTTTATAGAGGGGCCACAGATAAGTTGTCGTTACACTGATAGTAAAAAGGTAGATGGGATACAAGGAAAAAAGAAGCATCAGGAAGAGAGAGGTGAAGGTTTAATAAGCTAAAAAAAAGGGGCAGTTAGGGAAAGATATAAACAGCTATGGGAGGATAGATGGGCTAACGAGAAGCATAGGCATGGGGACGAAGAGAGTATGGGGTAGTTAAAAAATGTAGTGTTAGAGTGTTTTTTCACCAGAATTTTGTGGTTACAGAAAGTGGGTGGCGGGAGGGAGAGAGCAGCGATTGTGGAATGATGATGTAAAGATGATTAGTAGGGAGAAAAAGCTAGCATAATGAGAAGTTTTACAAAGTAGAAGTGAGGCAAGGAGGGAAGAAGTATATGGAGAAAAAAGAAGAGGTTAAGAGAGTGGTGAAGCAAAGTAAAAAGAGAGCAAATTAGGAGAGTGGGTGAGATGTTATCAACAAATTTTGTTGACAAAATAAGAAAAAGTTTTGGATGAGATTAACAAGTTAAGGAAGCCTAGAGACCAAATTGGATGTTGTCATTTAAAAATAGAGAGGAGAAGTTAGTAAATGGAGAATCTAGAGGTTATTGGGAAGATGGAGGGTATAATTTTGAGGGAATTGTTAAATTGTTGATGAAGATATGGAAGCTGTGATTTCGTGTATAGGGCAAGGAGAAATAACATCATGTAATAGTGAGGAAGAGCCAGTTTGTGATGTGGGGGAAGTTCGTGAGGCATTAGGTAAAATGAAAAGGGGGTAATCAGCCGGGATTGATGGGATAAAGACAAAAGTTTTAAAAGCGTTGGGATAAGTTTTTGAGTGGTTGATGCAATTATTTAATATATGTATGGAAAGAGGGTGATGTTACCTAGGGATGGCAGAGAGCATGCATAGTTTCTTGTATAAAGGCAAAGGGGACAAAAGAGAGTGCAAAAATTATAGGGGATAAGTCTGTTGAGTATACTGGTAAAGTGGTATGGATAGAGTTAATATGAAAGAATTACGAGTAAGACGGAGATAGAAAGCAGATGAACAAGGAGGCCATTTAGGAAAAAGGTAGGGGGTGTAATGGACCAGGTGTTTACAGTGAAACATATAAGTGAACAGTATTAGAAAAGGTTAAAGAGGTCTTTGTGGCGAATATGGATTTGGAAAAAGGCGTAATGACAGGGTGGATAGGAGGGGCAATGTGGCAGATGTTGCAGGTGTATGGTGTAGGAGGTAGGTTACTGAAAGCAGTGACGAGTTTTTACGAGGATAGTGGAAGGCTCAAGTTAGAGTATGTTAGGAAAGAGGGAAATTATTTTCCCAGTAAAAGTAGGCCTTAGACCAAGGAATGTGTGATGTCACCGTGGGTTGATTATATATTTTATAGATGGGGTTGTAAGAGAAGTAAAAGCGAGGGTCTTGGCAAGAGGCGTGGAGTTAAAAGATAAAGAATCACACATAAAGTGGGAGTTGTCACAGTTGCTGTTTGCTGATGACAACAGTGCTCTTGGGAGATTCTGAAGAGAAGTTGCAGAGATAGGTGGAATGAATTTTGGTAGGGTGTGCAAAAGAAGAAAATTAAAAGTGAATACAGGAAAGAGTAAGGTTATGAGATGACAAAAAGAAAGATTAGGTGAGGAAAGATTCTGAAATCATATTGGAAGGGAGAGAGTACGGAGAGGTGAATGTATTCCAGATATTTGGGGAGGGACGTGTCAGCGGATGGGTCTATGAAAGATGAGGTGAATCATAGAATTAAACCCTTTGACTGTATTCAGGCCCCTCTCTGAAACTGTCATTCTATGTCCGCTCAATTTTTTGAAAAAAAAAAAATTATTTTTTTCTTATGAAAATGATCAGAATCCTTTTCGCCGATGGTAATGACACCAAAGTTCGAAATTTGGTCGAAAAACTCGTGAATTATGCTCCCGCGAAGTTAGCGGTCCACGGCGACAAATCGTATCGGCGATTACGCCGACTTTGAGCCCAAATTTTTGTCAGCCAATTCCATTGTTCCAGTTTGACCAAACTCATAGCTATTTCTTTAGAACCCATTTTATCTATCAGCTGAGTACAAAGAAACCTCCCATTTACTAATTTGGACGAAAACCAATATGGTGGTCAGAAATTGGCAATTTGGCCAATTTCGACGCAAAAAAAAAAAGATCCAATTTCTAAAATAGGGTTCCAGAATAAACAAGGTAGACATCGTGGCACTAAAATACATATGCTCTGTTTCTTAGTCACATCTCTAAGCCCCCCTCTTATATTATTATTGCTTTCTATTTTGATTTTTTATTCATACAAAAAAATACAAAATTGTACTGTTATGCAGACGACTGCATTATTGTAAAAAATGGTATAAATAATATCAGTGGGCACTAGTGGAATAGAATATTAGACTCCCCAGTGACGTGTATTGGACGTGAGGTGTGATTTAATTTTACTCTTGAACATTGGTAAAAAATCGAACATTTCCGGTTTTTTTTTTTTGTTTCTACTTTGAGCTTCAGTTTCAAGGTCCGTTACATCGTAAAAGTATTGAAATCATCTCTATTCTTGTAATATGTTTCCCCATTGTATCACCTAAGAACATGAAAACGCGAATACAACAATAATTACTATAACGAAAATACACCTCAAAGTCGGCGTTTTATTCCAAAAAACGATCAGATTTTTTTTTTCTCATTACCGCAATGTGTGCTGCAGGATTTTTTTTGTGTGGTGGCACACTGACCACACAGCCCATTCTCTCACATGTGGGCCTACCAAGGTCTTTCTTCCCACTTGATTTGAAGCCGCAAGAATTATTGAGTATATATACGTCAGAAACATTGGCTCGTAAGACGGTATTTATACTCGAAAACAGTCCAAAGGGTTTATGAGGGGAAAAAGGGTGAGTGGGTGCACTTAGGAACTGTGGAGACAAAAAAAAAGGAAAAAAAAAAACCTATTTTTTGGGGTTCCTTGGGAGGCAAAGAGGGGAATGGTAAATGAGGTATAGTTTTTACCAACGCTCTTATATGGTGTGAAGCATGGGTGATGGATGTTTGCAGTGAGGAGAAGGCTGGAGCAGTGGAGATGTCATGTCTGAGGGCAATGTGTGGTGAAAAATAATGCAGAGAATTCAAAATTTGAATTAGGAGGTGACGCATGGATGCCAAAACTGTTGTCCAGAGGGCAGAGGACGGTTGATGAGGTGGTTCGGACATGTAGAGTAGAATGGAGCGAAACAGAGTAACTCAAGAGTTGATCAGTCTGATGTAAGGGAAGGCGGGGTAGGGGTCCCAGCCTAGAAAAGGTTGGAGGGAGGGTAAAGGAGGTTTTGTGTGTGAGGGGCTTGGACTTCCAGCAGGCATGCATGAGCCTGTTTGATAGGAGTGAATGGAGACAAATGGTTTTTAATACTTGATGTGCTGTTGGAGTGTGAGCAAAGTAACATTTATGAAGGGGTTCAGGGAAACCGGCAGGCCGGACTTGAGTCCTGGAGATGGGAAGTACAGTGCCTGCACTCTGAAGGAGGGGTGTACAACTGGATTGTAGTGTTTAACTTCTGATACACCAATTTAATGACTGCAGACACGTACTGACACATAATAAACACATTAAAATGCTGGTAACTCCAGAAGCTGGGCCTAGTGTGTGACCTTGAGAAGTTGAGTGTGTTTATTACGACCAGCGGTGTACCACTCTCACCTAATTTTACATCAACAAAAGTGTATTCTAAGTGATAAAGTGTAACACTTTGGTGTAAACCTTGTAACACTTGGTCATACATGTAACGGTGTATAATGAGATTGTTTAGTACGGTTTTCATCTATCTTTTACAGCTGCACACTTAGCTTGCATACATATAACATAGTAATGTGTGAGTTACCCAGGATGCACCAAGGAAGTCAAACCAGAGGTGGGATTTATCTCACGTCATTGTAACATTACCTATATATATATATATATAAAATATATATATAATATATAAATATTTTTTTTTTTTTTTTTTTTTTTTTTTTTTTTTTTTTTTTTTTAGTAATTCTGTTTAAATCATGTGTTGGGTTAAGAGGTTGTCTTCAGCGTCATTGTGATTCTGCTATATTATTATTTTTCAGTGAGGTACATTAGGTGGCAGTATCCTGAACTATCTCAAGTGGAAGTTATCATTTGAACCACATGTATAATGTGATGTATGTCAAATTCTAATTTATACTCAAATATTACCTACTTTCTCCTCTCTCTCATCTCTCTCTCCTCTGTTCATCTTTGTAATTTGTATATGGTGTAAGACCTCGCCTGTACCATCTCCATTATACATTATATGTACCATATAATTAACACACATACAAGAGGTCTCTGAGTGTGTTTTGGTGGGGTGGTGTTCCAGAAAGATGGTGGTGGTCTGGGGTGAGTATGGTTGAGGTGTTCATTGAACTTGAGCACTTGTGTCCTTGGATCTATTTTACTTCTGACTTTGTAGTGAATATTTGCTCTTGCATAAGCTATAAGGGAAAGATAATCGAGGAATTTCCTTGTGTTGTGAGTCTTACACCAGATATCATCACTGGCAAACATGGGCAACTTACATAGAGGAACCTATTTCTGCAGTGATGGAAATGATGAATAGCTTCCAGACCTTTAAAAGTAAACAAAAGAGAAAAAGTGAGAAAAGGGGCTAGAGCGTCGACGTAGTCAAACTCACCTGAGACTCGTACACAATGTGATACAAAGTCCTTGGTGCACTGAGGCTGCAAGAAGTCCTTTCTTCAAAGGAAGAATGTGTTTAAGCGAACTTCCCTGAACAACACCCCGCTGCCTGCTAAGTGAGCATGGCTAAATGGAAGCGTAAACAACCATCCTAACTCAAATGATCCAATTAGGAAAAACACCACAACTTTTGTGTTTTGTGAACAGAAATAAGAGCTGATCAATGATCTACTTTAGTACACTTAGGGGATTATAAGCTGCTCCGACCTCCATCAGACCTCGTCACCCCACTTTAAAAAATGGGTCAGTATCATAATCTTTGGATACCCTCTCTGCATGGACCCCATCCCGATCTGACTCTAAGTGAGCATATTCATCAAGCCTAAAAGACTTAAATGGAAAATCCCAAATTATTGCCATTGGGTGGGTCCTGTGCCCCTCCCCCAGAATATGTGGGTGCATGGTTTACGTTTCCCTAAACATCGAAGTGTACCTACCCCCTAAACGTAGGTGTTACAAATGCCGAGCACTAGGCCATGTTGATAGACGTGAATACTACATTTCTTGGTGTGGTAAGTGTTGCTGGGAAACATTCCACAGGACAAATGCACAGTAGGCTCTGACAGCCAAAAATTTAAGTGTATTAACTGTAAAGAAGTTGGGTTACAGTTTCACCAAAGGACTGCAGTCCCAGAACCCAAACAACCTTCGAGGTAAACCTGATAACAGTCCTTTAATGGTAACAGAGGAATGGGGCCATCCATTTACCACAGCCAGATCTGAGACTGAACCTCTGCAAAAGTGTGCAAGAACCCCACCTCACTGCAAAGAAAAAAATATCTGGGATACCAGAAATGCAACACACACACCAACTGTGGGTTTTTATTTCTTCTATTGCCATGGGGAAGGGGGAAAAGTTTTCTTCCTCCGTAAGCCATGCGGTCGTATGAGGCGACTAAAATGCCGGGACAATGGGCTAGTAACCCCTTCTCCTGTATACAATTACTAAAAAAGAGAAGAAAAAAAACTTTATAAAACTGGGTTGCTTAAATGTGCGTGGATGTAGTGCGGATGACAAGAAACAGATGATTGCTGATGTTATGAATGAAAAGAAGTTGGGATGTCCTGGCCCTAAGCGAAACAAAGCTGAAGGGGGTAGGAGATTTTCAGGGGGGGGAAATAAATGGGATTAAATCTGGAGTATCTGAGAGAGTTAGAGCAAAGGAAGGGGTAGCAGTAATGTTAAATGATCAGTTAGGGAAAAGGAAAAAGAGAATATGAATGTGTAAATTCAAGAATTATGTGGATTAAAGTAAAGGTTGGATGCGAGAAGTGGGTCATAATAAGCGTGTTGCCCTGGAGAAGAGAGGAATGCAGAGGAGAGAGAGAGATTTTGGGAGATGTTAAGTGAATGTATAGGAGCCTTTGAACCAAGTGAGAGAGTAATTGTGGTAGGGGACTTGAATGCTAAAGTAGGAGAAACTTTTAGAGAGGGTTGTGGTAGGTAAGTTTGGGGTGCCAGGTGTAAATGATAATGGGAGCCCTTTGATTGAACTTTGTATAGAAAGGGGTTTAGTTATAGGTAATACATATTTTAAGAAAAAGAGGATAAATAAGTATACACGATATGATGTAGGGCGAAATGACAGTAGTTTTTTTGGGATTATGTATTGGTAGATAAAAGACTGTTGAGTAGACTTCAGGATGTACATGTTTATAGAGGGGCCACAGATATATCAGATCACTTTCTAGTTGTAGCTACACTGAGAGTAAAAGGTAGATGGGATACAAGGAAATAGAAGCATCAGGGAAGAGAGAGGTGAAGGTTTATAACTAAAAGAGGAGGCAGTTGGGTAAGATATAAACACTATTGGAGGATAGATGGGCCCTAATGAGAGCATAGGCAATGGGGTCGAAGAGGTATGGGGTAGGTTTAAAAATGTAGTGTTAGAGTGTTCAGCAGAAGTTTGTGGTTACAGGAAAGTGGGTGCGGGAGGGAAGAGGAGCGATTGGTGGAATGATGATGTAAAGAGAGTAGTAAGGGAGAAAAAGTTTGCATATGGAAGTTTTTACAAAGTAGAAGTGATGCAAGGAGGGAAGAGTATATGGAGAAAAGAGAGAAGTTAAGAGAGTGTTGAGCAATGTAAAAAGAGAGCAAATGAGAGAGTGGGTGAATGTTATCAACAAATTTTGTTGAAAATAAGAAAAAGTTTTGGAGTGAGATTTAAAAAGTTAAGAAAGCCTAGAGAACAAAAAGGATTTGTCAGTTAAAAATAGGAGAGGAGAGTTATTAAATGGAGAGTTAGAAAGGGATTGGGAAGATGGAGGGAATATTTGAGGAATTGTTAAATGTTAAGAAGATAGGGAAGCTGTGATTTCGTGTATGGGCAAGGAGGAAAACATCTTGTAGGAGTGAGGAAGAGCCATTGTTGAGTGTTGGGGGGAAGTTCGTGAGGCAGTAGGTAAAATGAAAGGGGGTAAGGCAGCCGGGATTGATGGGATAAAGATAGAAATGTTTAAAAGCAGGTGGGGACATAGTTTTGGAGTGGTTGGTGCAATTATTTAATAAATGTATGGAAGAGGTAAGGTACCTAGGGATTGGCAGAGAGCATGCATTTTTTCCTTTGTATAAAGGCAAAGGGGTAAAAGGGGAGTGAAAAAATTTATGGGGGGAAAAGTCGGGTTAAAGTGTCCCTGGAAAAAGTGTATGGTAGAGTTATAATTAAAAGGAATTAAAAGATTTAAGATGAAAATTAGGATAGCAGATGAACAAGGAGGCTTTGGGAAAAGGTTTGGGGGTGTGTGGACCAGGTTTTACGGGAAAAATTAAAAGTGAACAGTTTTAGAAAAGGGGCAAAAGAGGTCTTTGGGGCATTTTTGGTTTTGGGGAAAAGGGTTTTTGACGGGTGGATGGGGGGGGCCATTGGCAGATGTTGCAAGTGTATGGTGTAGGGGGTAGGTTACTGAAAGCAGTAAAGAGTTTTTACGAGGATAGTAAAGGCCCTAAATTTGGGAGTATGTAGGAAAGAGGGAAAATTTTTTTCCCCAGAAAAAAGTAGGCTTAGACAGGGTTGTTTGATGTAAACCGTGGTTTTTTTAATTTATATTTATAGATGGGGTTGAAAGGGAAAAGTAAATGCGGGGTTTTGGGCCCAAAGAGGCGGGGGGTTTAAAAAGATAAAGAATCACACCAAAGTGGGAGTTGTAAACAGCTCTCTTTGTGAGGGACACTTTGGCCTTGGGAGATTTTAAAGGGAGAAGTTGCGGAAAATTGGTGGAGGGAATTTGGGGGTGTGCAAAAGAAGAAAAATTTAAAGGTGAATACAGGAAAGAGTAAGGTTAGAGGATAAAAAAAAGATTAGGTGATAAAAAGTTTAAATATCAGATTGGGGGAGAGGGTATGGAGGAGGTGAACTTTATTAAAGATATTTGGGAGGGGAAATTTGGTCAGCGGAGGGGGGTCTATGAAAGTTTGGGTGAATCATGGGAATTGATGGGGGGAAAAAGAGTGATTGGTGCACTTAGGAGTCTGTGGAGAAAAAAGAATTTTGGGTCCTTGGAGGCAAAGGGGGGGAAATGTATGAGAGTTTTAGTTTTACCAACGCTCTTTATGGGTGTAAAGCGGGGGTTGATAAATTTTGGCAGGAGGAGAAGGTGGGGGAGGGGGAGTGTCTGTCTGAGGGAAAAGGTGTGGTGTGAATATAATGAAAGGAATTGGTTTTTTGGGAAAGTTAGGGGAGGTGCGGGTTCCCAAAAACTTTTGGGTCCAGAGGGCTGGGGAAGGGTTTGTTGAGGGGGTTTTCGGCCCGTAGAGAGAATGGAGCGGAAACAGAATGATTTAAAGGGATGAAATCGTCTTTTGGGGAAAGGAAGGCGGGGTAGGGGTGGGCCCCTGGGAAAGGGGGTTGGGGGGAGGGGGAAAAGGAGGTTTTGTTTTGCGAGGGGTTGGGAAACTTCCGCAGGCATCCCGTAAAGGGTGTTTGATGGGAGTGAATGGAGACAAAGGGTTTTTTAAATACTTGACGTGCTTTGGAGGGGTGAGCAAAGTAACATTTATGAAGGGATTCAGGGAAACCGGCGGGCCCGGACTTGAGCCCGGAAAATTGGGAAGTACGTCCCCTGCACTCTGAAGGAGGGGTTTTAAATGTTGCATTTTAAAAAAACTTTTAGTGTAAAGCACCCTTTGGAAAGCCCGTGATGGAGTGAATGGGTTTGAAAGTTTTTTTTTTTCGGGCCATTTTTGCTTGGGGGGAAATTCCGGCCCAATTTGGAAAATTTAAAAAAAACATAAAAAGGGTTCTGAGTGTGTTTTTGGTGGGGGTGTGTGTTTTAATGGTGGTGGTGGTCGGGGTTTAAGTATGGTTGGGTTTTAAATTGAATTTGAGCCTTGTGTTTTGTGTTTCTATTTTGGATTCCCTAAACTTTGTAGTGAATATTTGCTTTTGCATAAGTTTTAAAAGGGAAAAGAAAAAGCGGGGGAAATTCTTGTGTTGTGAGTCTTACCCCAAATTATCTTCACGGGGAAAAAAAAGGGCAAACTTCATAGGGGGACCTATTTCTGAGGTGGGGAAAAATTGATGATGCTTCCAGCCCTTTAAAAAGTAAACAAAAGAGAAAAAGGGGGAAAGGGCTAGAGCGGTCGCCGTAGCCCAACTCCCCTGACTCTTTACACAAGGGGGTTATTTAAAGCCCTTTGGGTGCCCCAGGGGCTGCAAGAAGTCTTTCTTAAAAGGGAAAGAATGGTTAAGCTAAAATTCCCGGGCAACACCACGCTGCCTGCTAAGTGTGCATGGTTAAGGGAAAAGTTTGTAAAAAGCATCCTAACTCAAGGACCCAAATTTTGGGAAAAACACACCAACTTTGGGTTTGGGGAAAACAGAATAAAGAGCTGATCAATGATCTACTTGTACACCTTATGGGGTTTTAAAAGCTGTTTCCGCCCTCAACCAGGCACCCCCTTTTTAAAAAATTGGGGTCGTATCATTAAACTTTGGAAAACCCCCTTTTGCATGGGCCCATCCCATCTGATCTAAGTGAGCATATCATCAAGCCCAAAAGGGCTTAAAGGGGAAAAACCCAAATTATTGCCCGTTTGGGGGGTCCTGTGCCCCTCCCCCGAATATTGGGGGCATTTGGGGGGTTTTCGTTTTCCCAAAAAATCGAAATGTTACCTAACCCCCAAAAGTTGGTGTTTTCAAATTTCCGCCTATGGCCATTTTGCAGTGGGTGTGGAATAATACATTCTTGGTGTGGTAAAGTGTTTTGGGAAAAATTCCACCCAGAGAATGCCCAGTTGGCTCTGGGCAGCCAAAAAAATTTTAAATGTATTTAAATGAAAGAAGTTGGGGTTACCCTTTTCCCCCAAAGGGCTGCAGTCAGAACCCAAAAAAAAACCTTCGAGGTAAAAACCCGATAACGTCCTTTAATGGTAATGAGGATGGGGCCTCCAGTTTACCACAGCCCGATCTGAGGGCTGAACCCCTGCAAAGTTTTTTGCAAAACCCCACCCCCACTGCAAACAATTTGGTGTACCCGAATTTCCATCACACACACCAACTGTGGAGGAGATAGCCATCCCCGCTAGGGCCCTATGGAATTGGTCTGCCACTTTCAGTACCCATGGCTACACCTGAATATGGGGTTTGGGTTTTTCATTTCTCCCCCAATTTCCCCAAAAAACTACCAGTGGGGACAAAACCCCACCGGGAACCCCCCTGGAATTTTGGGGATGAGTCATATGCCAGGACCCACCGCAATTTAATGATGGGAAAAAGGAACACTAATGTAACCATGGTACCCGTTAAGGTGAAGGGTTAAAGGAACCAAATTTAACCCCGAAAAATTGGGCCCCTTTCCAGGAGAGACATTGGATTTGCCCGACCCTTTCCCCATTTTATAACAAATTTCCAGAAAAAAAAATTTTAGCATCTTGAACAGATCCCGACAAGTTTAATAAATATATGTAATAAGGGGTGATGCTTTGAGCATGGTGATGATGGCAAAAGTGCAGCAATCTCCCTTCAGCTTCCCGCCCAAATTTTTGGAAAAGGTTATGGTATAGTCCGTTTGAGCTGAAACTTTGGGGGACAATGTTTCGAAGTCCTTTTTAGGGTGCTTGAAGAAGGATGGATGGGAGAAGAAGTAGCCCCAAAACCCCTTTCAACCCATATTCAGTTAGCCCCGGGTAACTTAAAAAACATTTCAAAAAAAGATGAAAAAAGAGGTATGACGAAATGCACAATCCGCTCCTTAAAATTCCGGAGACAAGGTGTTGGTTTCAGGAATCTATACCTGGGCCACACCTTGAAAGCTAGATTTGGGGACCTATGGAAATTGTAAGTAAATTATCTGATGTTTAAAATATGTTTGGGGTTCCCCCCTTTTTAAGAAACCCAAAAAACTAAAATTTTAAACATTAACAAATTAAAACATTTAATACACCAGATAAAGTCCCCGTAATGACTCTGTTTCCCCTGCCCCTGACGAGACTTTACTCTTTTCACTCATTTCTGTTTTTTCTGTAAAGCTTCCAAAAATTGTCCTCCTCAAGGACCCTAGCCCTTTAATGGTGGGGCTATCTAAAATTTCAAGTTTAAAAAAGTTTTAATGCCCCTTCTTTCAAAACATACCCCGGGTATTCTTTTGGGGCATGCCAAAAAAAAGTAAATTAGGTTATAATGGGAAAATAGATGTGGGGAAAATCTAAAACCCATTAAAAATCTCCCTCAAAAAAGTAAACCTGAAAAAAAGAAGCTTTCCTCAGCAGGAGGTTGGGGAAATTTCCCGTTTGAGCATGGGTTTTTTTTTAGGGGGGTCATTAGTCCCTGGGGGTTCACCAAAGCATCCTTGTTTAAAAAAACCCGTTGGGAAATTTTCGAATTTTTTACAGAATACTGTAAGGTTTAAAAAAGGGGCCCCCAATTACAGATGCTTACCCTTTTCTCGTCTGGATAAAAGAAAACGACTTTGTAGGTAAAGGGTACTTTTGTGTCCAAGTTAGATTTCCTTAAAGGTTATATCAGGTCCTTTTTCCGGGTAAGGCGAAAGGGAAAATTCTGCCCTTTGTAATTCCCAAATTTATTATCAAAAATACATTACCCCCTTCAGAAAAAAAATTCTCCCTCTTCATTCCAGAAAATTATCCATCAGAAAAAAAAAAAAGGGCCTTTAAAGGATGGCCCCCCCTTACCTAGATGACATAGTTTGGGGGTATTGATACTTTGAGATCAACACCTTTTTTAGTCTTTAAAGGGTCTCTTTTAGACCCTTCCCGAGCCCCCCATTTAAATGTTTAAATTTTTCTAAGTTTCCTTTGGCCAGGCTACTGGGAAAATTTTTTGGCCATGAGTAGGGGGTGGCAAAAATTGCCCCCAAATTTGTGAAACTCTTGCCAAAATTTAAAAATTATTCCCGTTCCCCTTTATAGGAAAACTGTTCAAAATCTCCCTAGGATGATAGGATTTTTCAGAAGATTTTGTAAAAAAAAGTTTAGAATTGTTGCCCTTTACCTCTCTTACCCCGTACAAAGGGTTCCCTTTTTAAAAAAAAAAATTTTTAACCCCGAATGTCAAAATTTTCTTTTACAAAAGCAAAAAAATTATTGTGTACTGCACCAATTGTTTTGTTCCCGACTTCTCCAAACCTTTTTTCATTACGGTTGATGCTTGGGGTTGGGGGGTTTTGGGGGGGGTATGTTGCAAATGGGATGAGGGGTTTTTAGCCTTTTGGCCTTCTTCTCGGAAGTTCCAAACCGCCCAGAGGGGCCCCTCAAAGTTGAAAAAGGGGGCCCTTTACGTGGTTCTGGCCTTGGAGCACTTCGGGTACCTAAAGGGGGCCCCGGAAATTCCAGGTGTTCCATTCTACCCGACCACAAAACCTTTTAAATTTATCTTCAAAATAGGAAAGAATCACAAACAAGAATCTTTAGGTGGTTTCCCCCAGTTGCAACCATATAAAATCAGGGTAAAACATATCTTGGTAAAGAAAATAAATTTGGGGACTCCCTTATCTTGAGTTTTAGATTTTTATGTATTAGGTTAGGATGTGTTAGGGACCTGTGGTAACCAGTTTCTAGCTCTTTTTTTTTCCCTTTTGTTTATATATATATATTTTTTTTTTCAGTGAGGGGATGCCCTGCTTCCATCCACAGGACAGTGTCAGCGTGACAGTGTCAGCGTGCCTCGTTGTGCTCCGGGTTTTCTGGTGTTTTCACGGTCGCTCTTACGTGCTACAACTTTAATTTGTGCCATCAATCCTATACGACACATCCCTCTAGCGCCTGGAACCAATCTTGGGCAGAAAACATTATATACTGAGTCAAAAAAGGAGAATTAGTGTGCACTACCTAGCAGAGTTTACTGCCAGAGGGGAATCATAGGCCTGTGTTCCGTGTGAAAAAAATAATAATAATTGAACTTTTCGTGTCAGAGGAAAGAAAGTCTCCCTGATAACATTGAGTATACATAGTGTATAGTGTATACTACAGTGGCTCCCTAGTATATTGATGATAAAGGCTAAAGTGTCATTTGAAAATGAAGTGATAAGCCTATAGAGGCAGGTGCCAGAAGTCGCCAGAATCTTACCACAGGTCAGCTGTTTTAATAATCTTCCCGGCCTGCTAGTGTACTCGCATATAATCTAGTGATACCAGTGAATAGCAGAATACAGTGTTGTAGTAGCAACTAACCAGTATTATAATGGTACTTAGTGGAGTGGAGTGACTTTCATTAGTTTCTTTTTTCTTGAAATACCAGACATATACTGTGAATTTCATATAACCTGTAGTTACCAGCGGTCGCAATATACACAACGAGAAGCAATTATTACTACAGAAAAAGCGTTCTTCCTCCAAAATTTGCACCAGTCAACTATAGTGATAATATAGCATTTATTTTGGTGGAGACGGAAAAAAAATAGAAAAGCTAGATACACGATGAAAAACAAGGGTTGAGGTCAACGTTCGCCTCATTGTAGAGCTGCCAGCCAGTCACCGGTCTTCAACACGCAAGTTATACTTTTGTTTCAATCAAATCACAGATTACCTCGGGTAGTAATTTTCCAGTAGTCCTTCATGTGTTAGAGATCAAATCACTGAAACAGTATGGTTTAAATAGTGACCCCACTGATCAGATCAGATCGACTGGTCCGAATTCCTTGACTGGTCCGACCCTTGGATGGTCCGAACCCTTGACTGGTTCAAACGGTTTGTTTGGACAATAAAGCAGACTGTAACGGGATGGGGTTGGACGCCCTTTATAAAACACAAACATTAATTATAATTCAGGAACGTGCACGGTAAGGCTGTCCAATATACAAAAACAATTAAAACAGAAATACAAATAGCTAGAACTTCTCATTTAAGGAGGTTATTATAAGAATATTCAAGAGGTTAGCTAGTAATTGCAGTAAATTCAACCATTCAAATCATTATGAAGCTGTGTGTAGTCGTGGTCAGTTCAAACAAACGGGCTTCCACATGCATAAAATTGTCCTTTTTGTGGAATTGGTGTCACGCCCCTAGTGCAGAGTATCCAAGAACTAGCTACAAAGCAGTATTAAAACAGGGAAGAGTTTTTTGGGTATGCCCAAATGAGATAAATCTGTCGACTAAAATCACAAGGGTATTAAAAGAGGTCAACATCAAAGCTGCTTTCATAGAAACTGGAAGCTTTCTACAACAGATGGGACATAAAAAGTCTGGGCTGAATCGGTACTGCCCTTGATACTGGCCATGTAGTCAGAAACTGTAAGGCTGGAGATGATGTCCTGGTAGTCAGTTAAGTATGGGGTGATTGTCTGTCTGGGAGACAGTAATGGTGAAGCTGGAGGTGCGTTCTGGGAGACAGTAATGGTGAAGTGGAGATGCTGTCATGGGAGACAGTAATGGTGAAAGCTGGAGAGCTGTCCTGGGAGGACAGTTTAAATTGGTGATGCTGGAGATTTTGTACCAGGTGTCGGGACTTATCTGCAGGAAGGAATACATATAAATGACCTCAAAGGGGACGGAGCCATGTTAGGGAAACAGTGTAGTCAAAGATAAGATAAAACCAATTATTCAAACTAGTAAATACCGCAGAAAATAGCAAAACAAGAGGAACTCCACTAGCAAAAGTGAGGGATATATTACCAAAAACAAAACTGGTGGGAGCTCCATGGTTGTGCTAGGGAGGATAAGAAGTAAGACAGGGAAACATGCACCAACAGGGAATACAGTCACGAAACCAAAGGCAAACGGAAACCAAGCCTGTGCACATACTATGCACTTGGTATCTGCTTGGCATGGGAAATTGGAAAAAAACAGATGGATGTGCAAACTATGCCACACCCTAGAAAATGCCATGCCCATATGGACTACCAGGAAAATGCAAACTCATTCCTGTAAGCTTTTTCACCTGAACTGTGTCCTTTCAGTAAGGAAAGACTGTGCTAGAACATAAATTGCAGGCATACCATCTAAAGGGGACAAAAAAGATACCAAACATACAGGCCGTGGGAAAACCTGGGAAGCACAGCCACTCAAGAGGTGAGAGGTTTTTTAGTGCCAGGAAGGAAAAAAAAACTGGCAGGAATGGTTGCAGAAATATCGTAAACCAAATCAAGTCATT
The DNA here is from genome assembly GCF_026875155.1 of Cherax quadricarinatus. NCBI lineage: Eukaryota > Metazoa > Arthropoda > Malacostraca > Decapoda > Parastacidae > Cherax > Cherax quadricarinatus. The sequence continues at coordinate 24,826,658 of NC_069429.1, forward strand.
CCTGGATTGGAACCACAGTCGATGGCCTCCACTCCAAACCAAAAGATACAGATACGGAAATTCGGAAAAAAAAATCCCCCCCCGTACCACAATACCCAGTCCGATAACATTTTCTTGGCAATTATACAGGGTCTAAAGCCAGCTCAACAAACAACAAATACCTTTCAATCTGTGGACTGATTGCAGAGGCAAAGGCATTGTTCGCGGCTTTCATGAGGACCCACATAAGGATCACTGGACACGAAATATGGATCCCAGGTTACAACTATACAGATGTGACAGAGTGAACATGCAAAAGGGGGGGGGGGGGGTGGCCTGTACATTGCAGAGTCACTTGTTTGCACAGAAAATGTTAACTGCCTCAAATGATGTAGTGCGAAGTTTTAAACAGTAAACGGTTCGTAGAACCCGAAACCTAGTCATTGTGGTAGTCCACAAGCCTCCGGATGCAACATCCCAGCAATTCCAGGAACAGCTCGTTAAAAATTGACCACTGTCTGGGGAAAATCTTCCAGCTCCTGCACCCAAAACATCTTGCTCACTGGGGGATTTCAGTTAAGGTACCTAAAATGGAGGAATATAGCAAATAATATGGTTGCAGTAATAAACACCAGGAGGCAGCTCTGATGAAAAACTCACACTCACACGGAGCTTTTAAAATCTCTGCACTCAAATTCAATTTAACCAGCAATAATAGAGCCCAACTAGACTGGAGAATACACTAGACCTCATCTTCACTAACAATGATGATCTGATAAGGAAATGTCCCATATCAAAAACAATATACTCAGATTCACAAATAATTGAGGTTCATTCATGTATGCGCGGAGCCCCAGAAACATAATGGAGATTGTCACGATGGAGCATTCACCAATTCAACTTCAATAACAAAAAACATAAAAGTGGGGACCAGTAAACCAAGTCCTACCGATATAAGCTGGGAAGATATACTAAGCAACACAGGCCCAAACTTAAGCCTAGAACAGATTAACTCGGTGGCACTCGCTGTATGCACACAGGCTTTTCTCTAAGAAAAAAGGAGGAGTAGATGTAAAATTATGAAAGAGACAGGCGCTCCCTTTAGGCGACGGAAAAGAATAAACAGAGCGGCTAAAAGTGGTCAATATATCTGAAATGCTTAGGGAGAGGCCTGGTCAGAGAAATAGCAAGCATCGAAAACTTAAGCTAAAAGATTCCTTAGGAGTCAGGAATCGCGGGAAGAACTAAAAGCATAACTGAAATCGAAAGAAAACCCAAAGTATTTCTTCTCCTATGCCAATTCAAAATCGAGAACAACGTCCAGTATTGGGCCCCTACTTAAACAAGATGGGTCCTACACAGATGACTGCAAGAGAAATAGTGAGCTACTTCTAAGTCCCAATATGACCCAGTTTTTGAAGCCGCTAACCAGACTGGAGTCGAAGATCCAAAATGAATTTTTTATGAGAGAGCCACAAAATTTGATTAACACAAGCCTAATCCGATGTTATCCTGACGCCAAATGACTTCGAAACGGGCGATAAATGACATGCCCATGCCACTCTGCCCCAGGCCAGACTCATGGAACTCTGTGTTCATCAAGAACTGCAAGAAGCCCTATCACGAGACTTTTCCATCCTATGGGAGAGGGAGCATGGACTCAGGGGGTGTCCCCACCGTTACTAAAAAACACAGACAGTAGCTCCACTCCACAAAGG